>JACEFZ010014432.1:430000-564550 GCA_014155875.1 Cepaea nemoralis
CGAGGTAATATGACTAATCGAGGCCTACTCGCAGAGTTTCCGTGTGTGCTATACGAAATCACAAACTGGCCGCATCATACAATGCTTCAGTGCAGATTCCCATTCCCGTTCAGACCTAACTCCAGGCACTGTGCAGTGCTGAATGATGACCTGGTTATAATATGTATTTCCTTAGTTGTGAAGTTCCAGCACCCGTCTTGCTGGTTCCGGAGATTTGGGAAAGGAATGAGAGCTCTTCAGAACAGCCCGAGTGGAGTTAGTGCGACGGTCGCGGGTCGGAAGTCAAGTCTCGACGTCAACCTGTGTCCGGTAAATGCAAATCCATTTTAGGTTTCAGACATGAACTCCGATACATCTGACGTGAGAATTAATACTCAGTCTTCTTGAGGATTCATCAATCAACAACAATCAAAACCAACCAACTAATGAACCAACAAACCAACAAACCAACCAACTAAAAAACCGACCAACAAAACAACTCAACCAACCAACAATCAAAACCAAGCAACTAATGAACCAAGCAACCAGCAATAAAAACTAAACAACTAATGAACTAACCAACCAACAAACCAAAGAACCAACCCATCAATTACGCAACCAAACAATCAATTAAGCAACCAATCAACCAACCTACTAAGCAGCGAATCAACAAACCAACCAACAAACCAACCAACCAACTCAATTATTTTCTTTGTTGACAGCATTTTTGTTTTCGCACATCCTTTACAGGACATCGCTGTCAACATCAGCATCTTTCAGCAAAAAAAAAAAAAACGTATACGATCAGCTACTCGATTTGCTAATTGTCTTCCCAAAAGACATCGGACAGATATTAACATATTGAGGAACCGAACCGTATACCCTTCGACAGCGCACGGCTTCCTGAAGGTGGATTAACTCTCTTTTCCACCATACTGGTATATGATCAGCTACTTTCCAAACGACAACGGACATAAATTAGCAAACTGAATAGCCGAACATATACCATTGTAGGTGGAGAAGAGAGTTAATCAGCCTTAAGGAATTCCTATACATTCGAAAGGCAATAAAACGCCTTCATGCTAGATTTCTCAACAACTCAATTATTGATTGTAATCCTAACTTTCGGGACAAGCATATTATTTGTCTGTAGTGATCTTTGCACTATGGGGAATCTACTCTTTGCGGCCTTCATGCTAGCAGTCTCGCTTGTTCCTTGTTTGACCAGCCTCTCTCCTATATGCATGCAATTCCAAGCCCAGCTACAATCCTCCTCTACATGCAGGGCTCGGGACTGGGATCAACCTTGACGGAGTGGCAGGCCCGACAACCCAATTTATAAAACCGAGATCAAATCAGCGACGTAGCTATGTGATGTAGGAGGTGACGGTCGCATCATTTGCTGCCCTTATAGGCCCTGTTAACACGCGGGCGAGATTACATATATCATCATCATCATCATCATCATCATGTGTCATACCCATTGGCGGGGAAGTCATGGATCGCCATCTCAGACGATCACCAGTCCTGGATCAAGTCTGTCTTCGTGTCTCGGTTATGCCAATTTACGAAGCCACTCAGACATTTATCGCTTTATCTTCCCCTTGTTCTTTTTTCGTCAAGTTAGCCAGCTGTCACTAAATTGTCACATTTATTCCTCCACATAGCCTGCTAAAATAAAGTTGACTGCATACGTCGAATTGCGTTGATAAATTTGTGGTTTTCATTTGCTTCTTGAAGGATTGTCACGTTCGTTTGTCTATCAGTCAATGGAACTCTACATTTTCTTAACAAACCTTATTTTCACTATCTTTTGGATGTTTCCCAGCTTGATTGCTTATTGTTCACGTTTCACAATGCCTACAGTAATACAGGTTTTACACAACTCTTTAACACTCAGTCTCTCTCTCTCTCTCTTTCTCTCTCTCTCTCTCTCTCTCTCTCTCTCTCTCTCTCTCTCTCTCTCTCTCTCTCTCTCTCTCTCTCTCTCTCTCTCTCTCTCTGCAAATGAAAGCTTTTATTTGTGAATATATTTTCTGTGTTGGAAAAGGCTATTTTTGGTCATGGAAATACATGTTCTAATCTCTACAAGACATCTTATATCAGAAGTTATGGCTGTTCTAAGAGAGCTGTATCGATTCGCATGCTTAAGAATGTATCCATTTACTTAGATGTTTTTATGGTATTTATGTCTTCTTAGACATGACCATAATTTATGTTTCCGTGTAACTAAACCTTTGGGGTCTCTAGTTGGCCATACGTCGAAAAATACGTGTTCCTGCAGAGAAGCGCTGTCGCTATTTGGGGGTAAGAGGTTTGAATCCCTGTCGGCAACTATAGCTTTCAGTTTTTATTATGTCTAGTGTGTCCTCTGGTCTCAACTTCTTTCTTCCACTTTTATGAGCGCCAAACAATACATGTTTGTCTATTTATAACTAATTTTAACTCTTGTAGCTCACTGCATGGTTAGCTCTTAGATATGACCGAGCTACCATATAATAGCAAACGGTAATACCTGCATTCTGTTAGCGCCGAATGTTAGGCGGCGCTCACCAAATCCGAAACCTCACATTATGCCAACAGCCTCGGGTGAATGAGCGTAATTGAGAGGGTAGAAGCACTTATACTAGTGCTGCGAAATGCAACCTAAGTACTAAATGTCATGTCAGGGTAGATCAGGCCCTATATAACTCCATTTTACAAACTATCGAATGTCAAGACGGCAAGGTGCCAGTCAGTCAGTTAACTGTATGCAATAATAGTATCTATTAAATGCTGCAGATCGTGTTCTTTGTCAGCAGTCAATACTGCATCTTCTCCATGTTATATGTTGGTGATGGTGCGTTCAGCGATGACGATATCTCTCAATTCATTTACATTTCCCATTATATGCATATTGGGTTAGTTTACTCTGGTTTACAATCCCGACATACAGGGTTCGAAGTCCGTCATAGGTGAGTTGCGATTAGATCGCTTTGCGCTGATTTTCACAATAGTATGAACTTGCCGCGACAATCACAAACAGCCAATGAATGCTGGAGTTGAATGCAATGTCCTATAAAGGACATAAAACTAACTTTTCTATATTTTATACAGGGTGTTTTTGTAAAGTCTCACTACACTTTGAATGTAGAACAATTTTTTTTTAAAATGAAGTACATTACGTCATCAATAAATGTGCTTTACAGTCCATCGGGAAGCAATATGCAGCGAGTGGCTGTCGTCTGATGAAGAAATTCTTTGCACTCCAAGTAGAATGATGTTATCAACGGGAGAAAGAATTTTTGGTTGAACAAGTGTTTCGAAATGGCAGTTGATAGACATGGATGGTTGTTCAAAGATTTATAGCAAGATTTCCTGATACCTCCTCATCGCATTATTGTTAGACATTTGTTGAATAATTTATAATGAATACTGCATTGGTACTTTCCAGCTTCCCCAAAACAGCGTTAGACCATAGCAGAAACTAATTTGTAAACTATTGTAACTAATTTAATGAATTTTAGCACATTTTTGATAACGTCATGGACTTAATTTTTTTTTTTATGTTCTACATACAAAGTGGTAATAATGTGTGGTCTGGATATTCTGCTTTAATCTTATCACTTATCAACTTTGCCAGACCTACATTTTTTCCAGTCAAAGCACGAGCTCCGTCAGTTGTAACACTTGCCATCTTGTTCCAAACCAACCAAGTTCGTTCAATACAGTTAGTAACAGCATTGAATATGTCATGGCCTGTGGTTGTGTCTTTGAGTGACTCAACACTCAGTAACTCTTCAGTGAGTTTGAAAGAAGAATTTATTCCACGTATAAATATCAATAATTAGGCAGTATCATGACCAATGCAAGAGAGTACCTCAAAAATTGTTTACTTGCATCTTGAAGTTTATGCTTCAAAGTGACACTTATCTTGTCAACACGTCTGACCACAGTTCTCCTTGATAAAGTAATGTTGTCAAATCTGTGTTGTTTTTTTTATTCTGGATACATAATGTTTGCTGCATGTAGCAAACATTCCATGATGAACTCGCCATCAGAAAATGGCTTGTTCTGTTTTACAATTCTGTGTGACAGCACAAGACTAGCTTCAGTTGCAGCATCTTGAATTGAAGACTGTTTAGTGAAAACAGTTTGCTGTTTCTCCAAATTTTTCACCAACTCAAGGCCTTCTCTTCAACTTTCCTTATCTTCGGTCGTTAATTTGTATCCGAAATCGGAATGTTTTGTTTGATAATGTCTTTTTAAACTGTACTTCTTGAAGACAGCCACTGACTCACGACACAACAAACAAACTGATTTGCTACCAACTTTTATAAAACAGTACTTAGTTGTCCATTCATCATTAAAAACATGGCATTCATCTTCAATCTTACGTTTGTTATTGACACTCATCATAACGGTACATGAAATTTTGTAAAATTCAACAAAATAACTTAAAAACGAATTAAAATTTTTTTCATATTTCTAAATGCCCTCGCGGGCCGCATAAAATCACTTGGCGGGCCGCATGCGGCCCGCGGGCCGTAGTTTGCCCACCCCTGCACTAACCTACACTATCCCAGTTGTCCTACTAACCCAAATTGTCCCAGCAGTTACACTAACCTACTTTGTCCCTGTTGTTACACTAACCTTGGAACACACATTTATTATTCAGGTTATAACTTCTTGTGATAAATGCACTTATAATATCACCCGCCTATGACCGAAAGAGGTACTGTCCAGTTTGTCAGCCTAGGCCTCGTCTACCAGTGACCATGCCATCCACTAAAATTCTTTCTAAATAACTGAGTCAATTAGCGAAAACAGAAAGTGGAATTGATCAGTTGTACAAGACCACAAACACAAATGGCAAAGTCAATGTTGGGGTTAGAAAGCGTTCGTCAGCACACCAAAACAAAACAAAACACTTATTTAACTATATTTAAAACTACAAGAAAGTCACTTAGCCGAGATTAAGACCTTCTCCTTAACATCAGCATCCCCACTCTTATTACGTCTTATACTTTACCCTCCACCTCAATTCCAACCAACTAATCTCTGTAGCTCGTGACACGCATTTTAATTTTTGTACCCCGGGATTCAAACGTCACGAAGCCTCAGTTAAGTGACTTCTATTTTGGTTTTAAAAAAATTTAATCGTCATTTGCAGGTTGCCACACTATGCCTTTCATATTGTATGTTGTCTAGTAAGCCAAGTCAAGTCAAGTCAAATCAAATAAAGTCAAGGATGCCTTTACACGCCACAAGTGCATATGTACTAACAACATATTTGTATAAACCAATCGGCACTCGGTGGGTGATGTGATCAGTATTATGCCGGCTCCTTTTACTTTCCAAGACATTTCTTGGTACCCATTTTAACCTTGAGAGTCCAGATCAAATTTTGAAATTCAAATCCGTCGCAATGAGGATCGAACCCATGACTATTGGATCAGGTGTAGCCATATCGCCACCACGGCTGCCTCATTGTCCAGTGCGTCATTTGATTTCAAATTCTGTCCTCTGTTTCAATGAGTGCCCATTAATACCTCTGAAATGTTTTCTCGGCTTATTGCATGTTCTATGCCGATAAGAGTGGGTGGTCAAGTTTTGTCATCTCACATGATCACCAGAGTCGTGGATCAGCTCTGTCCCTACATAGCGAGCCTGAGCTTATGGAGAGCCCAGTAACACTGTTTCATTGATTTTCTATAAATTGGCGAAACATGATTGTCTAGGCATCTTTAAAGAAAGTAGTTTGCCATTGCATTGCTTCCTTGCAGTAACCATACTGTTCGATGACCGTAGACATTGCCTCCAAAAAGAGATCATCTGCCTTCCGTCGTGAAACTGGAGACCATAACCAACAACTATCTGACGGCTGCTCTCAACATCATCCACCACATGCACCCATGGTTTCATGTAACCGTGATAGGGGGCTAAACGGGTAACACTTTGCCTAAGGGTGTCCCGTAGACTTGTGGAGGGAAGGAGGCACGTTACTTCTCCTTTGATAGAGGACACCCAATACTAATATATACAATTCGTGTATGGATAGTAAAATTCACCACAAAATAAATATTAACATTCTATAGTATTGGTCTTCTTCGTAGCTCTCTCTCTCTCTCTCTCTCTCTCTCTCTCTCTCTCTCTCTCTCTCTCTCTCTCTCTCTCTCTCTCTCTCTCTCTCTCTCTCTCTCTCTCTCTCTCTCTCTGGTTTGTAAAAATGTATTTTATGTAAAATCAACGACAACATTTAAAGTAAAATGAAATATTTTACCTCCAGAAATGAGATTGTGAATGTTCTTTCCAAGATGTGCCCGTATAAAAACACACCAGAACACTTTTCTATAACCCGCTTGTTGAACGCAGCAGTCCGACAAACAATATCCGGATAAATTACAAAAAGTGATGTGACGAATAGAATCCGCTGCATTCTTGGGACCGAACGCTACCTGATAATATCGCCGGCTCACGGCGCGATTGGATTCCTCCACATGTTGTCGGGGAGCCAAGGCTTGCACGTTGGCGCTTTTGTGAGCGTATTTTCTGGTGATTCACGGACCCATGTGATACATTGTGATGGCAGCGGTCCTACAACTGATACACCAGTATCTCTATCTTGTTGCTGTGTCTACTACTACTACTACTACTATTACTGTTGCTGTTACTACTACTACTACTACTACTACTACTACTACTACTACTACTACTACTACTACTACTACTACTACTACTACTACTACTACTACTACTACTACTACAACTACTACTACTACTACTACTACTACAACAACTACTACTACTACTACTACTAATACTACTACTACTACGACGACGACGACGACCACCACCACCATTGCAGCATCTACTACCGCTACTACCACTACGATTACTACTACTACTACTACTACTACTACTACTACTACTACTACTACTACTACTACTACTACTACTACTACTACTACCACTACAACTACTACTACTACTACTACTACTACTACTACTACTACTTTTACTTCTACTACTACTGCTACCAGTATTGCTACTACTACTTCTACTACTACTAATACTATTACTATTATTACTACTATGACGACGACTACCATTACTGCTACAACTGTTGCTGCTACTACTACTACCACTACCATTAGAATAATTGTTGCTGATACTATTATTACTACTACTACTACTACTACTACTACTACTACTACTACTACTACTACTACTACTACTACTACTACTGCTACTACTACTGCTGATGCTGCTGCTGCTGCTGTTGCTACTACTGCTACTGCTGCTACTTGTGTTAATAATAATAATAATAATAATAATAATAATAATAATAATAATAATAATAATAGCACTAATAGTGCTGCTGCAACTGCTGCTGCAACTAGTACTATCAACATTCTTCATCATCAACATCAAGTGTATTCTGCCATCATCCGGTGTGGGTAATCAAGTTTCTCCATATTTCACGATCTCCAGCAACGTTAATCAACTCATGTGCTGTTACATCTCTATCCATCCATCATGTGCCAAACCGATAAGCGTTGGCGGTCATTTTCTGCCATCTCACTCGATCACCAGAGTCGTGGATCTGCTCCGTGTTTCTGTCTCGACCATGCCGCGTGGTCAAGCCATCCAGGTATTTACTTCTTGGTCTTCCTCTTGGTCTGTTCCCTTCGATCTTGCCAGTTGTTACCAAGTTCTCCAATTCATTTCTTCTCATAACATGCCCATCTCTATGCTTTGAGCAAAAGCTCAAGAAAAGCATTTGCATGCCTGCCTCTTTACATCTTCCCGTTTATGGTTCCATTTGTAACTGTTTGTCCCAGTTGTTCTACCCTCTATATGTTACAGTGCCGGCTCCGTGGTGAAGGATTTACGGACGCAGTTCATAATCTCGCATACAAGCGTTCGAAACACAGCTGTGAGCGATTTGGCAGCAGACCGCCTTTTATTTGTTTTTTACGAAATGGTATGGGTGCTCTTGTTCAGAAAGCAATGACAAACTACTGAACGCAAAAACTTGCCAAGAGATCACAATAGGATTAAAATGCTCGTGTTGCCTGCGATGTCCTGTAAAGGATATGCAACTATCTCTAACTCTAGATGTTACATTTTCTCTTCTCTAAATATTATATTATGTCCTAGGTTTTCTCATGTCTAAGTGATATAGAGTGTGCTAGATTTTCTTGTCTCTGAATGTTACAGTGTGTCCCAGGTTTTATCTTGTCTTAATGTATTCAAGTTTTTGTCCTCTCTAAATGTTACAGTATATTTCTCTTCTCTAAATTTTACAGAATCATGGATATTTTTACAAACACTATAGAAGAAAACAGACGCTTTGTTGTTTAAATGTAACAGAAAAGTTCTTTACATTATCATGGACGACGAAGTAGAAGCATACTGACATAATACATGATCCGAACGTGGGAGAAATCTGTCTCATAAATAGTATCCTGTGTTGGAAACTGAAATATCTGGCCATATTACATTCCACAGTAGTTTGGAAAGACATTGATGGAAGGTATGGTTCCAGAAAGAAGAGGCGGGAGTCCAAATCATGAAAAAGGACGCATGATATTGTTGACATGTTGGGCGTTTAGAGCAAGAGGTATGAGAACTGGCGAGGGATCGAAACATTTTATGGAGGAACGCGATGAGAGGTTTCAGCAAAGGATTTGGTAAATGACGGTGATAGTGTTTGCTCATTACTAGTGGACATGCGGACAGACGATTGAAGGCTTCCTGTTGTATCATTTACAGACTTGTAGCTGGAAGGAGAGATTCTGAGATCATTCTGAGTTTATATTCTATATCGCCTTATTTCCACTGACGACAATGATTGATTGATTGATTGATTTAGGAATCGACATCACGGCATTCGGGGCATTCCCATAAGTGCTCCGTCCCCATCCTCAGCAGCCAGCGAAGAGTTCCAGCACTAATAGTACCAGTAGCAATCTGATTATAAGTCCGTCTCGCCTTTCCTTTGAGCGTTGAGCGTCGGCCAGATCCCTTCTTCACTCCTCGTTGTCTCATTCTTGCCAGACCATGGTAATCCATTTGCTCCTCCGAGGTGTGCACGTGCTCCCACAAGGCCGCAACCACGTCTGCCTTGTCATGTATCAATACTCAACCAAGTTCTGCAGAGCCAGCCAATCTGTCCGCCTGTTCATTTCCCAGCACAACGGCATGCCCCGGAGAAAAGATCCAGGCGATGCTTGTCCCTCCCCCGTGATCTCCGAAGCGAAGCAAGCCACTCCGCACGAAGTCTGCCCGTCCTCACCCTCGTCAGCATGCTTTCTGAGTCAGTTACAATCACGATGTGTGTGTGTGTCGTATTCTCCATCCAGCGGAGAGCCGCAGTGACTGCCTCCACTTCCATTCTTAAGCTGGATGTTGTGGTATCATATGCCAGGCTCTCCTGCCCCAAACATCGACCATTAGCTTTGGCTATGAACCCCCAGCCACTTCTCTCACCTCTTGACACCGAACCATCTGTGTAGATAATCACATCACTCGAGTGAGCATTGTCCTGAATTAGTTGCTGAATTTCCACTTCCGTGGCCCCTGCTGGCCACTCCCTGCACTCCCGGCTTAATGTGATTATAACTCTGCACAAGTCTGACAGCTCCGCTGGCACTCTGACCCACTCCTCTCCACGCCTAATGTTCTCCAGGGGGCACACCTGTCTGATCGTATCCTCCGCCTGAGCCATCCATGATTTCCCTCTTATCAGTCGCTGACCCTTAACTGCGTCCAGCGCCTCATGCAGTGGGTGGTCTGTGTCTGCAACTACTCTGAGGTATGCCTTCGCCTGCATCACCTTGAGCCTACCAGCAACAGTCGGCAGACCAAGGACTGTAACGCATACACACTACTAGGGTGTCTCTAGTGCATCCAAGAATGACCCGCATAGCTTCGTTCTGTATGCGCTCTAACTTCACCAGCTGACTCTCTGAGACAGTGAGCAGACCTAATCCATAATCAATCACTGAGAGGATCAAGTGCTGGTATAGTGTGAACAGCATTCTCTGCTCTATGTCCATTGCAGCCATAGTTTTAAGTGCACTGACGACACTGTGGCACAGGAATACGAGCACGATTCGCAATCCACATACCGCGTTCGAAACTCAGCTGCGGTCGATTTGGAAGCAAATCGCCTTGCGTAAGTTTTCATACAGTGGTAAGAATGTCGGTCGTTCGAAATGAAATGGCAAAGAAATGAACGTAAACTTGCCAAGAAATCACAAACAGCCAAGTAATGATGGGGTTGACTGAGAAGTCCTGTAAAAGATATGCAACTAACTGGTTACTACCACTAGTTAGCAGCTGAACTGACTCGTGTCGCACATTGTGAAGCGTGAGATGAGATAGCCATGTTCAGGTAAAACATGAGACATGACTAAACAATGCGCGGGGGTTTTGTCTGTTTGTGACATCGTCTGGTGCTTGTCCTACGTGTATCTAAACTGATCCGAGCTCAATGGGTGATCGCGAGCTGCCGAGCGCTATCAAGACAAGTCACCTGAAAAAGTCAAGAAGCCTGATACGGGGGAGGAAAATGGCACGTGGCAAGACCAACACCAAGAAACAACAGACACAGAAGATGTGCAGCGTGGGAGCCGCCAAAACCGTAAAGAAGACGACCGTGGAGAGTCTGCCTGCGAGCAAAGAACCTGAAACCACAGTTACTACTGAAGCCACCACGAGGGAGACCGTCGACAGCCCACCACAGACAAGAGCCAAGACAGCTGAGAAGAAGGAGAGAAAGACACCAGAGTCGGAAACGCCGACTCAAAAACAGTCAGATGGGTTGTCAAGCGGATTCAAGTGGAGCTGTCAGACGAACAAATTCAGAAGCAGCTGCAAGAAGAAAATATCCACATCAGAATCTTGAAGGCGGAGCGGATCCTGACGTACTCAAAAATCCCTACAACGCTAGCAGGTGGTGACGACTGAGGGCAGCGAGATACCACGCCAGGTATCGATAAACCAGGAAAATTCAACAGCCTGAGGGATTCATACCAAGGATCACCCAATGTTCCAGATGCCAGAGGGCCGGCCACAGCAGAGCAGCATGTCGCAGTAAGACGGAAATCTGCCGGTACTGCGCCGATCACCACGCCTTCAAGGAGTGTCCGCTGGCCAAGCTGGACACGGACTTCCGAGCACCCAACAACAAAAGAAAGTGCGCCAACTGCCTGGGCAAGCATGGAGCAAGATACTTGGGCTGTCCGTACCTCCAAAGACACAGAGACGTCATAAATTTCGCCATCACCACAAAAACTCCATATAATGACGCAATGCGGGGGTGCGAGACAGCCACGTGCATCTCACAAGCGGAAAAAGCTCAACTGCAAGACCAGATAGATGAGCTAAAGAAGCAAATCAAGCTGCTTCAAACACCGGCACCGACCAGCGACAATGAAAAGCTGCTTGCTGAAATAAAGGAGATCCAGCGAAACATCAAGCAAGAAGTGGAACATATGGCCGTGATAAAGAAGGAAAACGAAGAAATGCTGCGCAGTATTAAAGCGGAGAGCGAGCTGCTGAAAGCTGAAATGGAATTAATCCGAAACAAACCAACAGAAGCCATTCAGGAGAACACAGACATGCCGCAAGGCGAAACCTAACAAAAGACCGAACCGAAACGGCAAGATAAAGACAGCAGCCCAACCACAGCACCCGAGAAACTCAAGGGGAAACCAATATTCCGCCAGACATCTGAAGAAAACCAAGATGAGTACCTTGACGACGACATGGAGTGGCCCCGGGCACCTACCTTGGAAAAGTGCATAGAATCGGCAAGGAGAGAGGGAATTAAAGAGAAACTAAGGCGTAAGGAATTCAGAAGGCGATGGGAAGAAAAAGAAAAGAAGCTCAAGAAACTCAGATGGAAACCGATATAATACCCTGAGGTACACTATGACAGTGAGGCCGACCTCGAGTACTATATAGATGACGGAGAGATCTTCCCATGGCTGAACACAGAGGAAAGAATCGAAAGACAGCAAGAACTCAAACGCGAAAGTGAAAAAAGGCGCAAGAAGGAAAATAACATCGAAAAACTTCTACAGGCAATTACACAAAAAGGAGGCAAAAATACCAAATAAAAAGTCTTTATTATGACTGCAACAAGTCAAGCCAGGCAAGCCAGGAGCCTTCACTAACAAAAGAAACAATCAGAGGAGACTGGCGCAAAAGACAGCCGCCGACCAACCCCCCAGCTGACGTCACAGACACAAAAGTCGATATAACCAGTCCGGGTCAGGACCAACTCGTAAGAGCGCACACGACAGAAATAGGGCTAAAAACCACTGATCACAACAATAACCATCGCTGAAGAAGCAGGTTGAACGAGACGGAATTTGGAACTTTTGTTTTTGAAAACTGAAATTGGAATTGGAAATGGGTGATGTGGTCAATACAGTACCGGTCGTCGTTATGTCCTATAGAATGTCCTGATGCCTATTTTAGGTTGGGTCTACCTAGAAGCCCAGGTCTGCGAAAAAATTCCCCTGTCAATAAGATTCGAACATATCACAATAGGGGTTAAGGCCACACTGGCTATCTGCGGCGCTACCGCGGCTCACAGGCTACCATTTAATCAATTTAAAATTTTAAAGGCGGTCTCACAGTCACTCAAGCGAGAGTCAAATGTCCTGAGAACTGTTTGAAGATAGCTCAATGCTATACTAGACTGGCATTACCATATACATAAATAATGTGTGTACACAGCACGATACATCGTGTTACTAGTCTGCAATTACAAAATACTCTAACATATGTGTACACAGCATTAGAAATCGCGTTACTAGTCTGCCATTGCGAAATACAAAACAATATGTGTACACAGCACGAGGAATCTTGTTACTAGTCTGTCATTACAAAATACAATAACATAGGTGTACACAGCACTAGACATCGTGTTACTAATTTGTCTTTTTTTTCGCATATCCTTTACAGGACATTGCAGTCAACACCAGCATTTTACTGCTCTTGTTGATGTCTTGGCAAATTTACGTTCAGTAGTTTGCCATTGCTTTCTGAACGACCGGCTTCCATACCATCACGTTAAAACCCAGCATGACACAGTCTGCTGCCAAATCGGTTGCAGTTGTGTTTCAAACGCAGGTAAGCGGAATTACGAACTGCGTCCGTAACGCCTTTGCCACGGAGAGAGGGCAAACTATTGATTTTTTTTTTTTTTAGCATATCCTTTTTTACAGGACTTAGCTGTCAACACCAGCATCTTTCAGCTGTATGTTGATCTCTTGGCAAGATTACGCTCAGTAGTTTGCCATTGCTTTCTGAGCGGCCGGCTCACATACCCCGTAAGTTACCGATGCGATTCGAACCACTGCTGATTTGAACTGTCATCACGTTACCTGACGAGAGTATACGAGATTACGGAGAAAAGTCATAACCTCTAAGCCACGAAGCCGGCAAAACTATTGATTAGGAACACATAAATAATAAATCTGTGCATCGTGTGTGTTTACTAACATCACAATGTTCAAGTAAGGATTAACCTACAACAAGTCCAGAAAACCGTTAGGGAATTTATTTGTGCACATAATATTGCTCAAGAATTATGGAAGAGACTGAAAGAGAAGCGTGACACTATCAGCGCTCACATCAGAAGCACACCGAACAAGCGAAGACCAAAATCTGAAGTGCGAAACAGACAGAAGATAATCGGAACTTATAATGTTAGTGGACTGGCAGACAGAGAACCAGCACTAGTAGAGTTCCATGTCAGACTTCCGTCATTCGGTTGATGAGTGCAATGTGTGTGTGTGTGGGGGGGGGGGGGGGGGGGGTGTGCGCGTGCGCGTGCGTGTGTGTGGTATATATAAAAAGGGGGAGGGGTATCTTTGTTCTTCGGAGCTATAGAGTTAGTGCTTTGTGCGATACTTGTGGGTTGGAGGCTAGCAGATCTGTGACCAGAGACCTAGCTATATGGGATAAAACCAGGTGCCCTTATAAGAGTAAAGGGAGGATGCTAAAATAGGAGGGCGGAGGAAGAATGAAGAGAGAAAAGGAGAGAGAGAGGGGGGGGGGGGACATTAGAATCGGTGGTCACGTGACCGAGTTTTTCCTTCGAGAACTGTCGCGTCGCAAAACTTTTTTTCAACAATCAAGAGTATTTAAAGCCTGCAAAAAATGATGTTAAACTGTTCGTGTGATTAAATAATACAATCCGCCATTTCTTGTTCATAAGTACAGACTCAGTCTTTGTTCATATTCCTGTTTGATTCACATTACAGCCATTCAAAGGTTAAAGGGCTTCTTTATTTCGATTATACCATTACCCCTACCCCGCCCAACCACTGAATTGAAGTTATATTAGGGTCCATCCCTGGTTCCGATTAATAATCCTGTGACAGAGACAGTCACACAAAAAATATTAATTTGAAGGTGATTATTGTCCAAAGAGGGTAATGGCTTCTACTTAAAAGGTCACGCTATAAAAAAGTAATATTCACTTAGAGTTGGAAAAATGGGAATAGAAATAAATTATTAGTACCAAGCAGCATGGTCGATTTATGTTGTTGCAGATACAATGTGATTGGAAAGTTGATGAAGTGATGACACATAATATACAGCTATTTCCAGAAATGGTAACCAAGTGTTAAAACTGGGGCGTCATACGGGTATGCGACCACTTATGAAGCATTAAAGTAGAGACAATTTCTGATCTTTATAACACACGTTCATTCACATCTTGTTCTCCCTGAATATTCAGTTATAAATGAATCGGCATAAGAAAATTATAAAAGTAAAATATCTGTATGATGCAGTGTACAATTTCTTCTTGAAAGCATGCATTATTTACAGAGAATTAATTCGAGGCGATGGTAATCCCAAAATAACGTTTATCTTTGTGCCGATTATGCCGATGCGCTGACTTTGCTCAGGAGCTAGATTTACACAGAATGTCGTCCTAATTGTGAAACAATTTGGAACGGTGTTCGTCAGTGCTAGATAGTGTGATTGTAATAATTGTAAAGTACGAAATTTAAATGAAAATTAGTTACCATCATAAATGTGCACGACCACATATCACTACAAACAATATATTAACTCTTAGAGGACACTGAAATATTACTATATTTGGCACAACATTGTTCTCTCGTTTTGAATTCATATACACTTTAGTGTATGGGTCAATTTTCCGACAACTGTGCCTGTGTTGCACATAACTATATATTCAGTTTTGTTGCTCATAGCTATATATTCAATTTGTAATAATTATAACCAGAACGACAGCAAAATAAACATAATAATAAACGTGATTGTTATTCTCCCATTAGAAAAGCGTATAAATATCGGCCTCAATCACTGGCCTAGCCTCGTATAACTGTTAACATGCAACGTATATATTATGTTAACGTGTACAGCAGACAATTGTCTTGTTCTTTATATCTACGTGCAATTGATAGGTTTGCTTCTTCAATGATGCATGCAAGATCTAATTATTCGAGTCTGTATATGCAAGTCATCATCACCAAGTGATTTGCGCTGCACTGTGTCATCAATCTAGTGGCTTAGTACATCCGAATTCGACACGCATTTCTTCGACTTTGCTTTCCCTCGCCGTTGACTATCCGAAGTATACTTACAAAGCAGTACGTTTTTCACTTCGTCTGGTCCCTATCCCTTGTCCTGTCCGACATGGGTCACCCTTTGAGTACCTGCGCTGACGTCGCCATATCTCTACGGGAAATTGGAACGCGAAGGCTCTCTACTACTTCAAGCTGGAGACTCAACAGATGGGATATGCACGTCTAGTATAGCAATTCGCGACAAACCATGTATTCAATGAAAGAGGTAATTAGCTCTAACGTGTCATCAAACTAGACGCATATACGTGTCTAGTCTTTTTTTTTTTTTTGCATATCCCTTACATGACGTTGCAGTCAACATCAGCATTTTTCAGCTGCTGTTGATGTACTAGGCAAGATTACGTTCAGTAGTTTGCCATTGCTTTCTGAGTGACCGGCTCACATACCTCCGTAAGTTACCAGCGCGGGGCGAACCGCTACCGATTCTCGCGCAGGTTACGTTACTCACGAGAATGTACGGGATTACGGAAAAAATCGTTAACCCCTAGGCCAGGAAGACGGCTAGTCTACGTGTAGTAATGTACACTCAATGAATTATTTCAATAACGTCATGACTTAGTGAGTTCTTTCAGAAACGAAGACGTTTGCACGAGTTAATTTGGATATAATTTTCTTGTCATAATTGTTAATAGTTATTTGAAGCATTCGGTTTTACATTCTTAAAATAGAAAATTCTACCACATGCCAACACATAGATCACCAGACGTGACCTGTAACAATATTAGAATATAATAGTAATTACTTCCTCTTCTTCTTCGTACACCTTCAGTCGTCAATATGAGTACAACTTTAGACGTACACCTTCAGACGTCAGTATGAGTACACCTTCAGACGTACACCTTCAGTAGTCACTATGAGTACACCTTCAGTCGTCAGTATGAGTACACCTTCAGTCGTCAATATGAGTACACCTTCAGTCGTCAATATGAGTACACCTGCAGACGTACACCTTCAGTCGTCAATATGAGTACACCTTCAGTCGTCAGTATGAGTACACCTTCAGTCGTCAATATGAGTACACCTTCAGTCGTCAGTATGAGTACACCTTCAGTCGTCAATATGAGTACACCTTCAGTCGTCAATATGAGTACACCTGCAGACGTACACCTTCAGTCGTCAATATGAGTACACCTGCAGACGTACACCTTCAGTCGTCAATATGAGTACACCTGCAGACGTACACCTTCAGTCGTCAGTATGAGTACACCTTCAGTCGTCAGTATGAGTACACCTTCAGTCGTCAATATGAGTACACCTTCAGTCGTCAATATGAGTACACCTTCAGTCGTCAGTATGAGTACACCTTCGGTCGTCAATATGAGTACACCTTCAGTCGTCAATATGAGTACACCTGCAGACGTCAATATGAGTACACCTGCAGACGTACACCTTCAGTCGTCAATATGAGTACACCTGCAGACGTCAATATGAGTACACCTGCAGACGTACACCTTCAGTCGTCAATATGAGTACACCTTCAGTCGTCAATATGAGTACACCTTCAGTCGTCAGTATGAGTACACCTGCAGACGTACACCTTCAGTCGTCAGTATGAGTACACCTTCAGTCGTCAGTATGAGTACACCTTCAGTCGTCAGTATGAGTACACCTTCAGTCGTCAATATGAGTACACCTTCAGTCGTCAGTATGAGTACACCTTCAGTCGTCAATATGAGTACACCTTCAGTCGTCAATATGAGTACACCTTCAGTCGTCAGTATGAGTACACCTTCAGTCGTCAATATGAGTACACCTTCAGTCGTCAGTATGAGTACACCTTCAGTCGTAAATTTGAGTACAACTTCAGTCGTCAATATGAGTACACCTTCAGTCGTCAGTATGAGTACACCTTCAGTCGTAAATTTGAGTACAACTTCAGTCGTCAATATGAGTACACCTTCAGTCGTCAGTATGAGTACACCTTCAGTCGTCAATATGAGTACACCTTCAGTCGTCAGTATGAGTACACCTTCAGTCGTAAATTTGAGTACAACTTCAGTCGTCAATATGAGTACACCTTCAGTCGTCAGTATGAGTACACCTTCAGTCGTCAATATGAGTACACCTTCAGTCGTCAATATGAGTACACCTGCAGACGTACACCTTCAGTCGTCAGTATGAGTACACCTTCAGTCGTCAATATGAGTACACCTTCAGTCGTCAGTATGAGTACACCTTCAGTCGTAAATTTGAGTACAACTTCAGTCGTCAATATGAGTACACCTTCAGTCGTAAATTTGAGTACAACTTCATTCGTCAATATGAGTACACCTTCAGTCGTCAGTATGAGTACACCTTCAGACTTACACCTTCAGTCGTCAATATGAGTACACCTTCAGTCGTCAATATGAGTACACCTTCAGTCGTACACCTTCAGACGTCAATATGAGTACACCTTCAGTCGTCAGTATGAGTACACCTTCAGTCGTCAGTATGAGTACACCTTCAGTCGTCAATATGAGTACAACTTCAGACGTACACCTTCAGACGTCAATATGAGTACACCTTCAGGCGTACATCTTCAGAGGTGCACGTCCAGACATCAGTGTGAGTAAATGCAAGGGAAACAGCAGTCAACTTGAGCCTTTTGGTGTATCTGTAGAGCCTGTCCTCAAATGGATAGGGTGTATGCCCATATAAGTGTCTATGTTCTGCATATTTTGGACCCAGCAACAGATAATTAGTTGTCATTTTTATCATTTTACATGTTCCACAGCTGTATTAAACAGTCCATATATTTAGCTGAATCCTGACTTGTAGAATGTCAACTACTGGAGCCGGTCTAAGTGCAGTTTTCGAAATTTGCGATAATTTCTGAGCCACTTAAAGTGTCGCAAGTTATACTAGAAGTAAATAACTCCAGAAAGCACAAATATAAAAGACATGTACTTTGAAGAATGAATCGTAGAAAAATAAGAAGTATTCCACTTCGAAGCATGTAATGATAAAGATGTCGAACAATACAACCGCTGTATTTTCAGTCATAACCGACAATCTTGTACTTCTCACAATATATGAAACATTTTTCTACGTGCTATTTTCTTGCACAAGCGTGTGGGGAATAGTGGGTAATGTGACCAGCATTGTCATACTTACTCGACAAGGATTCCAGAAGTGTTCCAATATACTTCTCTTGGCTTTGGCCGTCTCGGATGTTTTGTTTCTGATTGGTATAAACAACATTCCTATGGACATATACGCTGCAAATGTTCCTGAAGGATTCCACTTCTCTGAGACGATCAATTACATGTTTTATATCATGTCTCTGCTGTTTACATGTGCTTATACTTTCGGACTTCAATGTGGAATGATTATACCTTCTCTAATAACCGGAGAACGTATATTAACTATATTTTGTCCGCTCAAAAATAATTTCATCTTAACTCCACGGCGGACAATGGTTACAGTGGCGTTTCTGTATATTATCAACGGGGTGTTTTTCTTGTATCAGTATATAATATGCAGAAAGTTTAAGCAAGTTATTGTCAAAGGCGTCGCTGTGGGTGGGTTCTTCTACACTGATGTTTATGTACGCGATGTTAGAAGCGGATTGTACGTGTTGATTAGGCGTGTGGTTAACATCATGACTGGCCTAGTACCTATAAGTCTAGTAGCTGTCGGTTGTGTGGTTATTGGAATACAAGTCACATTAATTACCAGCAGACGGAAGCAGCTCACCTCCAGCCAAGTAAAACAAACCACAAACAAACCGATATCGAAGACAACAAAGACACTACTCAGCATTTGTATTCTGTATATTGTTTGTAGTGGTTTTGGATTTATTATTGAGTACGTTACGACATTGAGTCCCTTTGAACAGGATATTCCACTAAAGAATGTGTTAGCTTCCACCCAAGACTGGTTGATTTGTGTCAACTGCGTAGGAGATTACCTCATTTACGTCGGTGCCAATAACAGTTTCAAGAAAACGGGCACCGTGAAGGTTAAACTAAATAAATAAACGTGAATCTAGAAGAGACCTAGTTAAACAAGGTACCATATAAATGTCAGAGACATACATGTTGACATTACACAAATACCAGAGTTATACATTGACATTAGAAATATCAGTCTTATACACGTTGACATTAGAAATGTGAAATGTATACATGTACACATTTGAAGTATTAGCGTTAGGTATGATGGTATTAGAAATATCATAATTATACATTTACACATTAAAACTATTAGAATTAATAATGATGGTATTAGAAATATCAATGTTTAACCTGGTGATATTAGAAGTATTAGAGTTAGGCTTGGTTGCATTAGAATTATCAGAATTAAACCTGTCAGCATTAGAAATATCAGAGTTATACACGTTGACATTAAATATATCAGAGTAAGACATTTGAGCATTAGAAATATCGCAGCTATACATGATGGCATTAGAAATATCACAACTATTCATAGTGGCATTAGAAATATCAGATTTTGACATGATAACATTAGAAGTATCCAACTATGACGTGATGAAATTAGAAGTATTAGATTTGACATGATGACATTAGAAGTATCATATTTTGACATGGTGACATTATACGTATCATATTTTGACAAGAGGACATTACAAGTATCATATTTTGACATGAGGACATTAGAGGTATCACTGGTGCAAGTCCTTACATTGAACTCATAGTAATAAACGGTAATTAATTAACCTGTTTACACGCCATAGAACGTGGTGTTTATATGGTGCTAGCCTCATATTTGTATAAATCATTCCGCACTCGGTGAAGTGATGTGGACATTTCCAGGACAACTGAATTTATATAGATGCAACACATAAAGTGGTTCAGACATGTTGTGAGAATGAACGCGTCACATAAGTATTGTACTTACAATCAAAGATGTTGTGGTTATAGAATACAGCTAGAGGTAAACCAGGAACAAGACAGATAGAATCTGTCAATGGTATTTACTACACGAACATAGACTTAACGCAGTCCAGGCCACACGTTTCACTCAAGTAAAATATAACAGATCTTTTAACCCGCCTCAATACGTGTTTGACATATGGTGCGCATTGTTACATAGCAGATCATATGCAGAACGTCGCTCTCATCGCGGCCCACCAAAAACGTCTCGATCTCTGGGCATTTCTTTCGCCTCAAACAACCTAATTCCCAAACTCTCTGCAATATCCGGTGTCCATCTTCGTGCTGGTCGAGCTCTGCTCCGTGCGGTGCTAGACCCGTGTTTGTGTAGATCGATGTGATGTGGTCAGTATCACACAGGCCGCCTTCGCTTCTCAAGACATTTCCTAGTGTCCATTTTAGGCTGGTTGGACCTGGGAGCAAGGGTCAGTTTTCAATATCCACCTCTGTGTGGATTCGAACCCATGACCGCCGGGATGGCAGGCAAATGTCTAGACACTACGTTAACGCGGATCCCATTTGCTTATGGTAATACAACTAGCGTGTGTATTAGCGAAGTAGATAGGGAACTGCGCTGATAATGTCGAGAACACGGTCGAACGAGGGCTCGGCGCCTGGGTACGTTGCCTGCTAAGTGAGGGAAATATTGTCTACGTATTCCTCTATGCATTCAGAGTACAAAATGCGGTGACCCTATCACATGATAGCTACATAGCAGGAAACTGCTTACGTATTACGGGACAATGACATAAAAATTACACCCCCCCCCCCCCCCCCCCCAACCACCCCTCTTTGGTTTAACGAGAAATGTGGACCACAAACACCGTCAGAATGGGAATTGTGGAAATACGAACGTCGGGGAAATTGACGTCTTACGCTATTAATCTTAGTAACTTGCCATAACAGTTCAGACTCCAAGTGCATTCATCATTCGGGAACTGTAGATAAGCTGGCACTTTGCAAAGAAGGAGATGTTTAAGCGTTTACAAAACCGAGTGACTTAGACTATGGACACTGGGAATTTTATAAAATAACATTCTGAGAACTAGTCGAGGTTGCACAGTTTATCGTAGCCAAAGGGTGATTCAAGAAACTCTCCCAATACATGAGGATACTTGAACTTCAAGCTAGAACTAGTCGAAAATGAATTGTATCAAACAAATAACCAAACATAAATTGACATAATTAAAACTGACGAACTATAGTGCAGAAAGATACAAAGAGATTGGGTGTAGGGATTTGCCAGCAGGCTGCGCTGAAAGGAGGTGTAACAACTGATCCACCACTATTCGTGCTCAGTCTATGCAGTCGTCTGCATGGATGGTTCTGCTAAGAGGCAAAAGAAGTTTTTAGGGTTCATTGTTTTATTTTATTTTTCGCATATCCTTTACTGTCGCTGTCAACATCAACATCTTTCAGCTGATTGTTGATTTCTTGGCAAGATTACGCTCAGTAGTTTGCCATTGCTTTCTGCGCGACCAGCTCACATACCCTGTAAGTTACCGATGCGGAGAGAACCGCTACCAATTCTCGCGCACGTGACGTCACGTTACGAGAGTATACGGGATTACGGAGAAAGTCGTGTAACTCCCAAACCAGAGAGACCGGCCTTTTAGGGTTCATAGCGAAGGTTAACGACAGCGTTTAGTGAAGGAGATACTGGCGCAAGATGCGGCGACTTCTAGCCCGAGAATGTCACTGCGGCGTTCCACTGGCTGGAGGACAAACAGTATACAAATGTCGAGATGGTTACAGGCTCATAGAGCAAGCTGTGAATACAGGCTTCGTGCAGAGCGGCAAGCTTCAAAATAATTTTACAAAACCAAAGATAGAGAGCATCTTTGGGTATTTTCCCTATGACATGATGTTATCTTGGGAAACGAGCAGGTTGACACATTGGCTGGTCTGCATCACATGGTTGAGACACTAGTGCACGATAAAACACATGTGGTCAGGACCAGTTAGGAGTGGTTCTCAACCGGGAATTTTAGGGTTTCCAGGGGGGAATTAAGATTATTTCAAGATCGCGTTAATACAAAAACCGATTACTTGATATTGTTTTTCCCTTTATACTTTACTGTTCTGTACGTCTCAACCTTCTAAAATTCATTTTATAAAGTAAGTAGACCCACAAGTCACGTTTTATATGGACGTCTAGACTTGTTTTAGTATGTGCTATTAAATTTAGCTTCCATTATTACGTATAATGTGTAGGGGCAGAGGGGAATTTTTAGGTAGGAAATACGAAAAAAAGGGGGGGGGGGGAATGACGTTCTGAAAATATGGTGAAGGGGGGGCACGGACCAAATTTTTAGGTAGGAAATACGAAAGGGGGGTGAATGGCGTTCTCAAAATATGGTGAAGGGGGACACGGGCCAAAAAAGGGTTGAGAACCACTGGGCTAGAGGATCTCAGTCTGGTCGGCGATCAGTACTCCGAGACAATATCTGACTGGCACCTAGTCAGACTGCAACATGCACTATTAGTATTGGGACTCTTCGCTGGTGTTAACGGTGATGACGGAATGCACATGGGGATTTCCCGAGTGATGTGATGTCGTTTCTTGACTCAACTAAACTGAGACACATAGAGAGGTCACAGTTGCTAGCTTAAGGCAAAGCGTGGAGATAAACTTCACAATACTTCGTAAATGGGATAGTTAGCGGCAATCTTAGATGATCTAGTGAGAATTAGTTAGTTAGTTAGTTAGTTAGTTAGTTAGTTAGTTAGTTAGTTAGTTAGTTAGTTAGTTAGTTAGTTAGTTAGTTAGTTAGTTAGTTAGTTAGTTGGTTGGTTGGTTGGATGGTTGGTTGGTTGGTTGGTTGGTTGGTTGGTTGGTTGGTTGGTTGGTTGGTTGGATGGTTGGTTAGTTGGTTGGTTGGTTGGTTGGTTGGTTAGTTAGTTAGTTAGTTAGATAGTTAGTTAGTTAGTTAGTTAGTTAGTTAGTTAGTTAGTTAGTTAGTTAGTTAGTTAGTTAGTTAGTTAGTTAGTTAGTTAGTTAGTTAGTTAGTTAGTTAGTTAGTTAGTTAGTTAGTTAGTTAAATTTGCCAGTTGTCACTAAGTTTCAGGTTTATTTCTCCTAATAATAAACATGGTTGTTATGGTCTGTTGGCAAGTTTTGTAGAAGGTAGTTTGCCATTGCTTTCCTTCTGGGCAGTTACTGTATTAGTCGGTGGCCATAGCCATTGTCTCTACTGATGAGATCATCTGCCTATCGCCCAAGAGTGCAGACCATAACCAACAATAATCTGTCGGCTGCTCTCACACTCCATCTACCACCAGATAGAACTTCAAAAATTAGATTTTTAAGAGCGTGCATCTTTCCCATTGCAACATACGCCTGTGAGACCTGGACGCTTACTAAACAAGCTGAACAGCGAATAAATGCCTTTGAATATAAATGTTATAGACGGGTTCTAAGAATATCGTGGGTAAAGAAAAGAACAAATGCATCCATACTTCAAGAGCTAAATATTGAAGAGGGTTGGCTATTAAAGACGATAAAACGAAGAAAATCTATATATTTTGGTCACTTGAAACGTCATGAAAGTCTGGAGAGAACAATAACAGAGGGGTGTATGCCTGGGGAGAGAGGAAGAAGAAGGCCAATGAGAAGATGGGTGCAGGATGTGGCGGTTGATCTCCAGATGGGTGTATCGGCGCGGGACATCTTGCTTGTGATCGAGAAGTTTTCCAGAAGGTTGTTATGAGAGCGAGGTTCTGCAAAGGACATGCTATTGAATGAATGAATGAATGAATGAATGAATGAATGAATGAATGAATGATAAACAAAACAACGTCTTTTTAATCATATTTCTATCAAGCTTGCAACGCAGGAAGCAATCATATACCCTTCATGTTGTGACACGTAAGAAGCTACCGTATTGCTATATCGTTGCTCTGTTAAACAGGCATGTGACGCTATTATAGTTTATTGCAGCTTCTATTAACAATTCATTCGACAGTGTAGAACAAATAGACGTCTACAACAATAACTCAATGCTGAAGAAGAATCGGTATTACGATAAACACAAATGAAGAAAATGAAATATTTTAGACATGTAAAATTCTAGAAAAGATAATTATCTGGGACGAAAATAACGAATGCAAATATCCAATAACGAAAACAAATGCAGCTTTCTGTCTGTCTGTCTGTCTGTCTGTCTGTCTGTCTGTCTGTCTGTCTGTCTGTCTGTCTGTCTGTCTGTCTGTCTGTCTGTCTACCCACTCACCCACCCGCCTACCTTCATATCTATCTATCTATCTATCTATCTATCTATCTATCTATCTATCTATCTATCTATCTATCTATCTATCTATCGATCCGTCCGTTCGTCCCTCCGCCCACCCGGCCGCCGCCTGTCTGTCTGTCTATCTGTCTGTCTGTCTGTCGGTGTGTGTGTGTGTGTGTGTGTGTGTGTGTGTGTGTGTGTGTTAATGTATGCATCTCTCTATATGTCAGTTATCAGCTGTATCTCTACCATTCCTATCCATAGACTCTAGCTTCTCCAATATTTTTAATTTTATTGACTTCAACTTCTTCGGTATTTCCCTATGCATCATCTCTATATTCTCCAGTATTTCCCACTCCATCGCTTCTAGCTTCTCCAGTATTTCCCACTCCATCGACTTTAGCGTCTCTAGTATTTCCCCACCCACCGACTCTAGCTTCTCCAATAATTCCTACTCCATCGACTCTAGCATCTCTAGTATTTCCCCACTCATCAAGTCTAGTTCTCCAGTATTTTCCACACCATTGACTCTAGCTTCTCCAGTAATTTCCACACTATCGACTACAGCATCTTTATTATTTTCCACTTCATCGTCTGCAACTTCTCCGGTATGTCCAATTCCATCGACTCTAGCTTCTCCAGTATTTCACCACTCATGGACTTGCTTCTCCGGTTTTTCCCATTCGTCGACTCTGGCTTCTCCAATATTAGTTCCCTGTCCATTGACCCTAGCTTATCCAGTATTATGTCCGCATCCATCAACTCTAGCTTCTCTGGTAGTTGATCCCCATCCACCGACTCTAGCTTCTCTGGTAGTTGTTTCGCATTAACCGATTCTAGCTTCTCTGATATTTGTTTCACATTAACCGACTCTAGCTTCTCTGATATTTGTTTCACATTCACCGACTCTAGCTTCTCTGATATTTGTTTCACATTCACCGACTCTAGCTTCTCTGATAGTTGTTCACATTAACCGACTCTAGCTTCTCTGGTAGTTCTTCACATTAACCGACTCTAGCTTCTCTGATAGATTTTCATAATAACCGACTCCAGCTTCTCTGGTAGTTGTTCACATTAACCGACTCTAACGTCTCAGGCAGGCTTCACATTAACCGTCTCTAGCTTATGTGGTAGGTGTTCACATTAACCGACTCTGGCTTCTGTGGTAGTTGTTCACATTAACCGACTCTAGCTTCTCTGATTGTTATTCACATTAACCGACTCTAGCTTCTCTGATAGATTTTCATAATAACCGACTCCAGCTTCTCTGGTAGTTGTTCACATTAACCGACTCTAACGTCTCAGGCAGGCTTCACATTAACCGTCTCTAGCTTATGTGGTAGGTGTTCACATTAACCGACTCTGGCTTCTGTGGTAGTTGTTCACATTAACCGACTCTAACTTCTCTGGTAGCTCTTCACATTAACCGACTCTGGCTTCTGTGGTAGTTGTTCACATTAACCGATTCTAGCTTCTCTGATATTTGTTTCACATTAACCGACTCTAGCTTCTCTGATATTTGTTTCACATTCACCGACTCTAGCTTCTCTGATATTTGTTTCACATTCACCGACTCTAGCTTCTCTGATAGTTGTTCACATTAACCGACTCTAGCTTCTCTGATTGTTGTTCACATTAACCGACTCTAACTTCTTTGGTAGTTGTTCCCCATTCACCGACTCCAGCTTCTCTGATAGTTGTTCCCATTAACCGACTCTAGCTTCTCTGATTGTTGTTCACATTAACCGACTCTAACTTCTTTGGTAGTTGTTCCCCATTCACCGACTCCAGCTTCTCTGATAGTTGTTCGCATTAACCGTCTCTAGCTTATGTGGTAGGTGTTCACATTAGCCGACTCTGGCTTCTGTGGTAGTTGTTTCACATCCACCGACTCTAGCTTCTCTGGTAGTTCTTCACATTAACCGACTCTAGCTTCTCTGATTAGATTGTTCATAATCAACCGACTCTAGCTTCTCTGATAGTTGTTCACATTAACCGACTCTAAGCGGTCCTCAGGTAGGTGCTTCACATTCAACCGACTCTTAGCTTATCGTGGTAGGTGTTCCACATTACCGACTCTAGTTCTCTGTGGTAGTTGTTCACATTACCGACTCTAGCTTCTCTGGTGAGTTAGTTCCACATTACCACCGATTCTAGCTTCTCTGTTAAGTTGTTCACAGACCGATTCTAGCTTCTCTGTAGTTTGTTTCCCATCCATCGGCTCTAGCTTCTGTGACAGTTGTTCACGATTAACCGACTCTAGCTCTCTGGTAGTGTGTTCCACATCCACCAGACTCTAGCTTCTCTTTAGTTGTTCACGTGTACCGACTCTAGCTTCTCTGGGTAGTTGTTCCCCTCCACCGACTCTAGCTTCTCTGGTAATTGTTTCCCCTCCACCGACTCTGGCTTCTCTGGGAGCTTGTTCACATTAAACCGACTCTGGCTTCTGTGGTAGTTGTTCACATTAACCGACTCTAGCTTCTCTGATTGTTATTCACATTAACCGACTCTAGCCTCTCTTATAGTTATTCACATTAACCGACTCTAGCTTCTCTGGTAGTTGTTAACATTAACAGACTCTAGCTTCTCTGTTAGTTGTTCACATTAACCGACTCTAGCTTCTCTGTTAGTTGTTCACATTAACCGACTCTAGCTTCTCTGGTAGTTGTTCCCCTTCCACCGACTCTAGCTTATCTGATTGTTATTCACATTAACCGACTCTAGCTTCTCTGGTAGTTGTTCACATTAACAGACTCTAGCTTCTCTGTTAGTTGTTCACATTAACCGACTCTAGCTTCTCTGTTAGTTGTTCACATTAACCGACTCTAGCTTCTCTGTTAGTTGTTCCCCATCCACCGACTCTAGCTTCTCTGTTAGTTGTTCACATTAACAGACTCTAGCTTCTCTGGTAGTTGTTCACATTAACCGACTCTAGCTTCTCTGGTAGTTGTTCCCCATCCACCGACTCTAGCTTCTCTGGTAGTTGTTCCACATCCACCGACTCTAGCTTCTCTGGTAGTTGTTCCACATCCACCGACTCTAGCTTCTCTGATAGTTGTTCACATTAACCGACTCTAGCTTCTCTGGTAGTTGTTCCACATCCACCGACTCTAGCTTCTCTGATAGTTGTTCCACATCCACCGACTCTAGCTTCTCTGATAGTTGTTCACATTAACCGACTCTAGCTTCTCTAGTAGTTGTTCCACATCCACCGACTCTAGCTTCTCTGATAGTTGTTCCCGATCCACCGACTCTAGCTTCTCTTATAGTTGTTCACATTAACCGACTCTAGCTTCTCTGGTAGTTGTTTACTATCCACCGACTCTAGCTTCTCAGATTGTTATTCACATTAACCGACTCTAGCTTCTCCGATAATTGGTTTACATTAACCTACTATAACTTCAATTGCAGTTGTTCCCCATCCACCGACTCTAGCTTCTCTGTTAGTTGTTTTACATCAACCTCTCTAACTTCAATTGTAGTTGTTCCCCATCCACCGACTCTAGCTTCTCTGTTAGTTGTTCACTTTAACCGACTATAACGTCTCTGGTATTTGTTTCCCACTTAACCGACTCTAGTGTCTTCTATAGTAGTTCACCATCTATCAACCGCAGCTTCTCCGGTAGTCGTTCCCCATCTACTGACTCTAGCTTCTCTGATAGTTGTTCGCATTAACCGACTCTAGCTTCTTTGGTAGGTGTTCACATTAACAGACTCTGGCTTCTGTGGTAGTTGTTTTACATCCACCGACTTTAGCTTCTCTGGTAGTTCTTCACATTAACCGACTCTAGCTTCCCTGATAGTTTTTCAATATAACCTGATAGTTGTTTTACATCAACCTACTCTAGTTTCTCTGGTAGTTGTTCCCCATCCACCGACTCTAGCTTCTCTGATAGTTGTTCACATTAACCGACTCTAGTGTCTTCTGTAGTAGTTCACCATCCATCGAATCCAGCTTCTCCGGTAGTTGTTCCCCATCTATAGACTCGCGTATATCCGATAGTGTCTCCCCATCTATCAGCTCAAGCTTCTCTGACATTAGTTCTCCATCCATCGAGTCGAACTTCTCCCTTAGTATTTCCCATCAAGCGACTCTAGTCTCTATCGTAGTATTTCCTATCCATCGGCTCCAGCTTCTCGGCATTAGTTCCCAATCCATCGACTCCAGCTTATCCGCTAACAATACCCCATCCATTCTTTAACGAACCCACCCCGTATATAACCACGGATAGATGAAGAGAAAATAGTATATAGACGGAAGAACGAAATTAATTGTCTACAGTCTCTGGCAACAGCATCTATCTCTCCAGTGACACAAATGTCAAGAACTATAGACAACTTAATGTCACCGACAACGCAAGCAGCACTCGGCACGCTGTTGCAACATTGCCACTCCCAGGAGACAGCATTTTTTTTTCGCTCGATCACTTTGAGTTCCAGTGTAGTCCATACACACTACTTCTAGTAGTGCTGGACTGAATTTTGCGTGCGGATTAGCTTCCCCTATTTACAGTTTCCCTCGTCATCAGGCGAACTCACTCCGACTTCAGAGGTACTTGTAATTTATGTTCCAAAGTCAAGGACTAGAAGTCAACATTTTGGTCCAACTGTCCAGTGTAAGGGTTGAAATCCTACCTCGGCATCAGCACATAAGATGTTAAAGAACACGCATTCTTATCCATTCTGCCATGGTGACCTCCAGACAACATATGATCGTGAACTGTGAACGCAGAGAACCACTATACGTTATATTAGTTTTTTTCTGCTCGGGGGGGGGGGGGGGGGGTGGAGGGGGGGGGGGGGGGGGGTCTTATGATCAACTTAGACAGCCACATGGTGGAACGAGTAGCTAATTAAATGTCTTGCACGCTACTTGTTACACAATAATAAATTCATCAATGTGTAAGTATTGATCACCAGTCTCAGCTGTGAATTTTGTTAAGAAATCCGTTCATTGCACACGAATGCATCAACAAGGATGGAGACTTTCTAGCGTAGTAGTTAGAACGCTTGAATGTCGGTCCGGTTGTCATGTGTTCGAATGTCGATCGAGGCGTTGATTTTTGACTCCCAGCTCGACGCAGTTAATGAAAATGTACTAGAAAATGTTCTAAATAGTAAAGGTCGATATTGACCACTTAACCCATCCAGTGCCGAATGGTCTACCTAATCCATCCAGTGACGAATGGTATACCTAATCCACCCAGTGTCGATTTGTCTACTAACCCATCCAGTGCCGAATGGTCTACCTAACACATCCAGTGCCGATTTGTCTACCTAACCCATCCATTGCCCGATTGGTCTACCTAACCCATCCAGTGTCTATTGGTCTACCTAACCCATCCAGTGCGATTGGTCTACCTAACCCATCCAGTACCGAATGGTCTTCCTAACACATCCAGTGCCGAATGGTCTACTAACTCATCCATTGCCGATTGTCTACCTAACTCATCCATCGATTACCTACCATCCAGGGCCGATTGGTCTACCTAACCCATACAGTGCCCGATTGGTCTACCTAACCCATCCAGGCCGATTGGTCTACCTAATCCATCCAGTGTCCATTGGTCTACCTAACACATCCAGTGTCCATTCGTCTACCTATCCCATACAGTGCCCGATTGGTCTACTAACCCATACAGTGCCCGATTGGTCTACCTAACCCATACAGTGCCCGATTGGTCTACCTAACCCATACAGTGCCCGATTGGTTTACCTAACCCATCCATTGCCGATTGGTCTACCTAACCCATCCAGTGTCGATTGGTCAACCTAACCCATCCAGTGTCGATTGGCCTACTTAACCCACCCAGTGTCGATTGATCTACCTAACCCATTCAGTGTCAGTTGGTCTACCTAACCCACCCAGTGCCGATTGGTCTATAAAACACGTGGCTAGCACCATATGAGCAATAAGCCACAATGATTTGAAACGACTCATTTGTTTAATTACCCCATTAAGATTTGAGTAAGTAAAAGGTACTTGCACACTCCTTAAGACTCACTGGGTCTATGGCGCTAGACCCCATTTGGTATAGAACAATCAGCACTCGGTGGGTGATATGGTCAGTAACCCGCCGTCCGCTTTTACTCCCCGATAAATTTCCTGGTACCCATTTCAGGCTGGATCGACCCAGGAGTCCAGGTCAAGTTTCATCATTCAAATCCGTGCATATGCGGATCGAGACCATGATCACAGGATCGGCAGATTCTAACAACTACGCTACCTCGGCTCCCTGAAGGGCTCCAGTTTTCTTCCATAAATCGTACGAGGTCTCACAAATGAGCACAAAGTCCGTAGCACTGGATAGGTTCTCAGTGTGTGTTGACCAGAATGAAACATATTACAGTTAGCTTGTTATGGGTAAGTTTTATAATGTTGAAAGCTGTTCTACGCGACTGGATAGTTGGTTTAATAAAAAAAAGGAAATGACCATTGTGTACACCTTGCGGCTTATTGGGTGTATGGTGCTAGCCTCAAATTTGTATAAACCAATCCGTACCCGAAGGATGATGTGGTCAATATCACGCCGATTGCCTTTAATAACTTAAACTTTCCCTGGTGCCCATTTAGATTGAAGAAGAAAAATGATGTTTAAGAAAACAGGTTTCTCTCCATGATCTAGGCTATTTGGTGGCCGAAAGCTTCTCATATGTGCGGCAGTACCTCTCATGGAGGACAACATGTGTGCATGTACAAGCCTAAGATGTCCCCACGCATTCCCTATTTCCTTTTAGTGTGCTGGTTACATACATGTATGGTTATTGATATATCTCACAGAGGGAACATGAAATCAGCCGCAACGTGCATACACCACGTTAGACAGCAGGGGAGAAGGATGTGGACGAAAACCTACAGCTCTATACAATGGAATGAATATTTGTTGTTGTTTTTGTTGCTGCTGCTGCTGTATGTGTGTGGTTGTTGTTGTTGTTGTTGTTGTTGTTGTTGTTGTTGTTGTTGTTGTTGTGTTGTTGTTGTTGTTTGTTGTTGTTGAGGATGATGATGATGATTATTGATTTACTTGGTTTTTTCCCGGGATCTGAGATTTAAACATTGAGCACAACCCACTACTGGTAACGCTGATCGTATTCCGGTACGACCCTAAGGCCTTGTCCACGTCAATATGGAAACACTAGACTCGAGTTTCGCTCTCGTTTGAGCTCATCAGTAGTGCATATCCTTGACTGGACCCGGATTTCTGGTGTGTGACGCGGGTGTGTAACCACTAAACCACGAGGCACGCGCTGGACGCACCCAAATTATCACACTAGAACAGGGGTCACCAAACTATGGCCCGCGGGTCGGATCCGGCCCGCGACGTCATTTCAACCGGCCCGCCGACAAGTACTCGAACTTGCTTGATATTGTAACAAGATCGCCTTGGGTAGTGAGAGTGAACCACACCCGAGGTGTCTCTAACACTCCCGTGTATTCTAACCCCAGGGGTTGGATAGGCAGATACACATTTTTACTCTGTGGCTGATCTCATATTTGGTTAATTTGGTCTACAAGCCCCTCCAGATTCTAGACCCCCACTAACTACCTACACCTGTGGAACAATGAACACTTAGGCATCGTCCGAGACCACACTCAATCATTATACAAAGAGCAAGTCAACTTACATAAAGTTTATTCTACCCTTGAGAATATAGAACTGAAATGAACATCCTGATAGAATAATCTATTTACACAAATAGAGGATAGAGTAGAGACAGAATCAGAGATATGGTTGTCATCATCAGGTTGAGAAGTAGATTGGATGCAGATGTCCCGTCCAGTCGGTCCGCCACTCACCCGGCTTCCTTCCAGTGAGATGACTAGAACCTTGGAGACCACTCCGTCCCCAGAGCGTGGATCCACAACAATAGAGTCACCTGCTGGACCTCACTCAACTGGACCAACTGCATCTTTATCACTCCTACTAAGTCACTGTTAATACTACAGTTCTCTATCAACACTGGCTGGGAGACAATCCTCCTGGATTTGACTCCAAGTATTCGTGACTTCGATGAACCTAAGTAGTCACTGACCAATCTAATGGTCCCTCAGTAGTACATTACCCGTGGTTGGATAATAAGTCTATTGACCAATTCAATGGTCCCGTACTCACAACACAGTAACACTGGTTATAGAATAAGTCCCTGACCAATCTAATGGTCCCGCAATCATAGCACAGTAACACTGCTTGAAGAATATGTCAATAACCAATTCAATGGTCCCATACTCATATCACAGTAACATTGCTTGAAGAATCCGATAAGGCAACTGATATGTCACTGAGTCCTACACGAACACAGTTCAAAGTCTTCATACTCTTTCAGTACACTATTAGAATCAGACATCTACTTTCAAGAAAGACAATTCAGGTTGGACTATAATCTATTGTCCCTTCCACCTGGTAACACTTGCCACAAGTTATTAATAGCTGGTGTAGTTCTTCTCAAGACCTGCCACTATAGCTGTCATAAGAACCATTCAAGTGTCTAAATCTTTTTCCGCGTTTAGGCGGAACCACCGTAATAATATACGGTCAGGTGTTTCCTTTCTTTGAGCATGATTGCTCAAATTGCTGAAATGTTCCTGGCTGAAATAGAGTATCTTCTAATGCAGAAAAACAACACAAACCATCATGTCCCACACGTGCACCTTCAGGGCACCTAAATCACTGGATGCAAACCTGCACGCATGATGAATCACACTGGGTACATGGTGTGGTTGAGTCTGGCGTGATAAGTAAAGAATTGACCCTTCGCTGTGTCACACGAAGTGGTTTCCCGCCAACGACAATTATAGTTGACTGGTTCCTCAACAGGCAAACTCCTGAAAAGGAAGAGCGACCGGTGAGAGTATACTGGCCCAAACATTAGTCCACATGCATCCTACCAATGACTACTCAACCCTCAGTCATGCTATTTAGTTATGCATATAACCAAAGCATTATCTCTATATGGAGAGTAGTAAAGCATGGGTTCAGTAATGTCAGCTGGCCTCACAGAACAGCCCGTCAAACAGAGCAAGAAATCAGAATGACGAGTCTGATCGTAGGTCTCACCTATCCCTAATCATCTACCAGTCGTCGCTAACGTCAGTAGTGATAGTAGGCTGTTATCATAGTTCTAATTTAATCGAACTAAACATTAAGGTAAAGAGTCCCTGGACTCGTTCCTTACATCATCAATGTTCATTAGTAAACATAATACTGATCAATATACCATCCCTCGGGATATAGGAATAGTACATGATCATATCCAATATGTACACATGCCTGTTTGCTGGTGGGACCACCTGCCCACGCCATAGCAAACTCTTCTTATCAGACTCCTCCTTAGAGTCAAGAAGCCTTCTTGAGAATACATGTTCCCCACATGTTCCAAGGGTGATGTTCCAGTTCCGCCCTCCCAAGTGGTTTAGCCTTGGCTGGGACCGAACTTCATCGTTGGCCTGGTCTGCCAACCTATACTTTCATAACTTGCTTTCACATCCCCCATATCCTATATGTCCCCTGTCTCATACAACCTCCTTGCATCTTTCCATACTTCCAGCACCTTAGCATTCACTCGCACTAGCGCCAGTATGAAAGAACAGGATAGCTAAGACAAGAATTCAGAACGCATATGTATATCGCGACGGCACGCATGGTTATACCGCGTCGACCTATTTGGCGTTCGGAATTATTCCAGAAAGTATCACAGGCCATGACCTAATATATATACACAATGCCACATCAATATATATATATATATATATATATATATATATATATATATATATATATATATATATATATATATATATATATATATATATATATATATATATATATATCATCAATGCAGACTTACCTTCACATAGAAATCCCGTGTTCCACACAATGAATTCACCTATTAAGTTACTACACAATAGTTACATCATTCCTGGTGGCACAGAACTAAGTTCTTTCTTTACTTAGTAACTAAGCACAGTTTTGTCTGAATCTCTACCTACCAACTTACCTGGTTTTCTAACCGTTCTCCTGGCTTCAGCAACTGACTGACCTAAATCTAGGTTTCTATCAGGCACAAGTAACTATGTTTTATTCTAACACAGCAACCTAATAGATGCAACGATTTGCGATACATGGTAAATATAATTTAAACCCAAATCGCCTACATCGCATACCTGCGTTCCCAACAGCGGATTCGCGATCAGACGTTGGTAAACAAACCCACGACCTAGCCGTCAACAGCGTTATCGATCGGTTTGCTAATTAGTTATGCAAGGACATCCGCATAGGTAATGAGGTTAGAACGATGGCGTTTTGTACACACTTACAAAGTTAAATGATTTAACCAAATAAGTACCTGAATGTTCAGAACCAGACTCCAGTCAGCTTTCAGAACTGTTCAAGGGCTCCTCAGCCTCCTTTCCGTAACAGTCAGCCGAATCATGGTTGAGGTGAGACGCAACACAAAATGGCGTAACACAGGCCTGCGTCTGCTCTCTTCGAGCAAAATTGAAGTGAATGAATGGTTTAGCCAATTTCCCCACTTGTGCCAACTCAATGCGCACGAGGAGCTAGTGCTTCTTGGGAAAAGACACTTTCTCGGGAAACAGTCATTCCCCGCCTAGAATTTCTAGATCTCTCTGCACGAGAATCTAGTGCTGTACCCAGCCTCACGGGTCACTCAAATTCAGGTGCTCCGAGAAGATTCTAGATGGTAATTACTCCATCGGCTTCCCTCAGTCTATTCTTCTTCTTCGTTCATCCGGAGTTTTTTTTTCGGATGTGATTGCGTTGTGCCTGTTTACAGCAGAGCTGCGTTCTTGCGCCGTTAGGCCGACACATCCGACTTCTGCGGGCATTTGTTGACCGGGTTAACCTTCCCGGGGTTTCTTAGGACGTTTGACTCTCACTGGTGTGGTGTTATCTCCCATTCTAGCTGGCCCATATAGAACAGCCAAAGACATCCTGGTCAGCCCTCAAGGGAAGGCAGGGGCAGACCATGGGCATTCCCCGCCATCCAAGGAGGCTTCCATAATTGCAGAGCCAACACAGCGCTCTGGTACTGGGCTCACCCAAGGAATCGTCACGTCCTGCACATGGCTGCTTAGCCTCACTTCCGTATATTGGGCCTTCCGTTCACCATAGGCTGTTCTTCCGGAAACCAGAAGAATGCAGTGTGCAGATGACATCCACACAGTGAGCTTTCGACTCGGACTTTCCGCGCAATGGATTTGCTATCCGAGCAATATTCCATTTCGTGCCACTAGGACACTTTTTCCACATTATTTGAAGCCCACACAGTGAGCTTTTGATTCGGACTTTCCACGTAATGGATTTGCTATCCAAGCAATATTCCATTTCGTGCCACTAGGACACTTTTTCCACCTTTTATGAAGCTCACACAGTGAGCTTTTGATTCGGACTTTCCACGTAATGGATTTGCTATCCGAGCAATATTCCATTTCATGCCTCTGGGAGGCTTTTGTAACCGACATACCTGTGGTATGAAGTGTGGCAGTCTGAATACTTCTTCATACACCTTTAAATGTCAACCTGTATGTAGTTAAAGTAAGCTGCGGTCAACTTGAGCTTGTTGATATCTCCATAGAGCTTGTCCTCAAATGAAGCAGGTGTGGGCCAAAATATCTTTCTCTGTTCTGCATATATTGGGCAATCCTGCAGCAAATGTTTTGCTGTCATTTTTCCAGTTCGACAATTACATTCATCGGTATCTCCTATTTTTAGTTTATTGAACAAGTGGTATTTCAGCCTGTTATGTCCTGTGCGGAGTCTGAAGATTGCTACTTGTTCTCTTCGGTCGAGTTTGTAATATGCATCATCCTTCTGGTGACCTGGATGCTCTGATTCCCATTTGGTTTTATAGGTGCTTTTTATCAACCTCTTTGCCTTATTGTAAGTTATGTCTATGTCAGGCTGTGGTAGTCGTCCGCCCTCTTTTGCCAGTCTGTCAGCCTCTTCATTTCCAGGTATACTGCAATGTGATGGGATCCACTGTATTACAACTTTTTTGGATTTCTGGCTTAGACCATGGAGTGCTGCTCTTAGGTCAGCTATTTCTGTGCTGTTATTGCTCTTCAGTATTGAGACAGCTGACTTTGCATCTGTGAAGATAGCTATTTGCTTCTCTTTATTTTCCTCCATCAAGAGCATTTCTGCTGCAGTTTTCAGAGCCTCTACCTCTGCTTTGAAGTTACTTGAAAACTTTCCAGTTGCCACTGAATGTGTTTTTGTCACTCCATTTTTTAAATTTAGGAGAATTCCTCCTCCTCCATTCTCTATTGAATTTTTGGCTGATCCATCTGTATATGCATGGGTCCAATTGCTGCTTGGGTAATGTTCTTTTATGTAGTTTAGGGTTATTTCTCTTCTTTCGGTTTCATGCTGAGTGTTCTTTTTCTCAATACCAGGAATGTTTTCTATCATCTCAGGCAGTTGCTGCTGTCTCCAAGCTGGGAAGTTGTGTGCATAGTAAATGGGCTTGACTGTTGATATGTTAAGTATGGGATCTGCCCTAATCTTTTGTTTTGCAGTTTCTACAAAGTTGCTACGCTTCAGTCTTCCTTTTCCAAAACCATTAAACCTGTTATACATAGGGTGGTCTGTCAATCTTCTAAATTTTTCTGCTTGTTGCTGGGCTCTGCTATCTCTTCTGTCCTGCATTGGTTGTAAACAAGTGATCTTTTCTAGTTCATTAATAGGCGTTGTCTTCAGGCTTCCAGTTATGATTCGCATTCCTTGGTTTTGGACTCCACTTATTTTGATTATTTGGTTGTTTCGGGATTTGAAATTTAAATATTGAGCACAACCAACTACTGGCAACGCCGATCGCACTCCGGCACGAACCTAAGGCCTATCCACGTCATGGAAGCACTATACTCGAGTTTCGCCCTCGTTTGAGCTCGTCAGTAGTGCATATCCCTGACCGGATCCGGAAACAAGCCCCGGATCACGCGTGTGAAGCGGGTGTGAAGCGGGTGTGTAACCACGCAGCACACACTGGACACGCCAAATTATCACACCGGAATATCACAGTATATCACCGGTATTCCGGTGTGATAATTTGGCGTGTCCAGTGTGTGCTGCATGGTTACACACCCGCTTCACACGCGTGATCCGGGGCTTGTTTCCGGATCCGGTCAGGGATATGCACTACTGACGAGCTCAAACGAGGGCGAAACTCTACTTACTTTGTTAAAGTCTGACTTAGCTGCTGTTGCCCAAGCTGCAATGCCATATTCCAGTACTGGCCTCACCCGTCCAGTATATAGCTTCTTGAGAACTTTCTCATCTGCTCCCCACGTTGTACCAGCAAGCTTTTTCATGATTGCCATTCTTTGCCTTGCTCTTGTTCGATTTTTCTCAACCTGTGTTTTCCATGTCAGGCGACGATCAAAGGTGACTCCGAGATATTTTGGATTTTCTTCATGGCGCAATATTTTTCCATTCAATACCAGCTTAGGTTGCTGAGTTTTATTTGAGAGGGAGAACACTGTGCATGTTGTTTTCTCCTCACTTATCTTCACTAGCCATGATTTTGACCAGTCCTCTAGTGCTAATAGGGTTTGCTGTATTCTGCTGTTAGCTGTACTAATATATTCTTCAGATGTCCATATGGCTAGGTCATCTGCAAAGGATGATGTGTGTACTCTGGCTGGAAAATTTTCCGTGATGTCGTTTATATATGCTAAGAATAATGTTGGTGAAAGAACTCCTCCTTGGAGGACACCTTGCTCCAACAGCATCATTTTGCTGGTTTGCCCTTGTACTTTTGTCCTGGCAGTTCTGTTCTCAAGGTAGTGGCTGATCCATTTGTACATTTTCCCACAAACATGCATTTTTTGCAGTTTTACTTTCAGTCCTTCCTTCCATACTTTATCAATGCTTTTTTCTAAATCTATCCAGACCGCTAGTGTGTGCGTTTTCTCTTGGAAGGCATCCTCTATTTCCTGCACTATATAGGTTATTTGATTTTCAGTGGATCTGTACTTTCTGAATCCTGCTTGGTGTGGTGTTAAGAGTTTGTTTTCTTCCAGATGCCATGTAAGCCTGCCATTGATAATGCGTTCCATTAATTTTCCTACACAGCTAAGTAGACTGATAGGACGATAGCCATTTGGTTCTTCCAGGTCTTTTCCTTTCTTTGGGACTGGTATTAGTATAGCTGCCTTCCATGCCTGTGGGACTATTCCCCTCTTCCAGCTGTAATTTAGGACTGCTAGTAGTTTCTTTTTTGCCTTTGTCCCTAGTCCTATTAAGATTTCATTTGTGATTCCATCCTTTCCTGGTGATTTCTTCTTTTTTAGGGTATTCATTGCCTGTTCCATTTCTTCCATTGTTAGATTTGCCATCATATATTCTGCTGCTGTCTCTGTACATCTATGATGTATCTGTTTATCTTTGATTGCTTTCTTCTGTTCGTCTGTAATATCAATTGTGGTTTGCACTGGCATAGTGTTCCATTAGTGCATTTGCAGCCTTTTTTCCTGTAAGCAGGGCATTTCCTTGTTTAATTGTTATTTGTTTGTTTCTAGGTCCTTCATTGTTCATGGCTTTCACTAGTTTCCATAGTTTGTTTCCATCCCTGTCAAAATTCAGGTTTTCTGTTTTTTCCCTCCAACAATCTCTTGTTGTTTGATTTACTGTTCTTTTATATTTTGCTGAGATGGCTTTGAGAGAGATATTCGCTTCAACTGTTTGTTCTCTCTCTCTGCTGTCTTCCTGGCATCTTCAACTTTGTCCTCCAAACTTTGTAGTTCTTCAGTCCAGTATGGTTTGTAATTTTTCCTCGCTCTTCTTGGAATGGACTCAGTGGCTGCCTGTATTATCGCTCTTTTTAGACTTTCCACCATTTGCTTCATGTTGCCATATCGTGTATTTATGTTTTCACAATATTTGTCTGTTAGTATGGCAAATCTGTCCCAATCTGCTCGTTTGTAATTCCATCGGGGCAAGGGCTTTTGCTCCTGAGGGACATACTCCATATTCATTACAAGCTTGATTGGTCTGTGGTCACTACCTGCTATTTGGTCCAGCACATGGCGGTCGATTTTGTGGAGGATGTCTCCTGTGCAGAAAGCTAAGTCTGGAGTAGAAGTGGTAAGCCATCTTCTGGAGTAGAAGCTCGGTGTGTCATCCGCTTTGTTGAGTAGATGGAGATTTGAGTCTATTTCCCAGTCCTCCACTTCATCTCATCTTTTGTCAGTATCTGGGTATCCCCATCTTTCTGAACGGCTATTAAAGTCTCCGACAATAATGCAATTTGTGTCAGTTATTTTCATGTTTGAGAGTGTAAGATCCTTATCTGCTGGGCTATAAAGATTGTAAATTCTTATTTTCACGTCCTTTATCATTATATCAACACCTATAATTTCTGTTTGGTTGTCAGTGATCACAGATACTTCGTTGCAAGGTATTGTATTTCGTGTAAGTATTAGAACTCCTCCTTTATGTCCTTCGCGGTCGAAACGTGTGGCCTGATATCCCCTGACTGAAAATTTGCGCTTGGCGTTGAGGTGTGTCTCTTGAATGCATGCCACATCTATTCTATCTTTATGAAGACGCTGTGTCAGGGATTCTTTCTTGTTATAAACTCCTTCGGCATTCCATTGTAGTATGTTGAGTGTCCTTGGTATTTGGTCAATAGCTCTTAACCTAGTCCTCTGTGCCTTGACTCCACAGCACAGGGGAAGGTGACCACCAGTAGTCATGGGTGGACCCCCTCGAGGCAGGGGGCCCGGCACTATCACCGCCTGATGGGACTTCACGGGATTAGCACCATAACGATTAATTTTCATCTGTGGCATCATGAAATGATAAAGTTACGTTGCACTTCTTTGTCAAGCCTGTGGCTCAGTACATCCGATTTCGACAAGCATTTATTCGGGATGCTTTCCCTAGCCTTTGACTGTCCCCAGTCTACCTACAAGGCAGCAGGTTTTACGTTGCACTGCTTTGTCAAGCCTGTGGCTCAGTACATCCGATTTCGACAAGCATGTATTCGGGATGCTTTCCCTAGCCTTTGACTGTCCCCAGTCTACCTACAAGGCAGCAGGTTTGTGTGTCTCTTTGTCTGGTCCCTCTCCCTTGACCTGTCCGACATGGGTGGCCCTACCAGTAGCTGTGCTACCGTCGGCATAGCTCTTGGGGTCATTGGGACGCACAAGCCTCTCTACCTCGTCACGGTGGACACACAGCAGAGAGGCCTCAGTCTATTTATAGCTGGGAAAGTCCCCCGATGACGCGCCAAAATAGTGCGGGATCCTGACGACCCAAGACAGATAAACGCGTTTCGTCACATATATAACGTATGGAACATGAGAGGTTGTGATATAATTTAAATATAAATATTATGTTTAGAATAATGGGAGATTTTCACACGTGCGCAGACCTCCTGGCTGCATGTGTCTTAAATTTACTATTGTAATTATACATTATCGTACCTTGATTTTCTTGGTTATTGTAATGTTTGCTTATTTCGCGCCATCCCAAGTCCTTCCCCGGCTCGTGGCAGCGCAGCCTACTCTCTGATGTTACCATGATTTCCATAGCAACACACACACACACACACACACACACACACACACACACACACACATCTTTCCCTCCCCCAGATGCGTCCGGCTGTCAACACAAGTCCGATGCTCCAGAAATATTTACTTCTGTTTGCCAGTCATCCATTTTATAGGTATGTAACGAGGATACCTTTGTTTGACAGTGATACGTAAATGAACTACAAGTGTGAATAGATGCAATAAAGTAGCAAACGCAGAATAAAAATGCCATAGAAGCCTCGTGTTATTTCGAAAATATTCTTCCCAGCTCAGAAGAATTCCCCGGTCAAGGTGTTAATCGAGCTGGTCTCTAGGCCAGTGTTTTTCAACCTTTCTGTTGGAACAGATCCTTGCGCAAATGTTTAAGTTGCTCAGGGAACTCAGTGCGATGATCCAAGTGTCTGTCCTACTTTATGTAACAAACCAGATGGGCAGAAATGTTGCATTGAAGCTATATCGGTCAGTTTCATTGGAACCCCTGACTGCCACTCCGGTTGAAAAACTCTGCTCTAGGCTGCTTATTTAGGTCGGCCCTATTTATATAGTTTGCGAACCTTATTATGAGATACAATCTATTACCAAAGGTACCTATAAACTTTATATGTACCTTTGGTGAGCCGTAGATTCACCAATGACACCTAGTCCTCTGCTTTTCCTTGTTTCAATCGGATTTTAATTATGTTTCGAATTCAATGTCTTCTTCATTCTCAGATCCCGTGTGCTTCACCCTTCATTATGGCTACTAAGAAAAGAAAAGTGGACGCCGAGTGTCGCGTTTTCTATGAAGAATGGGGAGTAGAGTACTTCTTTGTGGAAACAAAGGACCAGAAAACCAGTTGCGTAAAATACAGCGTAAGTGTTGCCGTTTTAAAAGAGTACAATCATCGGCGTCACTACGATACAAAACATCTATCAACATATTCAAAGTTTTCTGGAAAGTTCTGGAAATATGAGTCCATGACTCAGCCATGTGCACATGTGGTTTGGCGTCGCAGACAGCAGAGCACATACTCCAGGATTGCCCAAACTACAACATATCCAGGCGAACCTTCTGGCCTAGAGAGACAACAGTGGAAGATAAACTCTATGGACCGCTGAATGAACTAAAAAAGACTGTTAGATTCATACAAGAGACGACATTGCAGTTGTAGACATGTTTCAAGCGAACGAAAGAAGAAGAAGAAGAAGAAGAAGAAGAAGAAGAAGAAGAAGAAGAAGAAGAAGAAGAAGAAGAAGAAGAAGAAGAAGAAGAAGAAGAAGAAGAAGAAGAAGAAGAAGAAGAAGAAGAAGAAGAAGAAGAAGAAGAAGAAGAAGAAGAAGAAGAAGAAGAAGAAGAAGAAGAAGAAGAAGAAGAAGAAGAAGAAGAAGAAGAAGAAGAAGAAGAAGAAGAAGAAGAAGAAGAAGAAGAAGGAGGAGGAGGAGGAGGAGTCCATGAAACGTGATTTAGAAACACGAAGAGATCTCTTCACTAGAAAGTTTGCTGAAAATGAATCTGTCACTCGTACATGTTACAAAATGGTGCATAAGATAGTAGAACGATGAAAACCGTTTACTGATGTCAACTTCATCAAACAGTGTATGATGGAAGCAGCAAATGATTCGTGTCCTGAGAAAGCCGATTTGTTTGGAACTATCAGCCTTTCGGCAAGTTCAGTTATGCGAAGAACAGAAGAACTTGGAGAGAACATAGTGCTACAGATACGCGAGAAAGCTAGGAGCTTTTTGTGGTATTCTCTGGCGCTGGATGATTCTACTGATTTCTCGAGTAAGTCACAACTTCTCGTGTTCATTCGTGTTGTCAATTTGGACTTTCAGATAACGGAAGAGGTGGCATCCGTTTGCAGCATGCATGGAACAACAACTGGAAAAGACATTTTCATGGAAGTGCAAAATGTTTTGCAAGACTATAACCTTTGAACCAACTTATGTCTGTGAGCGACCATTTTCAAAAATGAAGTATGTGAAGTCAACACATCGAACGAGATTGACTGATGAAGATTTGAAAGGAATTCTCTTGGTTGGATGCAGCAATTCCAAACCACACATTGATGATATCTTGAAGCCAAATATCAGTTTCACAAATCTCACTAACCTTTTCTGCTGCTTAGATTGTGAGATTCGGATATGTGCACACTAGGTCTGATGTAACTATCTTTTTGCTAACGTAAAGTTCTTTGGTAACTTTTTTAGTAAATAAATATGTTGATTGTCTTTGTTTCTTTTCTTCTTTTTTTTTGTGTGTGTGTGCATTGCACGCCACTCACCCATGATTAACTTAGTTTTTCGTCTGTTTTTTTTTTTTATCAGAGCTTTCGTTTTGGCCTCCAAATATTGTTAAAGTTAGTTGCATATTCTTTACAGGAAGTTTGCAGTCAACACCAGCATTTTTTTATGTTGATGATGTCTTGGCAAGTTTACGTTCAGTAGTTTGCCATTGATTTCTGAACGATCGGCACCCATACCATTGAGTAAAAAAACAGCGCAACGCGGTCTTCTGTGAAATCCAGCTGTGTTTCGAACGCGGGTATGTCCGTAAGACCTTCGCCACGGAGACCGGAGCAAGTATTCTACAGAATGAGTATCCGGCCCTCGCTTGTCATTTTGTCAGTTATCCGCCCCCCCCCCCCCCCCCCCCCCCCCCACCCCCCCCCCCCACCGTGAAAAAAGTTTGGTGACCCCTGCACTAGAATATCACAAACGTCACCCATCGTAGGCTATAACTCAAAATTTGCCGATCGCCGCGAATGGCATCCGTCACTCGATGTGGCCCCGAATGATCAGGTCTTCTCGACTGGCAGGGCACACCAGGCCGCCTAAAGTCCAACGAGCAATAATCAAGTTGATTTATTTGGTAGTTTTCGGGATTTGATATTTAAACATGAGCTCGAACGAGACCGAAACTCGAGTCTAATGCTTCTATATTGACGTGGTCAAGGCTTTAGGTTCGTACTGATACGATGATGATTATGTTTTTGTGCTAATTTCGACGTTCGAATAATTCTCTCTTATATGACATGAAGCATTTTGGGAGTCAATATGTCTGTGTATGGACGAAAACTTACAGTTCTATACATCTGAATGCATATTTGTTGTTGATGCTGCTGCTGCTGCTGCTGTTGTTGTTGTTGTTGTTTACTTTTTTGTGCTAACCTCAACGTTCAAATTATTCTCTCTTATATGACATGAAGAATTCTAGGAGTGAATATGGTTTTGTTTCCATCTAGGTAGGCAAACAACACACATTTTTAGATCATGCACATTAAGTCTGTACGCGTGAGTGCAAGGTTTGGGTGTTGAATGTCTACCATCATCATGAGGATTTGCTGTGACTCTCTTTCAGCCTCGAAGCGTGTGGTCCTCAGCATAGTCATCACAGCGGAAACATTCAACCTCCTCACCTAACGCCATTTATTATCTAGTCTTTGTCTTTCCTCTTGAGCCCAAGACGGCGCATAGGGCAGAAGTCATGGCTCTCCATGCCTGGCGGTTCGCTACTACCTGTTGTAGACCTTGGATGTTTACTTGGCCGTTGAATGAGCCTTCTCTGATGATGGTTCTACGCAGGGTCTCTCTTGGTCTTCCCAGTTTTCTTTTCCATACCGGTGATATGAGGGCTTGGTAGGGGACTCTTGTCTTTTCCATTCTGAGTACATGGCCGATATAGCTCCAACGGCGTTTTCTTATAAAATTGTATACAATATCTTGCTTAGTCTCTTGTCTTATTTGCGTATTGGTTCTGAAGTCTGTCAAGTGGAGGTTTAGAATTCTTCTAAGACATCCGTTTTCAAAATTATCTAACTTTTTTATCTAAAGCTACCGTTGATTTCCAACTCTCACATCCATACGTTAACACTGGAATCACACAAAAGTTGGAGTTTTTAAGTTTCGTGTGTTTGCTGAGTGTCTTTGACTTCCAGATGTTTGGCAGTTTATTGAAGGCTCCAGATGCCAGTGCGATTCTAGATATTTCTGGTGTTGAGTCCCCTGTAGATATCATTTTACTTCCTGGGTATGTGAAGCTGTTGACTTTTTCAAGAACGTGGTTGTTTAATTTGGTGTGGTCTGAACTGTTGGTAAGATCGACAGCTTTGGTCTTTGCGATGTTAATGTGGAGACCAATTTGTCCTGAAACATTTTAGAGATGGTTTATTTTCTCTTGGGCATCTGGGTGTGTTGAACTCAAATGCAATATGTCGTCGGCAATGTCCAGGTCTTCTAGAATTTTGTCAACCCAATGGATACCCATAGTGTTTGTGCATCTGCGCATGACCCAATCGATAGTTATTCCAAAGAGCATCGGTGATAAGACACAACCCTGTTTCACTCCTGTTTCCACTGAGAACCAGTCAGAGTTGCCTGATTCTGTTCTTACGCCGCAACGTGTCTCTTTGTAGAAAGATTTTATGACGTTGGTATATTTGGTAGGGAAACCATAGATGTTAAGTAGATTCCAAAGTGAAGGACGGTGGATACTGTCGAAGGCTTTTTGAAAGTCGACAAAGTTGGTGATTAATTTCGACTGGAATTCTACGGAGCCTTCAATGATTATTCTGAGGGTGAAAATGTGGTCTATGCATGACCGTTTTGGTCTGAAGCCTGCATGTTCTTTATTATCTAGCACACTGGTTCTCAACCGGTGGGGAATTCCCCCAGGGGGGAATTTTAGGGTTTCCATGGGGGGGGGGGGGGGGGGGGGGGGGGAATTAAAATTATTTCAAGACCTGGTTAATACAAGAACCGATTACCTTATATTGTCTTTTACCACCATACTTTACGTTTCTGTACTTCTTGCACGTCTGAAATTCATTTTATAGCTGAAGTAGACCCGCAAATCACGTTTTATATATGTCGTGGAATACTGAGAGTTAACGATTCCCAGATGGACGACTGTATACACCGACTGACCAGAGGTGGAGGAAGGGTTAACAAGTGAAGCAGTGGGGGTAACGGACAAAGGAGTGACCGGGCGCATGTGTTTCTAGGTCAAGACCCAGAAGGAGGCCAACAGTACAGGTAAACTGTCGCGTGGAAAAATTGGTTTGCGACAAAGGCAGACAGCATTATTGGATAGCATCTTGCGGTCTGGATGTATTAATAACGGAAAAGTTTCAGATCTGTAATTTTCCACTAACAATGATAATGCAGTCTGGATGTGAGGTGTCCAGCAATGTCAAGGACTATGCGGCAAACATGACCGATATAAAGAGGGTCGATTCTTTGTGTAAGTTTAGTGTGTGTTCCAAACTGACCTGAAGGAGATATGTTCTTGAGTGGGAATAGAAATACACTTCCCTAATGATGGAAAGAGGGGATAATAGTGTGTTATTCGCTAAGTGTTATTTCGATTCCAGGAACATAGATGCCTAAATAAGGTATAAAGATATTAGATATAGTTTAGCATAGGAATATAGATGTGAATGAATAGCATTTACCATTGCTTTCTATTAGTAGATAGTTTAGACTTTGGTGAATTCATATGTCTTATGCGGGTGTTCACTTCGGAAGCCTTGTCATTATGGCTGGAGAAGGACACTTGCATAAGTAGTAGTAAGGGGCGGACGCTTATCACTGGATTTGTTATACTTTTCCAGGTTCCACTCTCCTAGTGAAAGCAGAGAAGAGATGAAGAGGAATACCCTTGAACAAATAAAGTACTTACATGGAACCAAACAGAATATGAACATGTTTTAGATGAAGAAATAAATAAGTTGAATCAAATACAGAACACTGTATGCTCAAACGAACATACCACTAAACCCTTAAAAGGAAAGGATGTTAAACTGTGGCAAGCAGGGATACTTACAACTACAAACGTATTGTAGGCATAAGGAAGAAAGAATAGACAAGTAAAACAGTATTAGTAATAAAAAACTATAAGAAGAACTGTGACGATGTGGTGGTTTTTCGATGGTGGATACTTACCGTCATGAAACAGATTCAGGAGCATTCATAAACTTACGGGACTTTTATTACGGTACCTTGACTCTGTGGTGAACAGTTTTTTTGTTTCAAACAATCACGGATTTACCATTAGATGCAAGCATACGGATCATCCGGGTGAGCTCTGTCCTGTTTGATGTGCTGTCCTGTGATCTTGAAGAATGAAAGGGCGAGAAGCAACAACGCTGATAGACATTCAGAGTTCATAACTGGCAACCACACTAGAAGAACATACCAACTACATAGACAATATCCATACATACACCAGACATAGTTTTTTATAATAAATCTTTTATCTTATCGTTGAAAGGAACTGTTGTCGGAGTATGTGTTGAGGGAATAATAGAGAGAGTGAAAGAAATAGATATATGGAAGGGAAGACAGAAGAGAGGAGTGTAGACCAAAGTCAGTCAATAATCCCAACAGATAATAAGTTTAAAGATGTGCTTGTTGAGTCCAGTCTCCTCTCGGGAAATAACAGGACAATATAGACGTCTAGACTTGTTATAGTACGTGTTATTAAATTTAGCTTCCATTTATATGTATACTGTGTAGTGGCGGGGTGGGATGGGGTGGGAAGGGGGAATTTATAGGGAGGAAATACAAAAGGGGGGAATGACGTTCTAAAAATATGAGGAAGGGGGGCACAGGCCAAAACAGGTTGAGAACCACGGAGCAGGACATGTTAAAGTCAATGTGTCCCACTACGTCTTACAAGCGTGCAAACACTACACGCAGAATTCAAAACAGCGCTCCCCACAACGACCACACCCCATTACTTGCACCTTACGACACGCTTGGTAGCTTAAAATGTTACTATTCGTTGCTACCCACGTTGACCTCCATAAATCACAGACGAACCAATGTCTATAAATAAAAACCTTGATTTCTTGACACGCATGTAGCGTACTCAACGACGCATGTGTCCTTGATATTAGGAGAATTAACACCAGAAGCCTCACACACGCCAATTATATTCCGACGTCAATACCACATTGGCGTCGGTTGTCAAGGTTACATGGATCCAAATACAAAACGATTGGTCAACAAAAGATGTTTAGTTAAGACCTGATGTTTGAAGATTACATAATGGACTCGGGTAATCCTAACTTTGTCAATCATCATCATCTAGTTACTTGTCGTGTGAAAAGCTTTTCCCATATAACAATCTTTCACAATTACGGAACACAATGGTGAACTCTCTTTGGCGTACAGATAAAGGTTAATAGGGTGACAGGTAATGTGAGAGAAGTGTGAAATGTTAGTCTTTCACACATACTTGGCCTTAACAATAAGGGATCTTGCCAATGTACCGTGGCCTGAAATATGTTGTTGTTGTTGTTTCTTTTTCGTTCGCTCGGTTTGAATTCAAGCGTGGTCCATACACGTGCTACAATTAATAGTGTTCTGGACTTACTTTTGTGTGTGGATTAGCTTTCCCTATTACCAGTGTCCCTCGTCTTCAGGCGAACCCACTTCGACTTCTGAGGTACTTGTAATTTTCGTCCCCAAGTCAAGGACGAAAAGTCAATATTTTAGCCCAACCTGACCGGTGCAGTGGGTGAACCCGTTACCTCGGCATCAGCACACCGGAAGATTAAGAGCGTGCGCTCTTATCCTTTTGCCCGTGCTGACCTGCCCTAGAATATATGAAGGTCTACCACTTCAAACCACAACAACAGTATCTGCTATTGGACTACACTTTTAGATCACAACATAATAAATCGGGTATCAATGTGCCACCCTCGCTACTTATCCTTCTTGGAAAATGTCATGAAGATTTTCGTCATTATCACGTACCTGTTGTACAAGGTGTATTTTTAATGACTGTGCAGTGTTTGATAATATTACCGGTCCAAGTGTTGTATTCACCCTCTGTAAAGTTCATGCAACATAATAGATAAATACGAAACTTGGACCGGCAATATTTTCAAACACTGCACAGCTATTAAAATTACACCTATGGTAGGCTAGGTCTACCTCAGAGTCGAGATGGTATTGCTGGGGATTGAACCCCGGACCACTGTGTTGGTAGCAATTCATACGTGTGCATATTACAAGATTGTAATTTTTGTTTAATACTGAATGTCATTTTCAGGACGTTGTCATCTCCTCAGATTGATTTTGTCGGCAATTTTACGTCATTTCCTCAGATTGATTTTGTAATGCCATTCAAGAAATCGTGCAATATATTGTTTATGGCGTCTTTGTTTTAATTTAAAAATTTTCTTAGAAAGAAAAATTGCGAGGACAAAATTAATCGTCCTTGCCTCAGTATAGAAGCTGAACTAGAAAACGTGACAGTTCAAGACCCCACACAACGAAATCAGTATATGTCATAGTCAAGTAAGTAAGTAAAGATCCCTTGTTCCCACCAAGTCGTATTGTGCATTGGAGATAGTTCTATATTGTGTCCAGACCTAAGGGCACTCAATGAGTGACGTGGCTGGTATCTTGCTGGCTGCCGTTACATCCCCAGACATTTTCTGGATTCCATTTTAGGCTGGATCGAACTAGTTGGCTGAATTAATTAAACGAAAAAAAAAAAATTCTAAAGAAATCATTCCGGATGCGGATCGAACCGAAGGCCACTGGTACGACAGACAAGCGTCAAGCCGCCACGTTACCGCGGTCGCCATACGTCATGCCTTACACTTGTACTCAGTTGGTGTCATGGTGTTTTTGCTTAACTCCAATACGATGTCTCCCTGAGTGGGGCTGGGTGGGCGACATGGGAAATGCCCTACAGCAGTAGGCCAATCGAAAACACAAGATGTAGAAGTGGTGTCAATCATTGACTCATTGAAAATGCCTCAGCAGGGGCAAATACAATTATAGGAGAATTGATTAAAACACGAGAAATTAGCTGACACATGGACAATCTGGAAATTAAATTACAAATCTGGAAAGAAAGAAACATTAGCACAGTCTAGGGAGGTCCATGGCTACACACACATACACGCATAAAAGTGCAGGCACGCGCGCGCACACACACACACACACACACACACATACATACACACACACATGTTATGTGAGCCTATGTGGCTCAAGCATCGAAGTACTCTGGTTAATTCAGCGATTGATTGATTGATTGATTGGTTTAGGAACCGACATCACAGCATTCGGGACATTCCCATAAGCGCTCCGTCCCCAACCTCAGCACCCAGCGAAGAGTTCCAACACTAATAGTTCCAGTAGCAATCTGATTATATGTCCGTCTCGCCTTTCCTCTGAGCGTCGAGCGTCGGCCAGATCCCCTCGTCACACCTCGCTGTCTCATTCTTACCAGACTATGGTGATCCATTTGCTCCTCCGAGGTGTACACGTGCTCCCACAAGGCCGCAACCACGTCTGCCTTGTCATGCATCAATACTCCACCAAGTTCTGCAGAGCCAGCCAATCTGTCCGCCTGTTCATTCCCCAGCACACCGGCATGCCCAGGAGAAAAGATCCAGGTTAATTCAGCGAATTGACAGTTACGTGGGGCTGAACTTTTGAATGCAGTGTGCACATAGATCTCAGTTTGTCCGTTGTCTAATGTGATTTAGTGCATCATCAACCTTTGTTATATGCTTTCTTCTTCTCTTCTTCTTCTTCTTCTTCTTCTTCTTCTTCTTCTTCTTCTTCTTCTTCTTCTTCTTCTTCTTCTTCTTCTTCTTCTTCTTCTTCTTCTACTTGTTCGTCTTCTTCTTCTTCTTCTTCTTCTTCTCTGTTGTGTTGGTCTTATTCATTTTCCTTTGGATCCTTGTCTGGAGGAGGCATCGTCGGGCCATGACTTTCCAATCCTTGGCGCGTAGATTTCTATAGAATTATTAAGATAAACACCAATAACACATCTCAAACGTATATGTATAAATAACATTCACGCTTGCAACTGTGGGACAAATGAGAAATAAAAAAAAGAAAAACAAAATCATGATTATAAAGTAAACATCTTAGTAAAAAGCTTTTACGTCAGTTTCGTTATTTATATTGTTGCAGAATGTCAAATATTTCTCGAATAGCGCGTCAGGTTTTGTTTTGGGCGTGGGCTCATTTCCCATATTATGATCGCCAATCAGTAAGCATATATTTATTTATTCTCTTTCTACATGACGTACAACTCTAAAACCGAGTATATCCGCTGAATTATGTGATCTGTGTGATTCTTAAGTATCGATCAATCTATTTATAAGCACCGAGCATCGCGCAAGATAAACGTTTTCCTGTGTTAATATCACTCAGCCGAAAACTTAAAGAAAAACGAATCGCTCAAATATAAGCGACATGATTTCAAAATATCATCAACAGTGTGTCGTGAACGCTCTAGGGGACCGAGTTTTAATCTTACATCCGACTCTATGGCATAAACTTCATGCAGATTCAGAAAAGGTTTGATAGGAGTGAAGTCGGTGTCGGCACCCGGCACCTGATAATGATTGGAATCTTAATGACATTCTCTGAGGGTGATCTCTCCAAGATGACTGTGCTGAACCCAGCGGGGTGTGCAAAGCAGAGTACTGGAATTTCACATCCTCGGAGAGGTATGCCCTTGACATGGGGACGTAAATTACAAGTACCTCTGAAGTTGGAGTGGGTTCGCCTGATGGCGAGAGACACTGTTAATATGGAAAGCTAATCCACATGCAAAATTAAGTCTAGCACCACTAGAAGTAGCGTGTATGGACTACGCTTGATTTCGAAGCGAGCGAGCGCATATATATATATATATATATATATATATATATATATATATATATATATATATATATATATATATATATATATATATATATACCATACTCCCCCTATGGTGTTTCCACCTTGTCGTGGTGGGGGAGCTTGAGTTTCTCAATGACCCTGAGAGCTATGCCGGCGGTAGCGTAGCTACCAGCAGGGCCTCCCAAGCGGGACAGGTCAAAGGGTAGAGAAGAGACAAAGAGAAACACCCTGGTCCTCCAGGTTGGGGGTTGAAGCGTGGGGTTAACATCCCCACCTTTGTAAAAACCATTTTGTTACGAAACAGATACATGAGCCTCGAATTCGGACTGACTTATTTGGACATCGACCTTGGAACGTTAAAGGACTTTTGAGATTTGGAACATGGAATGTACGGACACTGTATCGAGCTGGAGCGGCCGAAGAATTAACCCGGGAGCTGGTTGAGTATAAAATGGATATAACAGCAATTCAAGAAATAAGGTGGCCAGGAGAGGGTACTTTAGAGCAAAATGGAATGATTATAATATATGGAGGAAACACCCAAAATAAACATGAATTAGGAACAGGATTTGTCATCAAAAAAGAGTTATGGGGGAACGTTCTAAACTTTAAAGCTGTTAATGATAGGATTAGTAAATTACGAATAAAAGGTAAATGGAAAAATATAACGATGATTAATGTACATGCACCTACTGAAGAGAAAGAAGATGATATTAAAGAAGACTTTTATAATGATCTGGAAGATGTCATAGAAGAAACCCCCAAACAGGACATCCTGATTGTGCTGGGAGACTTCAACGCAAAAATAGGTAGAGAGCAAACTCATAAAAAAGTTGCCGGTATGGAAAGCCTACATACAACTTCAAATGATAATGGATGGAGAGTCATCAACCTAGCAGAAGCCAAAGGACTGCAGATCAGCAGTACCAGACTGCAAAGAAAGGATATACATAAACAAACTTGGAAATCATGTGACAAGAGAACCTATAATCAAATAGATCACATTTTAATTAACAACAAAAATGCATCAAACATACAACAAGTTAGAAGCTATAGAGGAGCTGAGTGCCACAGCGACCACTTCCTCGTTGGGGCAAAATTTAAAATAAAACTTAAGATAGATTTCTATGCTAAACTACAAAGGTTACACTCAATATATAACAGAGAAAAACTACAAGAAAGTACAGTCAAAGAGAAATTTGCAGATGAAATAAAATGTAAACTTGAAATTCTACAAAACCCGTTGGAGGAAAGCGTTGACCAAACTTGGTTGAACATCAAGAATACAATTCAATCTACCGCAGAAGAATGTCTCGGTGTGTTAACCACGCATAGAAAGAACAGATGGTTCAATCCAAAATGTGAAGAAGCAGTCATTAGGAAAAAGAATGCCAGACAGCTATGGCTAAATGACATCAACAACATCCAAAAGGAAGAGCAATATAGAAATGAATGTAAAGAGGCTACAAAAATAGTTCGACAGCAGAAGCGAGAATATATGAGTAATATAATCAAAGATATGGAAACTAATCACCAGAAAAACGAATCCAGAAAGTTTTTTAAAGAACTGAAGTCAATGAAACGAGGGCACCAACACAACACATATGGTTTAAAAGACAAAAACGGGAATATTATAAACACCAATGAGAAAATGTGCAACACATGGAAAGAATATTTTGTTGAATTACTAAATTGTGAAGCTCCAAGTAACACTTTCCCACAGGAAGAGGTTCTAACGTGTGAACCACAAATTGAAGAACCTGCATTTGAAGAAATCCTATATGTAATCACACGACTTAAAAACAATAAGGCAACTGGGGCTGATGGAATTGCTGCTGAATTTATAAAGGCGGGTGGCCATGCATTACATCTAAAGCTTATACGAACTAATAATAAAAATCTGGAGGACTGAAGAATTACCCCATGACTGGAAAGAGACATTATTGATACCTATCTTTAAGAAAGGAGACAAGTTCCAGTATGAAAATTATAGAGGAATATCACTACAGTCCATAAGCTATAAGATACTATCCGCAGTATTACTAAATAGACTAAAACCATATTCAGAATACATATTAGGTGACTACCAGGCGGGTTTTAGACAAAACAGATCAACAATAGATCAGATATTTATCTTACGACAAATAGCCGAGAAAAATTGGGAATATAAAAGAGATCTCCATAACATTTTTGTGGATTTTAAAAAGGCTTATGATAGTGTCCATAGGAATAGTCTATGGAATGCTATGCGGGAATTTGGAATACCAAGGAAGTTAATCAACATGACCAGACTATGCATGGAAGATACTTATAATATAGTAACATATAAAGGCAGGAAATCAGACCCTTTCCAAATAACATCTGGCTTGAAACAGGGTGATGCACTATCGCCGCTACTCTTCAATCTGGCTCTAGAGAAAGTTGTAAGGAGGGTAAAGGAGGAATGTGATATTGGAGGAACATCCAAGCTGCTTGGTTATGCAGATGATATAGATATTATAGGGGAAAATGAACAAAAGACATTGGAAATATTGACTCACTTAAAGGAAAAAGCCCAACAGATGGGGCTGGTTATCAACCAAGATAAGACAGAATATATGGTAATTTCAAGAGAAGGAATGGCTAAAAACTCTGGCCACATACAAATAGATAATATGACCATTAAAAGAACGGAAACATACAAATACCTGGGTACAATCTTCAACTGCTCCAACATCATAAGGGAAGAAATACAAACTAGAATCAATTCTGGAAATAAGATATACTATGCACTACAACATCTACTAAAATCAAAGGCGCTATCTCGTAACACCAAGATCACAATATACAAAACACTGATCAGACCAGTTGTGCTGTATGGCTCTGAAACCTGGAGTACAACGAAAGGAGACGAAGCCTTGTTACAAACCTTTGAGAACAAAATTTTAAGACGCATCTTTGGACCCATTAGGGATACACAAAGTGGAGAGTGGAAAAGAAGAAGTAACAAAGACATTTATGATCTGTTTAAGTCCCCGCTAATCACTGGTATCATGAAGGCTAATAGACTACAATGGCTGGAGCATATAGAAAGAATGGAATATAATAGGGAAACAAAACTCGCTTACACTCAGGAAATAAATAACCGTAGACCCCGAGGTATACTTAGAAGACGGTGGAGAGATAATATATATACAGACCTACAAGCACTTGGAATCAACGACTGGCAAGAGAAGGTCAACCAGAGAGACGAATGGAGACGGACTGTATCTGCAGCAAAGAACCTCATTGGCTCGGAACGCTGAAGAAGAAGAAGAAGAAGTCAAATATTATTAAGCGGCGTACTGACAAGCACAACCGAGATGTCTAAGACGACCAGACGGCAACTACGTACGTTGGCAACAATCGTCATGCCATACAGAAGCCATCTATCCAGCAAGTGAGCAGGACGCTCTTGCTATAATGAACAATGATTTCATCTGGACAGGAGTTAAGATGTACTTTTATTTGGATAACTAATGTACAGAAGAAGAATGGAAAGGTTGTTCCAAGGCGAAATGCCAATTTAAAAAGAATTATGTAAGAGATTTCACTATAACACCGCAAACAAACATGTTGTTTATACAACAATCGAACTATGCAGAACGACCATGATTTTTGTATCTATTGACATGTCAATCCTGAACCGCCCTTTTTGCTCAGAGGACAATAAAGAATGCAGAAACCTCTGAACTACGGAGGCTGACTTGTATTTATTCCACATTCCAGAGAATTTTTGCGTTGAAGCATTCAATTTGATGTTTACAGCTGCTGTTTATAATCTTTCTAATATTCGATCATGAAGATTTTTGTGACGCTATGCGATCCCGCTGCCATGGGCCCCTCTGGGGGCGGTTAGCCAGGATGGGTGGCGACACTGCTAAAAAAGAGCAAGTCACTGCCCTGGCAAGCGCCTTGCTAGGAAACAAACACAATCCTCAGTTACGTGTCCGTTAGCTTGTGTGGAATCTCTCTAGAGATCTCATACAGTTGCAAATATCAATACCCCATAGCTGTGTTTATCTCTGTCCCCAATACTCTCAACATTCTTGTCAAACACTACATATCCGTCGCTTCTAGTGTCCTAACCATTTCATTCGCTCATTGATCAGTACTCGCACTGACACAGAAGAACGCTCCACATACAATCTGTTCAGTAAGCGGATCTTTCCTTTGTCAAGTTTTTTCTTCTAACTTCTCCTTTTTTCCCCTGTCTTTCAGTGTATGCATTTCTTTCCTGTTACCTACATGGTTTTTCTTTCCACGTTTGTTGCTGATTGCCTGTGTTCTTAATGCTTAGGTGTATGTGGTTTCTCTTTTTTACTTGTAAATCATTGATTGTGTGGTAGTTTTATTGATCGATGCTAATATGTTAATGTATTTTTGGCAAGATAAGTCGAGTCGAAACTTCAAGCAGTTTTATAGTTTGTAGATTACATTGAAAGAAATCTATACATGGTCTGCGTACATAGGTAGTGCATTACCAGTGCAGTGTATTTCCCCCGATATTTCACATTTTATTATAGCTACAGATGAACTTAAGGAACTAAGTATTAACTGTATTGAACTGAAGGGCTTAGAGTAACAGTAGGGAAGGACGGAGGAGTTTACGGTAACATCTAGTTAAAAATAGGCAAAATTAATTAGTCTGGAATGGAATGGCTTGTCACAGTTAGGGTAGTCACGCGTGTGTAAAGTAAGAGTTACTGAAACAGGCAAAACTAATAACTGTCAGGAATTGAATGATTGGAGGTAAGAGCGCGGTGGGATACACGCCTTTAAAATAGCCTCTAATGAAAACTCGGGAAACGGAATAACTGTCTGACCCTAAAGGACTTGTGTTTAGCAGTAACTAGTGATAGTTGTACAAAACTAATAACTGTCTGGAACTGAATGACAACAGGGGAGCACAAATGCATACAGAATAACAACTAGCGCAACTAGAACAACACTAATACCTATTTGGAGCAAAGAAATGACAGGTACATACTACGGGGCTTCAAATGAAAACCTTATAAGTGTGATAGAAATTACAAGAACCATGCCCTTGTCTTGCAATCTGTCAATATCGTTGTTAAGGATGCCATGGGTGTTTAGTGCGTGAAATAACGGTACAGGCTAATATGGTGACGTCATAAGGACAGTTTAAAGATGGTGCCCGCTTTTGACATGCACCAAATAGAAACAGTGTTCTGTTATCCGTTTTTTTTAAATAATCAGTGAAGGGGTGAAACCTATAGAAATTCATCATAGAATGAAGGTCCAGTGTGGTTATGCATGCCTGTCAGTCCAGCAAGTGTATGAGTGGCGTAGGAAGTTTCAAAACAGCGTGACTGATGTGATAGGCTTTTCACGACCGTGTCAGACACACAAAATAGCGACCCCTGGGTCGATATTTCTTCAGACATACAAGCATTTTATCTGCGCTGGAGGACCTGCATTTAACGCAGTAATGACTACATCGAAAAATGAAACATTTGTTCTTTACTTTTTCAGAACACACACACACGCACGCACGCACACATACACACACACACACACACACACACACACACAATATTTAAGGGTTTTCATTTTAATCTCCCACGTATAAAGTAACAACCAAAGTAACACTGATACCTGGAACTGAATGTCAGCAAGGAAGGACAGATACATATAAAGTAGCAACCACAGCAACACTAATACGTGTCTGGAACTGAATGTCAGCAAGGAAGGACAGATACATATAAAGTAACAACCAACGCAACACTAATACGTGTAGAAATGAATGGCAGCAAGGAAGGACAGATACATATAAAGTAGCAACCAAAGCAACACTAATACGTGTCTGGAACTGAATGTCAGCAAGGAAGGACAGATACATATAAAGTAACAACCAACGCAAAACTAATACGTGTAGAAATGAATGACAGTAAGGAAGCACAGATACATATAAAGTAACAAATAACGCAACACTAATACGTGAGTAGTAAGGGATGTTGTAATGACTTCGTATTTTAGGACACGTGTCCTTCGGCGGACGTCATTTTTTACTATATAAAAAGTCAAGGTCCTATGCTCTGACGTCACCAAACTGTGTCCTTCGGCGAGCGGCTTTTGTGAATTTTGGCGGTTATTTTCTTGGATGACCACTTCCGGTTGTCACTTCCGGTTGTCGTGTTGACTAACTCCGGTCCATAGCTACCCCCTACCCAGGTCCCCCTATCCAGGTTCCCCGTACCCGAACCGGCGCGAACCGTGCGAACCGAACCGATCCGAGCGGACGTCGGCGCGCGATCCGACCGGGCGGGTGTGCACCGCGGCGGCGGGTGATCGAACCCCAGTCTAGACCCTTCGATGAAGAAGACTGAAGTCAATATGTCATAAATTGATTTATTTCATCTCTCGAGCGAACCCGAGTAGGTCAAGTAATGACCGTCTTAATAAATTTTGCACGGCTCAGAATGCTAATTCGACATGTTTTCCGTACCCCAGGTATAGCCTCTACGCGCATGGTGAAAATCTGCTTTATGAATATACCAGACAAAGAAAATTTATTAAAAATTAACCCTTACACATGTAATAACGCCAAAATTTCTTGTATGTATACTAGAGAATAGGTACATCAATATATAACTTCGACTCTCGTTTAAAATAACCCATAATTTCCCGAGATATACATTAAATATGTAATATTATTAAACATCAAAGTTATACCCCTTAATTATAAAAATATTCCAAGGGAAATAAATCGGAGCCCTTGGCTCAAACCAGAATTGTTTCCCATTTTAAGTGCTGACCTCCCTTGAATGTCTGTATACCAACGCGACCAGATAAAGAAACCTGCACCACCAGGTAAAGAGCACACACAATAGACAGCGACCAGGAGATTTTCCGATACCTGTCAATCATATCGCTTCACCGAGCACACCCCACGAGAAAAATACAATGACCAGCGACGACCGTACAAGATTAAACGATACCAGTCAAGCGGAACGCTTCACCGACCACAGCCAAGGGGTATCACAATAGCCGCGGCCAGCGGTTAAAGATAACCGCTAGATAAGAACCTGAAGGAAATTACCATTGACGACTAGGCGAGCTATGGTCAAATATTCAGTGCAAATATGTATTTTCTATTTGCTGTAAATCGCTCTCTCTCTCTCTCTCTCTCTCTCTCTCTCTCTCTCTCTCTCTCTCTCTCTCTCTCTCTCTCTCTCTCTCTCTCTCTCTCTCTCTCTCTCTCTCTCGCTGTCTCTCTCTTTCTCTCTCTCTCTCGCGAAATAATTCTGAGTACGTGTGTGCGTGCGTGGGTGTACTGTCGAGTATGTGTGTGTGTGTGTGTTTGTGTCCTATCAATTACAGGACGTCGCAGTCAACCCCAAAATTGTTTATGCAATGCATTTACAGAACGTTCAAACAACCCCAACATTGATTGGTATGCATGGACCATCAGGACATCTGTGCGCATGTGTGCGCGCATGTAGGCGTGTGTGCGTGCGTGGGTGTGCTATCAATTACAGGACATCACAGTCAACCTCAACATTCTTTGGAGTTTCGTGTGTGCTGCGCAAGTTTGCAATTGTCATAATATACGAACGACAGTCAGGTCATGTGCGCTAGCGCGTGCGTGTGTGTATGCGTGCCTGCGCGCGGGTGTGCTATCAATTGCAGGACATCACAGTCAACCTCAGTATTCTAAGGAGTGTCTGACTTCCTGAGGCAAGGTTTGCCATTATCATTATGGACGAACGACAGTCATGACACGTACGCGAGCACACATTTAAATTTCTACATAAAACATTCAAGTTGGAAACATAAAGAGAAATTTAATTGTTAATTTTTTGTACAATTTTATTGTTGAAATTTTATTTTGTTCCTTCAATTATAGTGACTTTTTACCTAAGATACGTTTAATTTTCTGAAATACAACTGTTGTTTGCATAGGGGACAGGCGAATATCTTATAAGTTTCGATGAACTTTGGTCAAACTTTTCACATTTGGTTAACAAAGTTTCCTAGTTTTTTATGAGTTTTGTTTGAACTTTGGTCAAACTTGTCCAAAAATTTTCACCTTTGGTTAACACATTTTCTTAGTTGGCCAAGCTTTTTGCCATTTGGTTAACAAAGTTTCCTACTTTCATAAGTTTGGGTGAAATGTGGTCCAACTTTTCACACCTGGACACCAAAATTTTCCCACTTTTCGTAAGTTTAGGTGACAGTTGGTCAACTTTTCACGTTTGGTTAATAATTTTTCCTACTTTTCCTATGTTTGACTGTGATTTTTATAAGTTTGGTTTGAAATTCGGCTAACCTTTTCACATTTGGTTAACACATTTTGCTACGTTTCATAAGCTTGGGTGAGTTTTTTTTATAAGTCTGGTTGAAATGTAGCCAACATTTTTCCCCTTTTGGCTAACAAATTTTCTTACTTGATCAAGATTTTTGCCCTTCATTCTCTCATCACATGACAACTATATACACCGTAAACACTGGGGAAAAAAATTCAACAACCAAGACGTAATTATAATATAGACCAGTTTATTTTACAGTATTTCAGTACATTTTTACAGTATTTCAGTACATTTTTCAAGAATAAAATCGCATAATGTCATTATACGAAATGGCTGATGTGAAATGAGGTGGTATACATAGTATCATCACAACCTTTTATTTTCACATACAGAGCTATACACAATGTATGTTGTATCTGGATTTCTTCACACCCTTGTCTGGGTAGGTTGGTTTTTTTTCAGCTGGTAGCCTGGTATGTACATGTCACTTAGCCTGTAGTCATAAAACTGGTCTCCTGATTGGTGGGCTGATATCTGAGTCTTGTAGATAACCGAGGCATCAATCATCTGAGTGTCGGGCACATCATGTCTTCGGACAGTCTGTGGTTTCGACGTAGCGCCCCGTATTTTACCGTTATTCTAGGTCTGATCTCTTCCGAACTCGAAAATGTAACGTCAGCACTGAAGTCCCTGTAGTGAATGCGACCTTTGTACCCGTATCAGTGGTTAGAAGTATTTCCACCGTGTCGAAGGAGTAACGACTCAGCGGTATGTAATGAGGATTGTCGTAGGCGCGAAACACTGAGGTCGAGTTCTGATTCATGATAGGAACCGTCCTTAGTAGTGGGACCAGGACGTCTCCGACTGGTCTCGCCGCAATGAGATCGCAGTATACGTAGATATTTTGTAGGTCGGAATTCAGGTCTATCGCCCCTTCACCTTCAATTGTATCTAGTATCTCTTGCAACTTCTCACTAAATGTAATAGTGGCCCCGGGTTCGAGTATTTTCACGATGACTTTCTTTGATGTATTGTCGAAATGGAATAGAACACAGAGCTGCTCGTCCACCTTCCGATCTTTCATTAGGCGATTCAGGGCAGTTATAAACGCGTCTGGTGAACTGTACAGGCCCGGGGGACACGCCTTTCTTATCACTCTACCGTTTGGTGGTATGTATCTTAACCATACTTCATTCTCTAGCACATTGCAGTAGTAGTTGGGGAACTGAATTTCGGCCAGACCCACTTCGAAATGTTGACTCACCTCAATAGTCTGCGGTAACTTGACGAAATAGTGACCCGGTGTGTTCTTGGGAAACATGTTCGGCGACGCATTACTCGGTAATGTCAGGTAGAAGCTCATATTTTAGGGTTTGGTAGCATGTAACCCAGACAGCTGCTTAGAAGAGCTATCCACAACTTGCCCTCGACTGTGTCGACGCTGTCTCGAGACAGATTGAATAGTGATACGCCAATGACTGTGTATATAGCGACCAGTTGACAGAAGCAGACAATCTCTAGTCGTGGCACTCGCCGACCACACATGCACCAGAACGAATTTCTTTCCCCCTCTGGGGTATTTTGTGTGTTAGTTTCCACGATGGTTTCTTCCATTACCACTGTTTTTGACCTACTGGGTCATTACACGCGTGTCTCGGTTGTATCATTAGTTGCTATTGGCAAATGCAAAAATCAGTGGTCGAGGCGCTCCTTGTGGGACATTGCCGGTCCTAAGGACACTACTTTCTGTATGCAGGGTTGCTGGATCAGCCATGTGCATGTGTTGATTGGTGTCCCAGCCAGCAGAGCACATACTCCAGTTATATGTGATTAGCATCATATATCTCTTTATTATACTAGTAGTGTTAGGTTAACTGTATGCCTACTCGGAGAACCACACCGAAAATGTGAAAGACTTATCAAAAACCCCATCTTACCATTAGAGACTTGGCACATTGTGACCTGAACGATGTTCACTGAGACCGGGACATCTAGACGGCAAATGGTGGGTGTTATATACACGATATCTGCTGGTGAAGACTCCTGACTCAGCAGTATATTCTCTGGTCATGTGACCGGATGCGACTCCGTCTTTGACCATTAGTCACGAGTTTAGGATGTATCCCATAAGACACGAGACCAGGTACAGCGCCATTTTTTGAACGGTTTTAGTCACGCGGATGTACACTTACACATGTGATCGAGTGCGACGCCATCTTTAATCGGTTTTTAGTCACGTGTTTCGATTGTATACCTTAGACATATGACCGGAAGCATCGTCATATTTGATCAGCTGTATCGTTATACTGTCAGTACGCTCTGAGTTATCTTCCAGTTTTCCCTAAAGACATGTCTGAACACGTTCACGTACGTTCACTCCGCCGACATAGCCCTGTGGTGAGTCACCCGATCGGTCACCTTCAGCTGATGACGATGCTGCTGTTGATGATGATGATGATAATGATTTTGTTGGTGGTGCTGGCTGATGCTGATGATGGTAATCCTGCTGACAGAGACCGCAGAAGATCATGGTTGTCGGTCGTTCAGAAAGACAACGGCAAGCTTGTCCAAGAAGGATGAATGCTGGGACTGATTGCAACGTCCTGTAAATGCAATGCGTTACAACTTGACTGCAGTATGTAATAGCCAGACACAACTATAGTACAAGGTATAGTTTTGGTCGTGAGGTGACACGGCGAATCATGATAGCACACGACCAACCAATCAATGTTAGGGCTGAGTGCAACGTCCTGTAAATGGCTTGTCTTACAGCTTAACTATGCTATGTAAAAGATAGACACACAGGTATAGTGCAAGACCTAGCTTTGGTCATGCGATGACACGGTAAAACATGGTGGCACACGACCAACCAATCAATGTTGGGGTTGCATGCGACGTCCTGTAATTGATAGCGCACACACGCATGTACATACACGCACGCCTACGCATGTGACATGACTGCCGCTCGTTCAATAAGACAGCAGCAATCTTACCCAGCAAGCACACCACTCCATAGAATGTTGGGGTTGACTGCGCCGTCGTGTAATTGATAGCACACACGCACGCACACCCACACACGCATGTACATACACACACGTGCGCTAGCGCACACGACCTGACTGTCGTTCGTATATAATGACAATTGCAAACTTGCCCAGCACACACGAAACTCCAAAGAATGTTGAGGTTGACTGTGATGTCCTGTAATTGATAGCACACACGCGGGCGCGCATGCACACACGGATGTATATACACACACGCGCGGTAGCACACACCCCATGACTGTCGTTCGTCCATAATGATAATGGCAAACCTTGCCTCAGGAAGTCAGACACTCCGTAGAATACTGAGGTTGACTGCGATGTCCTGCAATTGATAGCACACCCACGCAGGCACACACGCATGTATATACACACACGCGCGCTAGCGCACACGCCCTGACTGTCGTTCGTATATAATGACAATTGCAAACTTGCCCAGCACACACGAAACTCCAAAGAATGTTGAGGTTGACTGTGATGTCCTGTAATTGATAGCACACCCACGCACGCACACACGCCTACATGCGCGCACACATGCGCACAGATGTCCTGATGGTCCACGCGTACCAATCAATGTTGGGGTTGTTTGAACGTTCTGTAAATGCATTGCATAAACAATGTTGGGGTTGACTGCGACGTCCTGTAATTGATAGGACACACACACACACGCTCACCCGACAGTACACCCACGCTTTGGTCGTGAAATAACATGGTACATCATGGTGGCACACGACCGATCAATCAATGTTGGGGCTGCATGCGACGTCCTGTAATTGATAACACACAGACACACACACACGCGCGCGCGCACACACGCATGCACGCGACATGATTGTAGTTCGTCCATAATGATAATGGCAAACCTTGCCTCATGAAGTCAGACACTGTAGAATACTGAGGTTGACTGCGATGTCCTGCAATTGATAACACACCCACGCAGGCACACACGCATACACACACACATGCACCTGACTGTCGTTTGTATATAATGACAATTGCAAACTTGCCCAGCACACACGGAACTCCAAAGAATGTTGAGGTTGACTGTGATGTCCTGTAATTGATAGCACACACACACACACACACACACACACACACACACACACACACACACGCACGCACGCACGCACGCACGTATTCAGTATTATTTCATGACAGAGAGGCGAGAGAGAGAGAGAGAGAGAGAGAGAGAGAGAGAGAGAGAGAGAGAGAGAGAGAGAGAGAGAGGAGAGAGAGAGAGAGAGAGAGAGAGAGAGAGAGAGAGAGAGAGAGAGAGAGAGATTTACAGCAAATAGAAAATACATATTTGCACTGAATATTTGACCATAGCTCGCCTAGTCGTCAATGGTAATTTCCTTCAGGTTCTTATCTAGCGGTTATCAGTTAACCGCTGGCCGCGGCTATTGTGATACCCCTCGGCTGTGGTCGGTGAAGCGTTCCGCTTGACTGGTATCGTTTAATCTTGTACGGTCGTCGCTGGTCATTGTATTTTTCTCGTGGGGTGTGCTCGGTGAAGCGATATGCTTGACCGGTATCGGAAAATCTCGTGGTCGCTGTCTATTGTGTGTGCTCTTTACCTGGTGGCGCAGGTTTCTTTACCTGGTCGCGTAGGTATACAGACATTCAAGGGAGGTCAGCACTTAAAATGGGAAACAATTCTGGTTTGAGCCAAGGGCTCCGATTTATTTCCCTTGGAATATTTTTATAATTAAGGGGTATAACTTTGATGTTTAATAATATTACATATTTAATGTATATCTAGGGAATATTATGGCTTATTTTAAACGGAGAGTAGAAGTTATATATTGATGTACCTATTCTCTAGTATACATACAAGAAATTTTGGCGTTATTACATGTGTAAGGGTTAATTTTTAATAAATTTTCTTTGTCTGGTATATTCATAAAGCAGATTTTCACCAATGCGCGTAGAGGCTATACCTGGGGTACGGAACTATGTCGAATTAGCATTCTGAGCCGTGCAAAAGTTTATTAAGACGGTCATTACTTGACCTACTCGGGTTCGCTCGAGAGATGAAATAAATCAATTTATGACATATTGACTTCAGTCTTCTTCATCGAAGGGTCTAGACTGGGGTTCGATCACCCACCGCCGCGGTGCACACCCGCCCGGTCGGATCACGCGCCGACGTCCGCTCGGATCGATTCGGTTCGGTTCGCAGGGTTCGCGCCGGTTCGGGTACGGGGGACCTGGATAGGGGGACCTGTGTATGGGGTAGCCATGGACCGGAAGTAGTCACCACGACAACCGGAAGTGGTCATCCAAGAAAATAACCGCCAAAATTCACAAAAGCCGCTCGCCGAAGGACACAGTTTGGTGACGTCAGAGCATAGGACCATGACTTTTTATATAGTAAAAAATGACGTCCGCCGAAGGACACGTGTCCTAAAATACGAAGTCATTACAACATCCCTTACTACTTACGTGTCTAGAACTGAATGACAGCAACGAAGAACATATACATATAAAGTAACAACCAACGCAACACTAATACGTGTCTAGAACTGAATGACAGCAACGAAGAATATATATATATATATAAAGAAACAACCAACGCAACACTAATACGTGTCTGGAACTGAATGACAGCAACGAAGAACATAAACATATAAAGTAACAACCAACGCAACACTAATACGTGTCTAGAACTGAATGACAGCGACGAAGAACATATAAATTTAAAGTAACAACCAGTGCAACACTAATACATTTCTGGAACTGAATGACCGCAAGGAAGGACAGATACATATAAAGTAACAACCAACGCAACACTAATACGTGTCTAGAAATGAATGACAGCAAGGAAGGACAGATACATATAAAGTAACAACCAGAGCAACACTTAATACGTGTCTGGAACTGAATGACAGCAAGGAAGGACAGATACATATAAAGTAACAACCAGAAGCAACACTTATACCTGTCTAGGAACTGAATGACAGCAAGGAAGGACAGATACATATAAAGTAACAACCAACGCAACACTAATACCTGTCTGGAACTGAATGACAGCAAGGAAGGACAGATACATATAAAGTAACAACCAACGCAACATTAATGCGTGTCTAGAACTGAATGACAGCAAGGAAGGACAGATACATATAAAGTAACAACCAGAGCAACACTAATATTGTCTGGAACTGAATGACAGCAAGGAAGGACAGATACATATAAAGTAACAACCAGAGCAACACTAATACGTGTAGAAATGAATGACAGCAAGGAAGGACAGATACATATAAAGTAACAACCAACGCAACACTAATACGTGTAGAAATGAATGACAGCAAGGAAGGACAGATACATATAAAGTGTCAACCAAAGCAACACTAATACGTGTCTGGAACTGAATGACAGCAAGGAAGGACAGTTACATATAAAGTAACAACCAACGCAACACTAATACGTGTAGAAATGAATGACAGCAAGGAAGGACAGATACATATAAAGTAACAAACAACGCAACACTAATACGTGTAGAAATGAATGACAGCAAGGAAGGACAGATACATATAAAGTAACAAACAACGCAACACTAATACCTGTCTGGAACTGAATGACAGCAAGTTGTTACTTTATATGTTGTTTGACAGATGCATATAAAGTAACAACCAGAGCAACACTAATATTGTCTGGGAATGAATGACAGCAAGGAAGTACAGATACATATAAAGTAACAACCAGAGCACCACTAATACCTGTCAGGAACTGAATGACAGCGAGGAAGTACAGATACATATAAAGTAACAACCAGAGCACCACTAATACCAGTCAGGAACTGAAAGACTTAAACCAACAGCAAGGAAAGACTGACACGTAAAATATAACAACTTTGGCAACCAAAGCAACCCTAAAAATTGTTTGAAAGTGAAAAGCAAAGAACACAAATAGTAGGTTGGTTATATAAATAAATGATGTTTAACATTTAGTGATGCCATGGATACATATTTAGTTACACTCTGACACCCGTACATGTGTCCTGGGGTGTCTCCGTATTTATGGATATCATGTTTATACAGGAACGAAATTAATTCCCTTTCTCCACGGCTGACCTCAATGAGTTTCCTTCCACCCAAGGAGACGAAACGGTTGTAGAAACCAACTATGGAGTTCTGACCTATCAAACCGTGGTTGCTTATTATTCTCAGTACTGCATATTGATGCGAGTTGTGTATATAATTTACAATGTCTATTCCCACATAGTCTCCCCCAGAAACAGGCCTCTGTGGCTAAGGGCTTGCGAACGCGGTTTGTGAGCCCGTATACCTGGGTTCGAAACACAGCGGTGCTGGTTTTTTCGAAAAAGTTATAGGGGCCGGTCGTTCAGAAAGCAATGGCAAACTACTGAACGTAACACTTACCTAGTACATAAACAGCAGCTGAAATGCTGGTGTTGACTGCAACGTCCCGTAAGGGATACGCAACAATTTTTATTTTTTTTTTTTATTCCCACATCTAGTGTAAATACATTGTGAGTAGTGCTGTGTTAGATTAAACATTGACCAACATTTTTCGCTATCTATGATATTTACAACTGGCTTTATCATTCCATGGGGGTATTAACTCTTAAAGAACGTGACGTTTTGGGGAAGAAGTTTTCTCCCTGAGAATAAGTTTTACTGTTACGGATTAAGGGTTAATTATTTATATAGTTTTAAAACAATAAAGACGTCATCAAGGAGACTGTTCGTTAAGATTATCATTACTATCTATCATTGTCATCGTGCACCAGGTCCTTATAGAACGTCGCTCTCATTACAACCTCCCGGCATGATTCTAGATCTTCTACCAGTTTCCCTGTCTCGTGCATGTTCATGCTCAGTGAGTCTATTTCTCTCTGTGTCCATCTTCGTGCTGGTCGACCTCTGCTTCTTCTTACAGCAACCATGCATTCCATTGCTAGTCTTTCTAAGCCACTGCCACATATAGTACTTTCAAATGGTATATACAATTCTTCTTTACTTGATACATCATGATCATTTGTTTGAGCGTAACTTTGGATCACATTCAGGTTTACTTTCTTGTTTTTAATGGTTATATATGTTGCTTTTATTACTCTAGAAGACACTGCTTCCCACTCTCTTAATTCGTCTCTGTCTCTTTGGATAGCATTTGGGTTGCTTCATCATTGTGTTGAGCATTTTGCAATGTACGGCAGAACAGAACTGTTTCACCTACGCTTAAATATTTTTTGTATGCTCAATTCCATTTTGCTTCGCATAATCCCATTTTGCTAGTCTTACAATATTTCATTTACCTACCACTTGCGCTGTCTTGTCCAGTTCAGACACAGTTCTAACACTCCAGGTGCCAGTTCTGTAGATGTTCCTAGGTAAAAGGAGAGTAAATCGACGATACAGACTCCTTGCGGCTTTCTCCGCATCACACCATATTTCTTCTAGAAATAGAACCTCCTTTCATGTTGGTTCACTGAGTTAGGGAAAGAAACTCTCATTAAACTTGTTCACACTTGTTTGGCTTTTGCAGCCAACCTTCTATAGTTGTCTCTTATGATATGCATGGCAGCTTACAGTTTTACTACCCTTTGCTTTCCTTGGACCAATTTACAAACGAGCAATAATGAAGGTTATATTGTAAAAATCAGATGTCTTGCAGCCGCGATTTCCCGTAATATCTATTCCACTTCTGATATATGTCTCTAGATGTTTTGCAAAGGGGAGCGACAATTATAATTATTTGAAACTTATTTTAATGACTTCAAAAACATCTTCAATTCTGCAGACAATAAAAGCCACAAGTAAAGTCCACTCGACAATCGAAATGTAAGAAAGCCAATAACTAGCAACAATCAGTCTTCTTTCTTTAGACAGATTCGACATTTCCTATTTTTAATGAGACAACCGAGGCGAACGTGAAAAGTAGGCCACTGTTTAGCTACTAATAAGGGTCAATTACGTGCATGCTGCGTGTAAGGTTAAGTATAGAGGACAGTTGAAACGCGGTAGCGTAGTGGTTAGGACGCTAACGTTCCGACCGGGTTGGCATGTGATCAAATTTCAATCAGGGCGGGGATCAGTTGGTCATTGACTTGGGCTCCCATGATCACCCAGACTTCAATGGGTACCAGGGAACGGTCTGTGAAATAAAGACCGTCAACATGATATTGACCACATCAAAACTAGAGTGAGGGCATCTGTGACGAAAGGCTGGCGAACGCAATTCGCAGTCCTCCATACCGAGTTCGAAAGCAGCTGCTCGTGAAGTGGAAGCAGACTGCCTTGTGTTGATTTTCACAATGATATGAGCGCGTTACATTCAAAAAGCAATGGAAAACTAATAAACGTAAATTTGCCTCCTAGATCATGAGTTAGTTTGTTGCATTTTCTTTGCAGAACATTGCAGTCAACCCCAGCATGTTTTGCCGTTTGTGATTTCTTGGCAAGTTTACGTTCAGTAGTTTGTCATTGCTTTCTGAACGACTGACACTCATAGTATCTCATGAAAACCAACGCAAGGTTGTCTGCTGGCAAATCGCCCGAAGATGTGTTTCGAAATCGGTATGCGGGATTACGAATTGCGCCCGTAACGCCTTCGCAGTGGAGACGGCTGTAAATCATCAATAGCCAACAAATAATGGGGTTGATTGCGACGTAATGTAAAGAACATGTAACTAACTTCACAGCTCAAGTGCTGATTGTTTTATACAATTTGGAGCTAGAACCACGTGCACAATGCATCTCCATGCGTGCGTGTAGAAGGCGCCTTTACTTCACATTTTTGCAGATCAGCATGGTCGAATGGGTAAGAACACGTGTTCTTAAACATCTGTAGTGCTGATGCCGAGGTAAGTGGTTCAAGCCCTACACCGGAGAGATGGACTAAAATGTTGACCTGCCGTCCTTAACTTGGGGACGTAAATTACAAGTACCTCTCAAGTCAGAGTGGGTTCGCCTGATGGCGAGGGACACTGTTACTAGGGAAAGCTAATCAACACGCAAAATTCATTCCATCACTACATAAATAGCGTGTATGAACCACGCTTGAGGTCAAAGCGAGCGAGAGCCCCCCCCCCCCCCCCCCCCCCCCCCCCAAAAAAAAGAAAGAAAGAACAAACCTAACTGTTTTTCTTTATATTTTCCGTGAACGAAGATCGGCGTGGCTGAGAGGTTTAACGTTATTAAACTTTCTCTTCTGTCGGAGGTGAAGTGGATTCGTTCCACACGTCAGCTAGTTGGGCGTCAATGTTGACGTCTGTTTCAGAAAGCGATGGCTAACTACCGACAGTACATTTGCCTTCTAAATCTCTAACAGTCAGTAGGAGCTGTATGTCATTGAAACGTCCTGCAATGGGCAGGTAGTATAAATGAGTGAAAAACAGTCTATCTCGTGCTCTGTAGGGCGTGGGTTCGTTTCCACTACTACGTCGATCTTTTTCATAGTCATTATTTCGAGGGGAGTGCATCACTCCTAGCTATGCACTTCAAAGATATTTCCGTCGCCCTGCTACTGAGGTGAGTGCGTGGCGCGACACTGTGAGCTGTAAATTTAGTTTTGAATGTTTTTACATCTGTCTGCGGTTGTTGTAGCGTGAATTGCATGTTCGGAACGATGGCGGTCGGCCTGTCGCTTGGAATTGACTGGATTCGGTTCACGAGTGCATTTTTCACGGAGACTCCCCGGGGTCGTCCCTGGAGCTACGGTGTTCATGCTTTGTGCGATGCTTTCAGCGGGCCGCCCTGCCGAAAGAGACTGAGCCATATGGGATAAATCCCGGGGCAATGAAGTCGATCCTCTCGACTTTTAATGCAGTAATGTGTGCCTGCTGGTTTTCTAGTGACTGCCGCTTCCATCGATGATGAACTGTATTTACCGTGGAGAACTTTTCTGTTGGTATTCTGACGGCGACATTATGCACAGTGTACCTGTGTGGGCTGTTGGCTTGTCGAGACTCCTGTCTATTCTACTTTTCACATGGGGCAGTGAGGAGCATTTCGTGTGATATTCACTGACACAGGAACGGAGCCTAATGAGGACGACCCGTTGCCGTGAATTTGGAACCGCGACTAACTAACTAACTAACTAACTAACTAACCAACTAACTAACTAACTAACTAGCTAACTAACTAATTAACTAACTAACTAACTAATTAACTAACTAACTAACTAACTAACTATGCATTTCAAAGGCCAGTGTCTCTGATTTCGACATGCATATTTGTACGGTTTGCTTCCTCTGTAAGATTTCCACATAAAGGTAACGGACAAGTAACCCAGGATTGTGTTCTTTTTTTCCCCATCAAGCTCTGCCTAGGCAGGGACCCGCTGTTTCCGATCGACAGGGTTGTATTTTCCACCAATAGGGCTCTAGGGCCGACTCAGCCGCTACAGAATTATAATTTTATGGGAATTGATGGATAGAAAATGCGACGAGGAAGGGAACTATTCACCCCACCACATGTTGCATGGTCTATAATATGGGAGGGACTAACACTTTACACACCAAAATAACCATCTACTATGGGACTACCTTTATACACATATAAGTGGGTGTGTGTGTGTATAGGTGTGTGTGTTTTTTGTGTGGTGTGTGTGTGTTTGTTTGTTTGTTTGTTTGTTTGTTTTTTGTGTTGCGAAGTTCGTGCACTGTGATTATAATCTCCGCCACTCGCTGAGCTGGGCTATGATCACGTGGAGCATAGAGGAGAGCGACTGGAAGGCTGACAGGATGAGAATAGATTTATGTTGATTAACAAGCCGCCTGATCCACATACCTTCTACTCAGATCATGGCACGCTACAACTACGCCTGACCTGGCTCTTCATTCACCAGACCTGGAGTGGACCATCACGCGAACTGTTGGGAAACAACTTGGTGGCAGTGACCATCGATCAGTCTTGCCAACTGTAGAAAATAATCTTGTAAGTGAAAACAGCACCCTCTCAAGGTGGAACTACTAGAAAGCAAACAATGTACAGGCATAGCACCAATATACTGGTTAGAAATCTGAACAAAGATACAATGAAAAAAGTAGATGAAGTGTTCGGCACAGGCATACTACGGGCAGCAAGAGAAACAGTACAAGAGGATCTCATAAACAATACAATCTGTACTGGAGTAGTGAACTAGAGCAATTACATAATTATGTAGAAGTGTGTAGAAAGCAAGCAGAGGTCAAATCCAGCCAAGAGCGCCACAATAAACACAAGCTGGCAGGAGAAACCAGAGTGACTAACTTTTGAAAGCGACACAGAGATGTTGTAGAAGCTATTAAAACAACTTAACGATGAGGGCACAGGGGGAAATTCAAAGATTGCACTACATAAAGACAAACTCATTTGCACAAGATAACAACATTTAAATTAGTCCAGAGAAACAACAAGAGATTCGAGAGAAATGCATCATACAGGATATATTGAAATTATACACCTATCACACTCAGAGGACTGGAGCTAGCAGTATCAAAACTAAAAATGGGAAAGTCGGCAGGAGCCGGCGGTATATTAAATGAAATTATCAAGAACCTAGGAACAATGGCAAAAACAAAGCTGCTGCACATCTTAAATAATTGCTGGACCTTAGGCAGTGTTCCACGAACCACCAAAAAGAAGCAATCATGATACCCCTCTTAAATCAAGGAAAGATAGTTCCATTGCCTCCAGCTACAGACCACTCAGCCTTAACAGCGGTCTCTGAAGTGCACCATCATTCACAGACTGCAATGGTACATTAAAAGCAAAAACATTTTTATGCCACAGCAGGCAAACGGAAGAACAGGCAATTTACTTCTCTCAAGAAATTGAGGATCCATTCCAAGATAAAAGCTGGTGTTTATGGCATGGATAGATCTAAAGAAAGCTTTCGACAAAGACCGGAAAGAAGTTATGATGAAGAAATTGACAAGATTATAAAGTGAATGGAAGAATGTAGAAATGGGTGAACGCATACTTGCACAACAGAAGAGCCCGGGTACAGATAACGGATTCAAGAGCACGAAATTTTCACCACGTCTCGGTGTTCCCGAAGGTGAAGTCCTGTCCCCCACACTTTTCCCAATCTTCATAAATGATATGTTGCTAACCTATCACATAGAATTAAAGTGGCAATTTACGCTGATGACCTGGTCCCATGGATCACAAATGAACATGCACCAGTGGCCACCAGGCCGATGCAAAGAGCTGTAGATGCATTTATTGCATGGGTAAATAGAGTGGTGCTGCACTTGTCAGTGTTTATGCTGAATACCATGGATAAAACTGGTTTTTTTCAACCACCTAATAGCTAGATTTTCAAATCTACTCTTCAAATGGTGGCCTGGCATGCTGAGAAATGTGTCTGCATGTAATAGAATTTTCTATAAGGTGCTGCAGTTGTCAGTGTTTATGCTGACACGCCATCTATTTACCCTCTCTTCGAAGCAAAAGGCAAGCGTCATCCAGATAAATAGAATACCCCTAAGAGAATATGAAGAACCAACATACCTTGGAGTAACATTTGATGACAGGCTGACATGGGGAAAGCACTCAACAAAGCAGTAGCAAAAGTCAGAAGGAAATATAACCATCTCTAGAAAACTAAGTGGAACCACATAGGCACATGGGTAGCCAACGGGAAAATACTTAGCAAAGTTTATCAACAGTGCATATAACCACACATGGAAAACGGTTCACCTGCGTGGTGTTCAGCATAAAAAAAACCAGACTACAAGAACTGGACAAGGTACAAAATCAAGCACTTAGATTCCACACCGGTGGAATTAGATCAACCCCTATAGTAGAGATGGAGAAAATGGGAACACCCAAGCACTGAGATAACGTAGAATACGAAAACGCTAATACAACCAGAACAGTTCCTCAGCTTGCCAGGCCACCCTATGAAAAACAGATTTGAAAACCAAGCTATTGGGCGGTTGAAAAGAAGCAGTTTTATCCCATAGGCCAAATTACTATGCAGAGAAACCATTGATCTGCCAACAGTTGGTATTCTCATGAAAACTATCACAGAACCAACTCCATGGAATGAGAAACGAAGACTGTTATCAGTTATCTTCCGCCCGACCCATCCATGATTTGCCCTTCTTTAGCCTGTTACCCTTTTCTCTGAATATAGCGTCATGCAGAGGGTGCTGCTCATCTGCACTTATTTTTAAGTATGCACGAGCTCTCCAGATCTTGATCCTGTGTTCCATTGTCGGGAAGTCAAGGAGGTATCTCATTGCTACATAGCTGGTGTCTCTCGTGCAGCCCAAAATGATGCGCATGGCTTCGTTTTGTACCTTTTCAAGACTTCCAATCTGTGTAGGGCTGACAGTGAGGTGGGCCAGGGCATACTCGATGTGAAAGCACCAGTCCTTGGAACAGAAGTATTAGCAGTCTTTGCTCGATATTTGCAGTCGCCGTGACTCTCATTGATGGCAAACCTTTTCGAGCTTTCGTTACGACATAATCGACATGATCTCTAAAGGACAGGCTACGATCAAGCCTCACGCCAAGATATGTCATTGACTGGGTTCTACTCAAAATGCTCCCAACCATTCTTACTGCCGGCAGGTCTGTGTTCACAATATGGTTGTATAGGGAGAACCATGTAACCGATGCCTTTGCAGGGATTGACAAGGGCGTCGGCATCAGCACACCATGACATCTTAACAAGAAAGCAAGCAGCTGACCATTTTGCGGACTCATTCGCACAAGATAACAATATCAACATTAGTCCAGAGAAACAACAAGAGATTCGAGAGAAACGACAACATACAGGACAGAAGGAAATAGTACATGAGGTTCTGGAGGCACCCATCACAATCAGCGAACTGGAGCTAGCCATGTCAAAACTGAAAATGAGAAAGTCACCAGGAGCTGATGGTATCTCCAATGAAATGACCAGGAACCTAGGAACAGAGGCCAAAGCAAAGCTGTTGCAGATCTTCAATAACAGCTGGACCTTAGGCAGTGTTCCACAAGCCTGGAGAGAAGCAATCATGATACCCCTTCTAAAATCAGGGAAAGATGGTTCCATTGCCTCTAGCTAAAGACCAATTAGCCTCACCAGCTGTCTCTGCAAAACACTGGAGCGCATCATCAATCACAGACGGCAGTGGTCCGTTGAAAGTAAAAACATCCTTTTGCCACAGCAGGCTGGCTTTAGGCAGTGCTACTCTACGGAAGATTAGACAACCTACCTCTCTCAAGAAATTGAGGATGCATTCCAAGAGAAGAAGCTGGTGCTTGCGGCATGGATAGATCTGAAGAAAGCCTTTGACAAAGTCTGGAAAGAAGGTCTGATGAAGAAACTGAGAAACTGCAAAGTCAATGGAAGAATGTAGAAATGGGTGAAAGTATACTTGCACAACAGAAGAGCCCGAGTACAGATAGACGGACTCAAGAGCAAGAAAGTACTACTGCATCACGGTGTTCCCCAGGGCGGAGTCTTGTCTCCCACACTTTTTCTAATCTTCATCAATGATCTTGTTGCTAATCTACCACATGGAATTAAAGCGGCAATGTACGCCGATGACCTGGTTCTATGGAGCACAAATGAACATGCATCAGTGGCCACCAGATTGCTACAAAGAGCTGTAGATACATTTGCTGCATGGGCAAATAGATGGTGTGTCAGCATAAACACTGACAAATGCAGCACCACCCTATTTACCCTCTCTCCAAAACAAAAGGCAGGGATCATCCAGATAAATGGAACACCCTTAAGAGATGATAAAGAACCAACATACCTTGGAGTAACATTTGATGGCAGGCTGACATGGAGAAAACACATCAACAAATCAATAGCAAAAGCCAGAAGGAAAATAGCCATCCTGAGAAAGCTAAGTGGAACTACATGGAGAGCCAGTGGGAAAATACTTGGCAAAGTTTACCAACAGAGCATACGACCACACCTGGAATATGGGTCAACTGCGTGGAGTACAGCATCAAAAACCACACTACAAGAGCTGGACAAGGTGCAAAATCAAGCACTTAGAGTCACCACAGGAGGGATGAGATCAACCCCTATATTGGAAATGGAGAAGATGGGGAGGACACAAGCACTCACTAAGTGAGCGCAGAGATACGAAAACGCTAATACAAGCAGAAAAGTTCCTCAGCTTGCCAGGCCACCCTATGAAGAACAGATTTGAAAACCTAGCTATGGGGCGGTTGAAAAGAAGTAGTTTTATCTACCAGGCCAAACGTCTCTGCAGAGAAACCACCGATCTGCCCACAGTTGGTATCCCCCTAACAACTATTCCAGAGCGAACTCCATGGAAAGATGAGCATAGACTATCGTTACAAATCCAGACAAAAGTGAGAGGAATATTTGACAAGGAAGAACAGAACAGTGTGCAGCGCAGAACAGCCACTCTCAGCTTCCTTGATGACGAATACCCACAGGACCTCTGGATCCGAGTCTACACAGATGGGTCGGCACAAAATGCTGTTCTAAATGGAGGATCGGGAGTGTACATAGAATACCCAAATAATACTAGGGACACAGCCAGAGTACCGACAGGAAAGTACTGCCATAACTATGATGCTGAAATTGAGGCAATCAAGATAGCAACAGAGAAATTACTAAATAACAGCAATGGTACACAACCTGTGGTGCTATTGACAGATGCAAAATCAGTACTCGAGGCGCTCCTGTCTGGGAAATTGCCAGTACTAAGGACACTACTTTCTGAACTTAGCAGTCAGCATAAGGTCACCATACAGTGGATACCATCCCACTGTGGAGTACCCGGAAACGACATAGCTGATCAATTGGCTAAGGAAGGAGCCAAAGAAGAACAGATTGATGTGACCGTTACATACCACCAAAAGAAAAGAATGATCAAATCAGTCAGAAAGCCACCAAAACCTGCTCAAGATAACTACCACGTTATGGACAGACCAGATCAAGTCATTATTCTGCGCCTCAGAACAGGACACAATTGATTACGCAACCACATGTATACAAAATTCAAGATTGGTGAAACAGCCATGTGCACATGTGGATTGGCGTCGCAGATAGCAGAGCACATACTCCAAGACTGTCCAAAATATAACATATCTAGGCAAACCTTCTGGCCTAGAGAGACGACAGTGGAAGATAAACTCTATGGACTACTGTGTGAACTGAAAAAGACAGTTCAATTCATACAAGAGACGACATTGCAGATATAGACATATTTCAAGAAGAAGCACACCATGCGGAAATTCGATCTAGTTCGCCCTGCATATCATTGGCAACCGCCTGTCTATCTCGACCCTGTCGATACACGAGAATGTCGTCAGCAAATGACAGAGTGCTACCCCTCCCGTCCAACTGTTGTTCAGTGATCGGCACCGTATACACGTTGAATAGTACTGGTGACAGTGGTGAACCCTGCGGCAATCCTGGAGTATCGTTATCGGCTCAGAAGACCAACTCCCGCATCTTAGCACCACCTTCCTTTGGAGCAGAACTGCAGCTATCCATCGTACAAGGTGAGGCTGCACTTAAAGTCTGAGGAGGGTTTGTATCAAGTGCTAGAATGATACTCTATTGTATGCGTCCTCTAAGTCTATAGCGGCCGCACATGTCTCTTCTTTGACCTGAAATCCTTCGGAGACATCTTGAGCAAAGACCGCCGCATTCAGCCATGACTCTTTTTTACGTCTGTATTCTCCAAGTGTGGGCGGGAAGCAGTCGAGTTGTTCCAAGTCACAAGCAAGTCTGTGTGCTACAATTTTCTCCAGTAGCTTGCCAGCAGTGTTCTCCATCGTAATGATTCTGTAGCCGCTTATCTTGGAATAGTCTTTGTTCGGTTTTGGCAGCGGCAGCAAGTAGCTGTGTAGCCATTCCTCTTTGTTCTGACCCCTCTTGATACTGGTGTTGAATTATCTGGCCAGTTCTTCCATGTCATCATCTGACATCACCAGTAAGTCACCATATTGGATGCCGTCTGGGCCTGGGGCGTTGCTATGTGATTTCTTGAGCATCGCACGTATTGTCTCATCTGTGATTATGAATTCTTCGTCTGTCCCGACCCCCTCGCACAGCTGAGAGAGTGTCGTTATGTTCCTCTGTCTGGCGGGCTCGTCTTTCTGGTCAGTCTGCTCTATGTAGCGTGCAAGAAGGGTCTTACCTTTATCCGCATCCGACTTTTTCCATGTGAGGTCTGTGCCTTGAATGTCTGGAATACATCTACGTTGTGCAGAGCCGTTCATGCTCTTATGGAGGCGCCAGAATGTCGTAAGAGATCGCTCGGAGCATACCTTCCTGCAGAACTCGTCCCATTTCTCGGCCTTGACCTGTTTGGCGCAGGATTTGAATAAAGTCATCTTCCTATGGACCTCAGTCTTCAGGTCCGCAAACTCAACCTGTGGCGTGTTAGCCTTTCTGGCTTTTTGCCAGTCTTTGACAGTCTGCCTCTTTCCCAGCCATGCCTTCTCGACCTCTTCATTCCACCATGGTGGCTGCAACCATCTTTCTTGTCTCCTGCGGGAGGAAGTTAGTTTTCTTCTTCTGATCTTGCTTATGGCGTCTTGACCAGTGTTGTCGTACGGGAATGCGTTTGTCTTGTTTCCTTGACTCCTGGCCCTGTCTTTCTCGATCAGGGGATGATACAAGGGTAGTGGTCACTGTCGTGGTATCCCAGTGTGCCCCACCGGCACCTTGGTGCGATGGTGGGCGACACCAGAGCCAAGTCAATGACGCTGTCAGAGTCACCTGGTCGAGTGGCTATTCTAGTGGCCTTCCCATCATTCAGACAGACTAGGGCAGCAGATGCCAGAGCGTCCTCCAGATCTTCTCCCTGTCTATTGGTGATGCAATTCCCCCATTGACTGCCTCTGGCATTGAAGTCCCCACAGTATATGATATGCCTTTCATCAATATCGAACAAACTCTGCCATTGTCGCACGTCGACCTTCCCATTTCGCGCATAAACGTTCACGATTAAAAGCTGCACTGGCGTCATTATTCTTAATGCCTGCACTTGCAGGGCATCACTGTTCCAGGCGTACATATCGATTTCAGACACTAGTATGTTGTCGCGGACCAGAATGGCCTGTCCGAGGTGCCGCCTGTTAAAGAAGCCCTGAAACGCCGTGACATTAATTGTTCCGTCGCCGAGCTGTGTTTCTTGTAAGACTACAATATCGCTTCCGTAGAGTAGTTTTTCAAGAATGGGTCGGCGTTGACTAAATGATGCACAGTTCCAGTACAGTACTCGAACGTGTCCGATTCCCAATCTGTCACATTTTAACCGCCTTTTGCGCGCGCCAGCCCTCTTACCACGCTGTGTCCTTGTCGGTCGTCTGCTCGCCATTTTAGGCTTAACTATCGCCACCGGGCGCCGATGATACGCCGAAGGGAGTCCGGGCGCACTTGCACGAACTCCGTTGCACGGTCCGAACTCCATTTCACCACGAAAAACACACTTAATCCATAAGCATTTCGAAAAAAGAACGTTCCAGTTGACGGGACGAAAACATTCCCCGCCATCTTGCTCCAAGGGAACTCACTCTCGAGAGAGAAACCAAGACTGTCACTACAAAATCAGACAAATGTGAAAGGAATATTTGACAAGAAATAACTGAACTATGTACAGCGACAAGGAAGAACAGAACAGTGTACAGCGCAGAGCAGCTACTCTAAATTTCCTTAATGAACAATACCTACAGGGACCTCTGAATTTGAGTCTATGCAAGTGGGTCAGGTGAGTGTGTATATCCATCCATCCATTTTGTGCCATGTCGATAAGCGTAGGCGGTCATGTTCTGTCATCTCACTCGATCACCAGAGTCGTGGATCAGCTCTGTGTTCCTGTCTCGACCATGCCACGTGGCCGAGATCGACTAGCTAGGGAAAGAGGAATAAAAGACAACCTGATGCACCTTTTACATACCTCAAGTCAAACAGAAAGCCACCAACACCAGCTCAAGACGATTACCACGGTAAAGACAGACCAGAACAATAGATTACTCAAATACATATATACACAATACCCCTTTGTGGAGAGAATTATACGGCGGGGGATCGGCAGGGGTTCTGGGCGAATCTCAAAACTGAAAGAAAAGACCAGGAGAACTTTCAATCAGATGGCAGTTGGAACGATTAGCGTTCAAGATTGGCAAATCAGTCATGTAACATCTGGTTTGGCGCCGCAGACAGCAGATCACATACTCCAAGACTGCCCAAAATACGGCATATCTAGGTAAAACGTCTGGCCTAGAGAAACAACAGTGGAAGATAAACTTTGTGGGCCAGTGAGTGAACTAAAAAAGGACAGTGAAATTCATACAAGAGATAGAATATTCCAGATATATTCACATTTCAAGCGAATGAAAGAAAAAGAAGTCATAATCTCCGTGCGAACTATATGTGGAGATAAGTTATCGTTTACAAAACACAAGTGAAAACAAAATACCAAAAACCATATCGCACAGGAAAACAAAAGCCAACCAATGTAGAGGTCCTAGAGATGACGATAATTAAAAGAGAATAGATGAATACAAAACAATACATGCAAATCAAGTATTTCCCCACACTTAGAGACACGATTGTAAAAACTACGAGTATTAAACAATCCTTTTACACGTCATGGGGCGAAATAGGATAATATGGTTTAAACCCCATATTTGTACAGACCAATCGCCACTCGATGTGTGATGTGGTTAATATCATACCGGCTACCTTTGCTTCCTGCGAAATGTCCTGGTACCTATTTTAGGCTGGGTCGATCTGGGAGACCAGGTCAATTTTTTAAAATTCCGTCCTGATGGGATTCGAACATATGACCACCATGCCATAAAACATGATACTCATAAAGGTCACACTATAGCGTCATATCGAAGACAGACCAGCAAGTGGTAAGCGAGGATATAAGTGGGACACAACATCTAGAGATGGACGAACAGTAGTCTGCATATACCTGAAAGAGATTCAGCAACTTTTGGAGACCCAGTCAACAGTAATCATGAAGACGGCATACATGCAAGCGCGCGCGCGCACGCACACACACACACACACATAACTCTCAGAGAGAGAGAGAGAGGGGGGGATAAAGAGACAGACAGACAGAGACAGAGAGAGAGAGAGATCAAATGTATCTTGAATCTCAAAATGAAACCCCAATCCGCAAAATGGAACAGCGTCCAGATACATTCCCAAGTCCAGCTCCTTCACTTGAAGGAAGAGCACTGGGATGCAGACTTAACAAGCCAAAATCCACCAAATGAAAGCGCAAAGAAGAGACGTTCGCTGCTCAGTTTCATTAGATCAAAGAGCACAACAGTAGAAATGCTAGCTCCAAATTCACTAGATAAGAAAGTGAAGAAATGCAGATTTCTTGAACCAATTCCATTAAGTAAGGAAGCGCAGGAGTAAAATATTCTCCCCTCCCCCAGCAATGCGAGGCCTCACTTAAATTAACTGATTCAAATCTTTGGGGTGCCTAAAGCATTCACATATTCCTGTTGTCTGACACGTCTCATGACACTTCTGGCTGCTTGTGTTATCCCCAACTCAATTAGCACAAATCAATATTTTTGTACAAGCCTCACAATTTCACTAGAGCTGTTGAAATGTAACGCGGAATCAACAAGCACCAGAGATAACCAGGAAAAACTTCGGCACATTGGTTAACGCAGGAAACATGTACACTGATGAACGTTCAAGTTTGGGTCGAAATGACATAGAGGTATTGCGTTCGCCTTTAACTGTAACAGTTTCGGGTTCGAATATAATTTGACGAAAATATTTTCAGTCAAGGTCATGAAGTGTCGGGTAAAGAGAGAAACGGGGGATATACCGTTTACGTATAGTTAGGTAAGGTCGGAATTCCTTGGCTCTCGTTTGTTTACCTAGTTGACATGTAGCTTCACGTGTAAAACACCGGGCAACAGTCTCGCCTGACTGGCTAAACTAAATGAGTGAAACATGTAGGTTGATGGAGCTCTAAACATAGAAGGTAATCCATTTAAGAAAAGTCACATAGAACAACAAAGGCTTGGGTAAAATAAAATAAAAAAGTCGATAAAAAATCAGGGATGGCAGATTCCATAAATCCATGGTACCATCCAGATTTAACCCCCCCCCCAAAAAAATCCCCGGTCGTCGAAGTCAAAGATGTGGGCCTAAGAAGAGGAACATCAATGCACAACAACTAGCTGATCAACACATACTAGACTTCTTGTTGTCGTTCTTGTGGAACGTGGCCAGGCAGTAACAACGACAGGCTCCATGCCTGAAAAAACCTCCCAGCAAGATTGGAGCCACCATCTCTTGACGTGGACTCTTCTCTAGTGACCAGGCAAAACCAGAAAAATACAGCATTCTTAGAATGATGCAGTTTATAAACAAATTCGCATGTATTGTTCGGCTCTTCTAGAAATAGAAGTGGTTTGCCTAGTTGGTCATGCATCGAAGTACACCTGCCTGCAGCGAGGCGCTGTCGTCATTTGAAGGTGATAGGTTCGAACCCCGGTGTGTCCTAGGGTCTCTACTTCTTTCTTCTACTTCTATATGCGTCAAACAATGCATGCAAAATTATTTATGGACTGTCTCAGTGGCCTCAATTGGTTCCTCAATTGATTGTTGTTTGTTCGCATATCCTTTACAGGACATCGCTGTCAACTGATATATTAGAATAATGCAGTGGGATTCTCAAAGGGTGACAAAGGTAAGACAATTCAAAGAATTTCATGCTTCCTTTCTTATCTATTGACAGTTTTTCGTACCTTGAATTCCACACCCACGTGGGTTGTTTGTGCCCGCAGCATTTCACATTAATGTGCAGTTGTCAAGGATAAGTGAGTATCTCTGTTGCAGAGTTGTCCAGTTGTTCACGTGAATATTCAGTCTCCTGAGCTATCTTTGAGTGTGTGTGGTAGCGTATTTGACACGAAGCTACGCTGATAATGCCATGAGCTTCATCAACCAAGGGTTCGACGGCTACGTGACGGAAAGTCTGGCCACTTGTTCCTCCGTGCATTCAGGCCTACAAAATAAGATATTGGTATCACTTCACAGATCTACAAAATGAGATGGCTTTATCACATCACAGGCTCCTCCGAAGCTGGAGAGTATCTGCCTGCATGGCGAGGAACCACCAGTCTGCACACCAATAAGCCAGACATGGGACAACGGATACTCACGCAAACCTCAGGTCCTGTATGACATCACATTGATGTTGGACAACAGGATGTATTCATCCGACATACAGGACTTCACGCTGGAGTTCACAGCCAGCGAACACAAGCAAGCAAGCAAACATCACAGGATTACAAAATAAAATGGATGTATCACATCACCGATCTACAAAATGAGATGGCTCTATCATATCACAGACTTACAAAATATGATGGCCCTATCACATCACAGACCTACAAAATGAGATGGCCCCCATCACATCACAGACCTACAAAATAAGATGGCCCTATCACATAAAAAATCTACAGCATGTTCCTGCTTCGGGACAAATGTAAAATATTTTTGGAACAGCTTTTACCGACCTTGACACATCGTCACATCTACATCCCATGGAGATTTGTTGTCTGTAAAAGTTACCAGCACTCCAGGTCCGGGACCTTTTGTCTGTGGACATCTCCATTATATAGAAACTTGTCCAACACAAAAGCTCCTGCAAAGATGTTTTTAAAAGTGTCAGACGCTTTCACAGCTGCATCGGTTCCGAGGAGAATTGACTTAATAGTTTTTGGATTAGCACATTTCCTGTTTAGTTTTTTAGTCAGGAAATATTACCGACATGATCAACTAGGTCATATTTTCTTCAGTGATCTCTCTCCCCTCCCCCCCCCCCCCCTCTCTGTCTCTTTCCCCCTCTTTGTGTCTTGTATGTAGTTTTTAAAATGGCTGAGAAAGCTAACTATATTTGCCATTTAAAAAAAAAAAACCAAATTGATCCCACGACTGCAAACGTATACTTGTGACAGGCCCTTGTTTTATAGGTCTAGGTTGTGCAGTTAGATGATGTGCCTACATTTCGTTATTGTGACAGGCCTTTCTTGTATAGTTCTAGGTTTTGAAGTTAGCTGATGTTCCTACATGTTCCTCCATCTCATTTTGTAGATCTGATGTTCCTACATGATTTATGTACATTGAGTAATGACAAGGAAATACAAAACAAATTCAACATAGAAGTACAGAACAGATTTGAAATTTTGTCTGATCTAGAGATCCTATTCCAGGATGTGGATGATCAATGAGAAACGTTGAAGAATTCAATCAATGTGGCTGCAGAAACAACTATTCCGAAATTAAAGAAGGTGGGTCGTAAGAAATGGATGACTGCAGAAATTTTACACCTCATGGAAACAAGAAGACTCAACAAAAATAATTCTGTCAAATATGAAGAAATTCACAGACAAGTCAGAACATTATGTAAGGAGGCAAAAGAAAAATGGCTTGAGGAAAAGTGCTCAGAAATTGAAAGCCAACACAACAGTCAAAACACCAAATTAGTGCACAAAAGAATTCATGAACTTACTAATAAAAGAACAAGTACATCAACAGGGTGTCTAAAAACTGAAGATGGCAAAATCATAATAGAAAAAGACCAGATTCTACAGGTATGGACAGATTATGTGAAACAACTTTATAATGATAACAGAGACGAACAGTATGATATTAGATTTAATAATGAAGGACCGCCAATTTTGGAGATGGAGGTTCGAAATGTTCTTAAGCATATGAAAGCTGGCAAGGCCTCCGGTGCAGATAACATCACAACAGAAATTATTAAAGCTTTAGAAGAATTTGGACTAGAGCAAGTCACCAGACTGCTGAACACATTATATGATACTGGAGATATACCTCCTGATTTATGTAACTCTATATTTATTGCAATCCCAAAGAAATCAGGAACCTTGGAATGTGATCAACACAGAACAATTAGTATAACTAGTCACATCACAAAGATGTTGCTAAGAATTATCATGCAAAGAATGAGGAAGAAGATACAACCTGAAATAGGGGAAGAACAATGTGGGTTTGTAGAAGGAAAGGGAACAGTAAATGCTGTGTATATGCTGCGAACAGTTATTGAACGTGCTATAGAAGTAAACAAGGATATACATCTTTGCTTTATCGACTATACAAAGGTTTTTGATAGCGTTAGACATATCAGCATGGTGGATATGCTAGCAGATCTACAAATTGATGGGAAAGACATTAGACTTATAAAAAACATATATTGGAAACAACAAGCTGCAATAAGGATTGATAATGAAGTGGGACAGTATCAGCCAATTTAGAGAGGTGTTAGGCAGGGATGTGTAATGTCTCCAGATCTTTTTTCCCTGTACAGTGAAAATATTTTCATAAATGTAGAGGATATGCAGATGATACAGTATTAATTGCAGACAATCCGCAGGACCTGCAACAATTAGTAGATGCGGTTGTTGTACACAGTGAGCAGCTGGGGTTAGAATTAAATTGTAAAAAGACTCAGGTTATGGTCGTCAGTAGGAAGGAAGAAGTGTCTCAAAGTAATATACAAGTAAATGGAAATATTCTTCAACAAGTGAATCGGTACAATTATCTTGGAACAGTTATAACATCTGATGGGAGATGCCTTGAAGAGATTAGAACAAGAATCGCCATGGCGAAAGTAGCCTTTAGCAAGATGAAAAACATTCTGACCAATAAAAAGATATCAATTGAAACGAGAAAAAGAGTGTTGAGGGGATACATAGAGCCTGTTCTTTTGTACTTGGTCATTGGTTTTTCTGTCTGTTCATGGTATTCTTTGCATTTTCCTCAGAAAGCACATTTCTGCAGCCATCAGATGCTTTTCAGCTTGACTGCTCATTGTCCAAGTTTCACATCCATACAAAATAATAGGCTCCATGTATCCCCTCAACACTCTTTTTCTCGTTTCAATTGACATCTTTTTATTGGTTAGAATGTTGTATCCTCTTTCATTTCTCTCTCCTAAACCATAGTTTCCTACTGTGTAATTATCACCTTCATTTCCTACCTTTGCATTGAAGTCCCCTATTATGATGTTTATTTCTGAATTTTTACATTTCTTTAAGGCAGACTTTATGTCATTATAGAATTCCTCTACACTATCTTCACTGGATTCTCCTGTTGGGGCTTATACTTGAATAACATTTATGATAAAAGGTCTGCAACTTAATTTAACTAGTAGAACTCTGTCCGACACGGCCCAATATCCTTGAACAGATTTTGATGTTTTCCGGTCCAAAATAATTGCCACTCCCCTTTGTCGATCTTCACCTCCAGAATAAATAATCTTAAAATCTTCATCTATCTTTACGTCTGCTCTAGAGGAATTAATGAATCACTGAAAAACGAGAAGTAGGTTGAGAGCTTTACCAAAGACAACTACAAAAAACAATGAACGTTGCGGCCAAAGCCTTCGTCAGCACAAAACAAACAAACAAAAATCGATTAAACTAATACACGATCAACAATACATGAATGTCTAAATATCAACTCATCTGTGTCCAAGCTTTAGACGGCTATCGATGGCTGGAATGGAACGGATGTTGTGTTAAAGGGGTCAACTGCCTAAAGGTCAGTACAGCCAGAAACTCGGTGATTGGTTAATTCAACCGGTGAGGGAACCCGCGTTAGGGGGATCGGGGTGCGCCCAGGAGAGCGAATGGAAAAATATGGATGTGTCACTCTGAGGCGATGTAACGGGTGCAGTACGCAATTCCGCCAAGTTCGAAACGCTGCTGTGGGCAATATATGTGCAGGCCAGCAATCGTTTGCTATCAAAAGGTAGCACAAGTGACGGTAGTTCAGAACGCAATGAGAAACGACCCCATGCAAACCAACCAAGAAGTCACAGAAAGCAGAGATACTGCTGGTGGTGACTCCCAAGTCCTGCGAAGGACTTGCAACTGGCTATGAAGTTGACTATAAGGTAGCGGAGATGGAGGGGGGGGGGGGTTGTGGATAAGGGGCGTAGGGGATTTAAATAAAACTGTGTTGGACATTGAGGCCGTGAGGGGAAAGTGAACCCAATTGGAAGATAAGACGGTTTTCCAATGTCTTACGATCGCGTTCGTGAGATGTGCACGATTTTATCGCCGTAACACGTATGTCGGCAACCCCACAGTGGTCGGAACTGTTGAAGTGTAGGGGTACCGGTTTCTTGGCACCACTGTCGATATCGGATAAATGTTGTCTAAATCTGTCCGCAAGACGAAGACCCGTCTCTCCAAGATACCTCATGTCGCAACGTGTGCAGATGATCGCATAGATGACGTTGCGACTCGTACATGAGAAACTCTCCCGGATGTGGAAAGTAGTCTTAGGGAAAGTGAGACTTGTGGTTTGAAGGACATATGGACAAGTTTTACAACGAGATCGAAGACATGCAGTTGTGCCAGGAAGAGACTGATGGGATTGTGACAGAGTGCTATGAACCAGCACATCCCTCAGGTTACGATCACGCCTGTATGCCACAAGTGGGGCTTCTGAGAAGACACCGCGAGTGGTCGAGTCTGCCTTGAGGATGGGTAGATGCCTCATGAGAATATTCTTGGCAGCAATATTATGAGGATGGTAGGTAAGTGAGAGAATAGGTCTACTATTGCGTGGTTTCGGCCTGGAAGAGAGAGCCTCGGCACGACTAATAGACTGGCAGCGGTGAAGAGCTGTAGACAGAACATTCTCCGGGTAGCCTCGAAGGCGGAAGAAATCCAACATTTCGTGGGCTTTTTGACGGAAGTCGTTGTTATCATGACAAAGCCGTCGGAGACGTAGCAGTTGTGAGAAAGGAATGGAATCCTTGCAAGAGGGAGGATGGGAGGAGGTGTAGAGCAGGAATGCATGTGAGGCAGTCGGTTTATAGTAAACCGTCGTGCATAGGCCAGCAGAACCTAAGGAAACTGTTATGTCTAGGAAATTAACAGCCGACGAGGAAATAGTGGAGGTGAGTCTGATGCTAGGATGAAAGTTAGAGAAAAAGGCAATAAAGTCCTGGAGGTCAGACAATGGCATGTCTGAAACACCAAAACAGTCATCGATATACCTCCTATAGAGCTCCGGGAGCCTACCAGTGTATTGACTCCATACCTGGTGTTCAAGATAGCCCATGAAAAGACAGGCATAACTCGGACCCATCTTAGTACCCATGGCAACCCCGCTGATCTGGTCAAAATAGTCCCCATTGAACTCAAATGAATTGAGGTTAAGGACTAACTCTGCCAGACGCAACAATGGTCCGGTGGCTATGGTGGGGCCGCGTCTTTTGTCTAAGAAAAATTCCAAGGCTTTAAGGCCGTCAGAGTGAGGAATAGATGTGTAGAGTGAAGTCACATCTAAAGTAAAGATGTGGTGCTGAGAAGGGGTGGTGAAGCTGATGGAATCGAAGATGGAGATAGCATGGTTGGTGTCTTTGATATATGAGGGGAGGCTAGCAACCAACGGCTGAAATATGCTGTCAAGGAACTCTGAAATCCGTTCAGTAGGACAAGAGCAGGCCGAGACGATGGGTCTACCTGGGTTCCCTAGCTTGTGTGTCTTGGGCAGCATGTACAAGGTGGGTTTGCCCAAGCAACTATCATGAATTATCAGCGACGTGGCAGAGCTAGGCAGGAGGCCTTGTCTGATGATGGCATTCGTCACACTCTTGACTTCGGTGTTGTTAATGACCGTCCCGTCTTCTGTCCGTGGTCTGTAAGAAGTGGCATCCCCAAGTTGTTTGTTACCTTCCTGTATATACAAGTCCTTACTCCAAACCACTATCGCTCCTCCCTTGTCGGCAGGCTTGATAACAATATCATCACGGCGTTTCAAATGTGTGAGCGCCTGTTGTTCCTCCGCTGTAAGGTTCGAGTGCCTTAGTGGTTTGAATTTCAATTGTTCTATGTCGAAGAGCGTCTTCTCGATGTAGAGATCTAAAGCCTTGGATGCTCCTGCAGGAGGGACCCACGTGGATCTGCGTTTAGAGAGGTGGGAGAAGTGATCGGTGGGATCCGAGGAGTTATCCTTAGTAGGTTGATTACTGAAGTGATATTGCAACCTGAGAGTGCGATGGAAACGATGGACGTCCTGCAGTAATGCATATCTGTCGCAAGAGGGACGCAGAGGTATGAAACGGAGGCCTTTACTAAGGACCGACTTCTCCGGTGCTGATAGGGGGAGATCAGGGGGTATGCACACAACTAAATTGTCGGAAACAATGATGGGGTGAGCCGGGTGAGAAGAGGCGGAAGGAGTAGGGATAGAGGCACGAAGTTTGGTTAACTTAGTTTTTTTAGCCGTGGAAAGACATTTATATAAGTGGTGATTAGTACTATTGATGATACAGCGTATCACCCAATACAAGAAATAATTATCTGAGGTAAGATGTTTAAGATGCCGATCGAGGGTGGAAATACAAGAGCTAATGTCAGACAAATGGCGCGCATGGTTGTCAGCAATACAGCGCATGCGAAGGGTAGCACATTTAAGCTCAATTTTAGATAAACGTCTACTACAGCTGTCGTGAATAGAACCCGCCGATGGGTTAAATCTAGAAGTGAACCCACGTGGGGTGAGATGAAGTCGTAGGCAGTTCTGCAGGAAGTTAAAATGACATGTAATACGAGTCTTTTTGTAGATGTTAAGAGCCAAGTCGGTGGCTGTGATTTTAATATCCGTTGGTAGAAGGGAAAAGCAGACGATGATGTATGATCTCAACTGTTGGAATAACTGAGGTGAGTCGGTTGAAGGCATAGCGGCAAATGGTAAAGAAAATATTAAGACGAGACCGATGTGAAGGCCTAGTCATGAAATGGGGTCACCGGGTGTACAAGCGTATGCACAAAGGAAATGGGCGGTAAAATTGATAGAATAGCCAGTGGGAAGGGCAGTAATGGGGCAGCGTGGCAGACGGTGGACGTGTAGACACAAATAATAAGCACACAACACACACTGAATGGACTAGTAAAAACCAACAAAAACTTAACAGACTATGAGGACGGAACGTGAAACATATAGTAGCAGTTGGTGGGAATGAAGCGTGGTTATCGAGAATAAGGTGAACTGCGGTAAAACTTGAAAAGCAATTAATGAATCACTGAAAAACGAGAAGTAGGTTGAGAGCTTTACCAAAGACAACTACAAAAAACAATGAACGTTGCGGCCAAAGCCTTCGTCAGCACAAAACAAACAAACAAAAATCGATTAAACTAATACACGATCAACAATACATGAATGTCTAAATATCAACTCATCTGTGTCCAAGCTTTAGACGGCTATCGATGGCTGGAATGGAACGGATGTTGTGTTAAAGGGGTCAACTGCCTAAAGGTCAGTACAGCCAGAAACTCGGTGATTGGTTAATTCAACCGGTGAGGGAACCCGCGTTAGGGGGATCGGGGTGCGCCCAGGAGAGCGAATGGAAAAATATGGATGTGTCACTCTGAGGCGATGTAACGGGTGCAGTACGCAATTCCGCCAAGTTCGAAACGCTGCTGTGGGCAATATATGTGCAGGCCAGCAATCGTTTGCTATCAAAAGGTAGCACAAGTGACGGTAGTTCAGAACGCAATGAGAAACGACCCCATGCAAACCAACCAAGAAGTCACAAAGCAGAGATACTGCTGGTGGTGACTCCCAAGTCCTGCGAAGGACTTGCAACTGGCTATGAAGCTGACTATAAGGTAGCGGAGATGGAAAGGGGGGGGGGGGTTGTGGATAAGGGGCGTAGGGGATTTAAATAAAACTGTGTTGGACATTGAGGCCGTGAGGGGAAAGTGAACCCAATTGGAAGATAAGACGGTTTTCCAATGTCTTACGATCGCGTTCGTGAGATGTGCACGATTTTATCGCCGTAACACGTATGTCGGCAACCCCACAGTGGTCGGAACTGTTGAAGTGTAGGGGTACCGGTTTCTTGGCACCACTGTCGATATCGGATAAATGTTGTCTAAATCTGTCCGCAAGACGAAGACCCGTCTCTCCAAGATACCTCATGTCGCAACGTGTGCTCTAGAGGAAGCAAACCTTACACAAATATATGCGGAAGTCGGACACGCTGACCTTTGAGAGGTATAACCAGGTGCGACGCACTCTGCTCGACAGAGGACCAAAGTAATATTAAGAAATTACGGTGTTCGGAGAAAGTTATAACAATCGAGAAGCGCAAGTTTATTAGAGAAAGTGGTTGACAAAGGGAGAAAATGCTGGCTAGATTAGCTAAATGGCACGAAAGATGTTTACCGGTCAATCTGGTCAAGAGCACAGAGGACAGATATGTGTTGATAATCATGATAGTCTGCGTCGTCTGCCATGGTATATTATAATGCTGAACTCATCCGGTGTCAGCATTTCTTTTAACTACCCACTCTTAGCCTACAATAACCGTGGGTGATTTCACAATGAGATTAAAATTAACATGACGCCTCCGCTGTGCAGAGGCTCGTGCTAATGTGGCCAGTGTACGTGCGTTCCGGCACACCATCAATATGTAGCAGACCCTTTGCAGATAGCGCTAGTCGCCGTCCGCCGAACAGTTTCCCGATCCCTTGCCAGTTCTCCTGTCTCTTGCCCAAGGCGTCCTCTGTTCATTTTCTTTCTGGTCGACTTTGGCTCTTCTTCCGCGAATCATCCATCCATCACCGTTCTTCCCAAACCACTGTGATGTTTTATACGGCTAAATTATTTCAGTTTCTGTGCCGTGATGCTGTTTATAAGCAAGTTTTCTGCGATGTTCACATAATGAAGAATGGCGGTATGTGTCTTCTTGGTCCACTAAATTCTAAGAACCGCACCTCAGGATCACTGGTTCTGAATTCAGCACCCCCTTAGGGTTAGATTATACGTCGAAATATAAGCATGACCACAGGAGGGATATCGTTTGAGAGCATATGAATGCTTAAATAACGAGCGTCGAAAAATACCACCCACAATATATATGTGTATGCACAATTAAAGGATAAATAAAGAATTGACCTCAGATGAAATAAGAGTGTGATGCGCACTGAACACATTAGAATGGAGAGATCCCTTTAGAGCATAAGGCAATTCTGCAGAATACGAGTGGTTTTATCTCCTCACCAAGAGTTTATGGCTGTAACAAAAATAACGGCTTACTCTTAGTGATTGGATCTGTTGAAGTGGAGTTACAATTATTTAGTGCCTCCTTCGGGAGCTCTATAAGATGTTCACGAAAATAATCCCGTGAACTTCTTATTGATTTCACCAGCATGTCATACTGCAGCTTTTTGCAAATGATGGCTTAAACTAGATTAAGGGATTTCTACAACTTTCTGTTTCACGGTAACTTTTGGGTTGTTTTCTTCCCATTATATCAAAAGTTGTTGCAGAAATTAAAATATTTGTATGCAATGTCACATTCTGTCATAGTTAAGAGTGCAGCTTTCTTGTCACAGATAAACAACAAAATCAATAATTGAAATTAAATGTGAAGCAGTAGTCTTCACTTCATTTAATTAATTTACACATAAATTATCATAATCCCTATGGCACCCAGTGTTCTACAAGTGTTCCATACAATAGTAGAGTAAAGGATCCTTTAGCATGTCGTAAAGTGTATTGTGTTCAGTGCATTATTTTCTGTTTTGATATAAACCAAGACAGCCTGTTTTGCTTGGTAAAAATAGTAACAGCTGCCTTGTTGTGGAGTTAAGTTGGGTTACATAAACTGTATTATTCTGTTGTAAAGATTCTAAGTGTCTAAAGCAGTGTTTCCCAATGTGGGGGACCCAGAAATTCGATTGTTTAAGGGGGGGGGGGGGGGGGGGGGGGGGGATTCGAAAATTGTCTCCCAGTCATCAGTCCTTGATGTAAAGTGGACTGTTTTGAATGAGCATGGGAGTGATCACATACCATGTTTAGTCCTGATCTCTAAATCCAGAAAAGTTAAGACCAGGAGAGCGCGCAAGACCTTCCGGTTTGAGTGGACCGACAGCCTTCTTGGACGCCTCAGACAGGGGGCATGCAATAGGAATGTTAAAACTCCTTTTTTGCAGCCCCCATGGTGGACCATGCTTGGAAGGCAAAGAGAGCTGTAGTGAAGCAGCTATGGAAAGTGCGACAGACACCCCGAAGCTCACAAGAGGCAGTGGATACAGCGGAAAATGTCAAGAGAGATAGGGTGGAGGTTTTCAAGCGCTTTGCTTCAGAGGCCAAAAACGCAAAATGGGAATGTTTCATGAAGAAGATTGGAGGTGATAAAACACTGCGAAAATTCTGGAAACTGCACAGACAAATACAAAGGAAGGATCGGCCTATGACAGTGGAAACAATTTATAGAGATTATGGTGTGCGCGTGACAACGGACAAAGAGAAAGGGGAGGCGTTTCTCCAGAGATTTTTAGCGCAGACAAATCATAATGATCCAGACACCAGGGATGCAGATAGAGAGGAGTTATCTGGCACCATGAAGAATATGCATTATGAAGACATCATACGGGTTGAAGATGTTAAACATATTTTGAAGAAGTCAAAAGACACGGCACCAGGGCCTGATGGGGTTAGGTATGGCCACATGAAGGCTTTGAGCGATGTAGACCTGAAGGAGATGACCGACTGCTTTAACCAGAGCATTAGGACACCATCAGTACCGCAAGACTGAGTGCACAGCTGTCTCGTCCCTCTCCCAAAACCATTCAAGGATCATTCAGAGCTTAGCGGCTTTAGGATCATCACCCTTCAAAATACATTTGGGAAGGTTTTAGAGAAGATAGTCACGGTCAAGCTGAAGGGAGACTGAGACTGAAGTTAACTAAATTGGAACCTGACATAAAATCTATTTGCAGAAAGCATCAAGCGCAAGGATCTCACTAAATTTAAATTATAAATAATCTTATATATAAATTTCGATCTCCGTCTGTCTGTCTGTCCATATGTCCTTTATGCGCTCGCGAACGGCCCATCCGATTGAGATGAAATTTTCTACACAGCTTCCTTTCATTCCAGAGCAGCCCACTGTCATATTTTTTTAGTGTGAAATCGGCTGCTTACCCAATATTATTTCATTTTTCATTATAATTTCATATATCTCAGGGGACTTAACTCTGTAAAAGTTATTTCAAGGGGCATAACTTTTCTGTATAACTTATAGTCATATTGTGGCATCGTTTTCAAAGATTTATAAACTCTTTGTCCATAGTTATGTACCGGCATATGAGTTATAATAAATAATGATACAATCTGTCAGGCATTTTCAAAGTTTTCATAAAAATAATGCATAATGCATAACATTGTAACTCATCTTTTTTTGCTTAAAGAATGAATAAATAATAGTTACCTTATCTCTATCAAGTTTGAAGATTTTATATTTCTTTACACTGTCGCCAACTCTAAGAAGACATGGAACAACTTCAGCCATTATTAAATCTACAGGCATATGCGTTATATTCCTCCTCCTCCACCTCCTACCCTCTTCCTCTTCTCCTCCCCCTCCATCCTCCTCTTCTCTCTTTCTCCTCCTCCTCCCTCCACCTCCCTCTTCCTCCTCCCAGCTCCTACTCCTCCTTTTTCTTCTTCTTCTTCTGCTGCTGCTGCCGCTGCTCCATTTACCCAAGTTAATTGTTGGGGAAGATGTAAAGATCTTTCAAGTGCTCTTTCTAATGCTTTTTGTAAGTTGGTCTTCGTTTATCTAAGGTTGTTCTAACTGCAACCAATAAATTATTAGACAGACAGACAGACAGACAGACAGACAGACAGACAGACAGACAGACAGACAGACAGACAGACAGTCAGGAACGGGAACTTATATGACTACTCATATGAATTAAATTAGATGCTCCCCATCAGGGGCTGGGCGAAGCCGGGCCGGATCAGACAGACAGATAGATAGTCGGGAACGGGAACATGAGCTTATATGACTACTTATATGAATTAAATGAGATGCTCCACACCAGGAGCTGGGCGATGCCGGGCCGGGTCAGACAGACAGACAGACAGACAGACAGACAGACAGACAGACAGACAGATAGATAGTCGGTAACGGGAACGGGAACTTATATGACTACTTATATGAATTAAATGAGATGCTCCCCACCAGGGACTGGGCGAAGCCGGGCCGTGTCAGCTAGTTACTAATAATTAAAATAATATAGACAAACCTTTCATTAAAATTATTTTGTACTTGAATTTCAGTTTTCCATTATATGTTTTGAAAAATTACTTACTGTGTTTGCTCAATAATTTCCTAGTGATTTCTTCCTAAAACCTATCATTCAAGTTTCTTTAGTGAACATTTTGATTTTTTAATCTTAAAAATTATGTATATGTTGGGGGGGGGCATCAAAATTTTAAGAAAAGCTTAGGTGGAGCATAGCGCAAAAAAGGTTGAGAAACACTGGTCTAAAGAGTCTAAGGGTGCAGTCACTTGTGAAGCAACCAGGACTGCAAGAGCTGTGAAGAAAAGGCTGGACAGAAAAACCACTGCAAGGAGATCCTCCTCCTGAAACATCAAGCATTCTTTGCCCACATTGTCAAAAAACATTTCGAGCCAAAAAAGGCCTTATAAGCCATCTTAGAACTCACAGCTCCATACTTTCAACCCCACTGGATGAAACGAATCGTCATTTTTGATGGACAAACAACAACAACAACAACAATTCTGTTGTAAAGATTACTAATAGAAATAGCTGTCTTGTGGAGTTAAGTTGGGTTAAATAAATGTTATTATTCTCTTGTAAAGATTACTATTGTAATAGTTGTCTTGTTGTGGAGTTAAGTTGGGTTAGATAAACTTTATTATTCTGTTGTAAAGATTACTAATAGTAATAGTTGTCTTGTTGTGGAGCTAAGTTGGGTTAGATAAACTTTATTATTCCACTGTAAAGATTACTGTAGCTGTTGGATTGTTGACTTAAGGTTGTTGTAGAGACAAAAATCATCACATGGCAGACACTGCAGCTGGTAACACAGACTCATCTAACATTCTGTGAAACTTTCTAACACACTGTACAAGAACATAAATACACTTATTTCATACCCTGCAATGTGTTTTGTCTCCAGACCCTTTTACCCTTTATAGAAAATATACTGAGAAATTTAAAATATATAGGAGGAATTGCCACTGTAGAAAAAACATCAATAAGATAAGTAGACACTATCATATGATTACAGACAATGAACAGGATTTGCAGCATTCAGTGGATGCTGCTATTTTACACAGCCAGCAACTAGGGTTGGAATTACATTGTAAGAAAACAGGGATTATGATTGTCTCCAAGAAGAAAGAAATATCATAATGTAACATCCAATTGGAGATTTCTTGAACAGGTGAATCAGTACAATCATCGTGTATCATATTTTGAACAGGTGAATCAGTACAATTATCGTGTATCATATATTGTAGCTGACCTCATAAACGTTGGACAGAGGGAATAGCAGAGTCCATGGGAATATCGATACATGAAGCCCATAATCGGGCACTCTCACAATGTTTATACTTCACCTCGACACCACAAGGTACAAGAGGAACATGATGAGATGAGATATCTTGTAGCAATCATAACATCTGATAGAAGATTATGTTTAATATGCCTATATATTAGCATTTTAACAACTTTGTAATCAACTTTAACCATAGTTTTTTTATGGTCACAAAATAACAAATTAACAACATTTTAACCACACTTTATTCACAGATTATTTTTAACATGGCTATAAAATAAGAAGATAACAACAACACAACTCGAGTTATGCGCCACCTAGTGATACATTTGTCGGAACATGTTACCACTGTTAAGTGAAGCATGACTGTAGTACATCACAGAGAGTTTGAGACAATGGGAAATCCCTGAGACAATTATAATATGACTTAGAAGTGTATAAGGCATTGACACTTAAGAGAAAATATGGGGAAAAGTGACTGACAGAACACTCCAGACTTCAAGAAAATGTTAAAGTAAAAGAAGACAAAATTAAAACTTATCATCTCTATATGAATGATGTCCCCTTGTTCCTTGAGTGAACCGGCCATATTGATTGGTAATTTTAAAAACCGCAAAGGACCCTTCTCAGGGTGTATTGGTCACATGATGCTAATCCATATTTGTATAGACCACTTGGCATTAGTAGGTGGATAGAATTACTATCATGCCAACTGCCTTTACTTCCCAAGACATTTTTCTGGTACAATTTTAGGCTGGATTGAATCTGGGAGCCCCAGTCAATTTGTAAAATACCCTGGGCAAGCAGGCAAGTGTGTTAGCCACTATGCGACAGCAAGCTGCCTGCTTGGTGATGACACAAATTTAAATTTTGCATAATCTACAGATTTCAATTCTTAATGATATCTAGAATATCCTCCGACATTTCTTCCTTAATGTCATCTAGAAGTGTCATGAGATACTGATGTAGACATGTTTCACATGTATTGATTTACACTTACAGAAGAGAAAGGGGAAAGTAGACATGAAAGGACATTTCTTGACATCAAAGATAAGTTAAAGTCCAGGCACATAGTTCAAACTTATCACCTCCAAACTGATTGTGTCCCTTTGCTGAGTAATACAGCCATATGTTTGGTGATGACTGCTGTACATTTTGTGTACTCACTAAGGTCAATTTTCTGACATCTCTTTACCAGTCTAATCTCTGAGTGCCAATCAATACTTATACATTGATAAAACTTATAACAGAGCTATAATCTTGATTACATCAACTACTGTTGAAGGCTGGTAGACCAAAGCACTCTGGCTTGAAATGCTCTAAGGAGTCCAGAATCAAATCAACACGGCCTTCAATGGATGATCTATCAGCTCGTGTATCAGGCACCCATACCACTCGCATGCCAGCAGCCAGTCCAGCTTCTACTCCATTGGGGGCATCCTCAAACACAAGCACCTATAAGCATTAATGATTATTCATGATAATGGTGATTAATCTTCTGATTCAATCAATATGTTTCTACTTCTGTTGAACTGTGTGATTAACCATTTTACCATCTGTTGTTAAGCTTTGGGTGTCAGCTGAAGCCTTCTCTCTTTGACTAACTGTATATTTCTGTTCATAAAAGGATAAATACTCACAAAAGAACTTGTCATTTAAGACATGAGCCTCGTGTTCCAAGGTCATGGGTTCGTTTCAGGACTCCATATTTATTTCATGAGTCTATTAATAAATAAACATGCATATACTTAGTGGTAGCATAATGGTTAGTGCACTTGCCTATCAAGACAGGGGTCAGGTTTCAACCCCCAGCAAAGGCAAGATTATTTATACCAACCAGCACAGCTAAAGTGAGTACCAGGAAATTGTCAGGGCATTGTCTAGGATCGAAAAGTGATGAGGAAGCCCAAACTCACATGTCATGGCCTAGAATATGTGTAGACCTCATACTCCACACCAAACAGCAGTATCTGCTATGGGACTACCTCAATGTATGTGGGAGTGTATGTGTATGCATGTGTGCGTGTGCATATATTTGATCTTTTCCCACACCTTGAAGTGTGTTGGTTACTTCTTATTCTGTGTTCATCCGGAGTTTTTTGTTGTTGTGTGGACGTGATTGCGTTGTGCCTGTTTACAGCAGAGCTGCATTCTTGTGCCGTTAGGCCGACACATCCGACTTCTGCGGGCATTTGTTGACCGGGTTAACCTTCCCGGGGGTTTCTTAGGACGTTTGACTCTCACTGTTGTGGTGTTATCCCCCATCCCAGTTGACCCATTTAGAACACCTGAAGACATCCTGGTCAGCCCTCAAGAGAAGGCAGGGGTAAAACATGGGCATTTCCCGCAATCCAAGGAGGCTTCCATAATTGCAGAGCCGACACATAGCGCTCTGGTACTGGGCTCACCCAAGGAATCGTCACATCCTGCACATGGCTGCTTAGCCTCACTTCCGTATATTAGGCCTTCCAGTCACCACAGGCTATTCCTCCGGAAATCAGAAGAATGCAGACTGCAGATGACAACCACACAGTGAGCTTTCAATTCGGACTTTGCATGTAATGGATTTGCTATCCAAGCAATATTCCATTTCGTGCCACAAGGACACTTTTTCCACCTTTGATGACACCCACACAGTGAGCTTTCGATTCAGACTTTCCACTTAATGGATTTGCTAGCCAAGCAATGAGTATTGGTTATATGTTATCTATTTTAGAATGGGCCAACATGGCAGCCCAGATCAATATTTTGGAGGGATTTGAACACATGACCACTGGGTTGGCAAGCATGGCTGCTAGCCAATGTGCTAACTGCTGTGCCATATGTGTGTGGTTGTAATGTGTATGAGTATGCATGCATGTATTTAAAAAACAAAAGAAAATAGCACTACAGCTGGAAGCTCCTGTTGGTAAGTGACTACAAATATAACAATAAATAGATATTACACAACACACTAAACAATAGGTAGGAAATAGGTCCATGGGCACACAAAAACCTACAAGAAATAAACTTATTCACAGCTGACATACAGCACACAATAATGGTAAACAATAAAGTTAGGAATCTCACCTCGGACAGCTTAAGGCCATCATCAAACCGTCTGGCACACACAAGGAAACAGTCTGGGGACGGTTTGCCAAGTCTGACCTCAGGATCATCACTGCTTAAAACACAATGCTTGAACAGACTGAACAGCTCCTTATGGCTTGCAATTTTCCTGCGGTAGCACCAACCATCGGAACCAGACGCCAGTGCCATGGGAATTTGGTGCTCATGTAGATGTTGAATTAGTCTCTCCACACCTGATGAATAAGATCAGATCAATGTTTTCTCAGTTTGTCTTAAGTAGTATGCTTACTTTAGAGCCATGGTGCCACAATTAGTACACAAATTTACCATTACATAGGTCAGATTCAATTTTATGCCACTGATTGTAGACTATGTTAATCAAAACATTGGTCGAATTTCAATCTTAGTATTACTGACAGAACACTAGTTTACTTGGTCAGATTTCAATATCAACATCACAGATAGTATACTAGTTTGAGAGTACATTGGTCAGATTTTAATCCTGATGTCAGAAATATCACACTAGGTTACGAGTATGTTGGTCAGATTTCGATATCAACATCACAGATAGTAGACTAGTTTGAGAGTACATTGGTCAGATTTTAATCCTGATGTCACAAATAGCACACTAGGTTACGAGTATGTTGGTCAGATTTCAATACCAACATCACAGATAGTATACTAGTTTGAGAGTACATTGGACAGATTTTAATCCTGATGTCACAAATATCACACTAGGTTACGAGTATGTTGGTCAGATTTCAATATCAACATCACAGATAGTATACTAGTTTGAGAGTACATTGGTCAGATTTTAATCCTGATGTCACAAATAGCACACTAGGTTACGAGTATATTGGTCAGATTTTAATCCTGATGTCACAAATAGCACACTAGGTCAGATTTCAATACCAACATCACAGATAGTATACTAGTTTGAGAGTACATTGGTCAGATTTTAATCCTGATGTCACAAATAGCACACTAGGTCAGATTTTAATCCTGATGTCACAAATAGCACACTAGGTCAGATTTCAATACCAACATCACAGATAGTATACTAGTTTGAGAGTACATTGGTCAGATTTTAATACTGATGTCACAAATAGCACACTAGGTTATGAGTATATTGGTCAGATTTTAATCCTGATGTCACAAATAGCACACTAGGTCAGATTTTAATCCTGATGTCACAAATAGCACACTAGGTCAGATTTCAATACCAACATCACAGATAGTATACTAGTTTGAGAGTACATTGGTCAGATTTTAATCCTGATGTCACAAATATCACACTAGGTTATGAGTATATTGGTCAGATTTTAATCCTGATGTCACAAATAGCACACTAGGTCAGATTTTAATCTTGATGTCACAAATAGCACACTAGGTCAGATTTCAATACCAACATCACAGATAGTATACTAGTTTGAGAGTACATTGGTCAGATTTTAATCCTGATGTCACAAATATCACACTAGGTTACGAGTACATTGGTCAGATTTTAATCCTGATGTCACAAATAGCACACTAGGTTACGAGTATATTGGTCAGATTTCAATATCAATGTTACAGTTGCCTCCAAATGAATGGCACTCTGGGATCAAACCAGTCAGATAAAATAGGTAATATGTCACCCTAACTCATAATTATTATTCTTTGTCCCTCAACATAGTGCTCTTGTTTTGCTTCACCCACTTTGACATGATGTTCTTGCAGTCTAGTCAAGGTTGCAGATTTGCAGTGTCTGTTGATTGGTTTAATCATCTTGCCTATCTGAGGGCATTTATAAACTATATTAGTCAAATATATTGTTCACAATAGCCCGGCTTGCAAATCTATCAGCTTCCTCAATTCCCTGTAAATCTGCGTGGCCTTACACAAAACTGAAGCTGATTTTTATCCACCCAGACCTCCTCAGAGCCTCACTCACTGTCTTCGAATCCAGCCCATCTCAATCTTCCTGAACATACACATTCACCTAATGTGAAAGTCTCTGTGTCCAGCCTGGCCACTGCTTTAGTTGCTGCTAAGAACACTATAGTCAGGCGACTTGTTGTCAAGTCAAATGCACCAGTCTTTGTTCACAGTTGTCTACGTGAGCAGAAAAAGCCCATGAGCTCCTCATGTGTCTAACAACTGACCCCTATGTGTAGACGACCGTGTCACCTTCAGAATTCTCAGATATCAAGGCCTGAACTTCTGCCTCCACAATTACCGTGTTTTGTTGTCTAAATCCTCTAGCTGTCTGATGCACATTGAAAAGGACACACAGAACTCTGTTGATAACTGTATCCATTCTTTCACCAGTTCCAAAGTCCTCAAGTGAACAGACCTGTTAAATAATGTCCTCAGAATGACCCATCTATTGTGCACCTAAATATGATTGGACATAAACACTGGACAACATAAAAGGATACTAGAAAGAGAGGGTGGAGGTTGCAGGAACAGGCATGCAGACATAAAGTGGCAGAGGAAGTTTGTGAATGAGAGGGGGGAAGAAAGGAGAAACAGACAGTGGCAGAGGAAGAGAGTGAATGAATGGCAATACAGAGAGAGTGATTTAAGATATAGAAAGAGGAAGGAGAAGGCATTCAAGAATGTGCCAGCTGATCATAAAACAAACACATACCTGGCAGGAGTTGAGTAGAAGGAAGCTTCTCGTCAAGTTTTGCTCTCAGTTTTCCTATAAGCTCATCTAAAGACAGTGGCAAGTTTAAACTGTCTGGAATAGGAAACAAATGTCCTTTTCAAACATCAGTGCAAGAATTCTAATGCAGCTTTAATTATTCTCATTATACTTTTTTTCCCTTATTTTTCTTTTGAGGAAAGTGAATCACACCGCGTGTGTTCAATTGCAGGATGCATCTGTTTAAGCTTAATATCCTCTGCTCATTGAGGCAGGGATCTTTTAAGTGTCTTGGACTACCAGGTTGGCCCCTAAAATGGGTAGCAGAAACAATTGGGTAGTAAAGGCAACTGATGTGATATGGACCTCATCACACAGTGAGTACCCATCAGGCTAACAATATGCTGCTAGCACCACATACCCAATACATCACATGGCATGAAACGTATCCTTTACTTTTTATTTTATAGCTTCTAGTCTTTAAGGATAACATGGAGGCTTTGGTGGTGAAAGCTGGAAAGGGACTTAAAGCATTGAGGGTAATGGCAGCAATTGGGATAGAGCAGAGAATGCTTTACGTGCTCTTTCAGTAGTTAATAATTTAAGTATGGTTTGGGGCTGCTGACAGTATCAAAGAGCCACTTGAAAGGTTGGAGCGCATACAGAATGCAGTCATGAGGGTGATCCTCAGGTGCACAAAGGACATACCAATTATATGTATGAGGAATATCCTGGCACTATCAACAATTGCAGACAGGCATAGGGTCCTTCAAGCCAAATGGTACCTGGGTGCCGCTGGAGACAGGGATGACCGCTTGCATGAAGTCATGGGTATGGTCAAGGGTCATAGACTGAGAGGAGGCAGGTCCTGGATGGCACAGGCAGAAATACATATATACCAGGTGTGTGACAGTGAGAACATCAATCATAAAAAAAGAGTGGGTAAAAGTACCAGAATACATGTCAGACTGGCACAATGTAATATTAACACTAGGTTGTGAGTGCAGAGAATGGGCAGCAGGCCACACAGAGTTTGAGGTTACTGATCCAGGGCAACACACATCAGGGTGACATAGTGATCTACACCTATTGGCTCAGTGGTGAGAAACCGACGTAGTGGGTGGGGTTTCACTGCAAAGGCTAATGGGCAATTCTTGAAAAAGGAGAGTCAGGCATATTAGACTACAACCTCCAGTATGAGAATGGAGGTAGAAGCAGTAACAGCGGCCTTCCAATGGTTGGAGGAGACCGCTGTAACATACATTGCATTCATTAGGACTCATGGAGTATGCTTAGTAAGGTGGAGAAATGAATGTTTCATGTGGAAATGCTTGCATCACTTCAGAGGTCAAAGATTGTGGGAATTGAATGGATTTTCTGCTCTTGACCCTCTCAGTAATTGATTATGGATTAGGTCTGCTCACTGTCTCAGAGAGTCAGCTGGTGAAGTTAGAGCGCATACAGAACGAAGCTATGCGGGTCATTCTGGGATGCACTAGAGACACCCTAGTAGTGTGTATTGTTACATCCTTGGTCTGCCGACTGTTGCTGGTAGGCTCAAGGTGATGCAGGCGAAGGCATACCTCAGAGTAGCTGCAGACACAGATCACCCACTGCATGAGGCGCTGGACGTAGTTAAGGGTCAGCGACTGATAAGAGGGAAATCATGGATGGCTCAGGCGGAGGATACGATCAGACAGGTGTGCCCCTTGGAGAACATTAGGCGTGGAGAGGAGGGGGTCAGAGTGCCAGCGGAGCAGTCAGACTTGTGCAGAGTTATAATCACATTAAGCCGGGAGTGCAGGGAGTGGCCAGCAGGGGCCACGGAAGTGGAAATCCAGCAACTAATTCAGGACAATGCTCACTCGAGTGATGTGATTATCTACACAGATGGTTCGGTGTCAAGAGGTGAGAGAAGTGGCTGGGGGTTCATAGCCAAAGCTAATGGTCTATGTTTGGGGCAGGAGAGCCTGGCATATGATACCACAACATCCAGCTTAAGAATGGAAGTGGAGACAGTCACTGCGGCTCTCCGCTGGATGGAGAATACGACACACACACACATCGTGATTGTAACTGACTCAGAAAGCATGCTGACGAGGGTGAGGACGGGCAGACTTCGTGCGGAGTGGCTTGCTTCGCTTCGAAGGTCACGCCTGGATCTTTCCTCCGGGGCATGCCGGTGTGCTGGGAAATGAACAGGCGGACAGATTGGCTGGCTCTGTAGAACTTGGTGGAGTATTAATACATGACAAGGCAGACGTGGTTGCAGCCTTGTGGGAGCACGTGCACACCTCGGAGGAGCAAATGGATTACCATGGTCTGGCAAGAATGAGACGAGGAGGAGTGACGAAGGGATCTGGCCGATGCTCAAAGGAAAGGCGAGACGGACTTATAATCAGATTGCTACTGGTACTATTAGTGTTGGAACTCTTCGCTGGCTGCTGAGGATGGGGACGAAGCACTTATGGGAATGCCCCGATTGCTGTGATGTTGATTCCTAAATCAATCAATCAATCTGCTCTGGCCATGTGGGTGTGTGGGGGAATAAACAGGCTGATAGGCTGGCAGAGAATGCACCTCTTGGTGGTAGATTACCCATGGACGAGGGAGAGGTGGTCGGGCACCTGTGAGATCAGGCGGAAAAAGAGGTGGAACAGACTGAGAACTTGTATGTGGAGAGGATGATATGGCGGGGGATCGACTGGGGTTCTGGACAAGGAAAAATCAGGAGAACTTTCAACTTTCAATTAGATGCAGGTGGGAACGATTAATAGTATGACTCTTTGCTGACTGTTGAACAAGGGGACAGAGCGCGTCTGGGAATGTCCTGAGTGCAGACATGTTCTACAGCAATGTGTACAAGTAACTCAAATTGCAGAATATATGCTACACCACTGTGGAAATACAGCTCAGAAAGGTTTGTTCTATCATCATCATCATCATCACCATCATCATATGAACTAATAAAATGGCACAAGATCTACACAGATTTCGACCCTTTGTATTCTTGATCAGTTCTATTGATGTTATACCTCTTAAGAGTTTTAATCTACCTCTAAGAGTTTTAATCAATTCTTTGGGATGCATCCATCCAGCAGGAACCAATACTGATGTAGATTCCATTGTACAACTCTGCTGACTCTACTGTATATTTCCACATCTAACTATTTGCACACCTTCAGTTCCACATTTTGTTAATTTGGCACCTTTCACAACTGAACTTCTACACCGCCTTTCTAGCAATGAAGTATGTGTAATTGCCTAGCAATTTTCATGCCAATACTTTTTCTGTTTGTTTTAATTGTTAATTTTTTTATTTTATTTTGCATATCCATTTTACAGGACTTAGCTGTCAACAGCAGCATCTTTCAGCTGTCTGTTGATCTCTTGGCAAGATTACGCTCAGTAATTTGCCATTGCTTTCTGAGCGGCCGGCTCAGTTATCCCGCAAGTCACCAGCGGGGGACGAACCGCTCCCAGTTCTCGCCCGCTATGAGACTCTGCATGATAAACGGGATTACGGAGAAAGTGTTGTAACCCCTCGGCCAGAGAGACCAGCAATTGTTAATTAAATGTTCTAATTTCATGTTTTCCTTTAGATCTGTTTGTGTTGTTCGTGGGGAAGATTATTATGATTGAATCATGGATTCATTGTCTCATGGTATAACTTATATTTATCTTATTTTGTGTGTGTTTGTTATTATCAATGAATTTTGTCCCTGTGATTTACATCCACTGAGTTCATTGTAAGGTATGTTTATTATCTGTCACTTGTTCACAGGAGTTACATGTGCCTAACTGTTTTTATTTTCTACTTTCATCCACACTTTGAATTTTGGTGAATTAATATTCTGACATACAAACTTGAAACAAATGTATGTTAGCTCTTAAAGGACATTGAAATGTCCATAGTCTGATGGAAGATTTGTCTGCCTCTTTGAGTTTTCATATATAATTGATCTTCTTCTTTTGTTTGCTTGAAACTGATTACCTCTATCTGTAATGTTATTTCTTGTATAAACTTAACTGTCTTGTCTAGTTCACGCAGTGGTCCATAAAGTTTATCTTCCACTGTTGTTTCTCTAGGCCAAAAGGTTTGACTAGATATGTCATATTCTGGCACAAGTGAAGTTGACAGTTAACTGATATAAAAAATTTTCTTTTTGAAAGCTAAAGGATAAAGGAGAGAGAGGTAAAGTGGGTTCATTGCAATGAGTTTTAACCTATCAGGGTGGGTTTATCTCCACAGAAAGGCAGGTTGCCTGCCAAGAACATTGCACAAGGAACAAACTCCATACTGGAAAGCCCCACTATACATCGCTTCGGTATACGTTGTTTCACTATGACATTGTTGTCATATGGGGGACTAAATTTACTTTACATCGCTAAGTTTCGCCATAAGTTTCGTTTTTAGTCTGGGACAATTCATGCAGGTGCTGACAAAATCAAAGAGGGTGCTAAAAGCGTAACCCCATTGAGTGCTTCCAAGATCACTCGTACCAGAAGTATTCTTAAGGAGAACATGGAAGCACTATTGGCCGTATGGATTGAAGACCAGAATCAACAGAATATGCCTGTGAGCAAGATGGTTATCCAAGAGAAAGCAAAGTCTCTCTATGAAGATCTAGCTCAGAAAGTGGGTGAGAGCAGTACTAGTAGTGCTGATGATAGTTTTGGAGCGAGTCATGGTTGGTTGGAGCGCTTTAAGAAGCATTCACACCTGCACAAACTTCAGACAACAGGTGAAGCGGCAAATGCTTTTACTGCAGCTGCAGAGCGTTTCCCTGCCATGATTGAGAAGGGTGGTTACTGTGCAGCAGACATTGGACAAATTATTTGTTCAAGCAAAGAAGAGCCAGGAAAAGAGGTTACAGTTTCATCCTCAGATGAAGAGGCAGAATTTAATGCCTCTATGTCCCAATAACTCTACCACTAGCCCTCCAACCTACCTCTATTTAGCCAATAAATATCAACAACCATCAAAATGAATATTACTGTAGTGCACAATACATTGTATTTCATTTAATTCTATGGGAAATAGTGTTTCGCTATACGTCGTTTCACTTAACGAATGTAAGCCCGACGTTAACTGGGGCCTTCCAGTAGCAGAAGATCAACTTCACTGCACTAGGTTTTCCACATCTGGGTGGGTCTCTCTTCATAGAATAGCAAGCTGCCTGATGAGATCATTGCACAAAGAACGAACTCCATATTTCTAGTTATGACACTCAGGAGTCTCTGGCAGTGGCGTGCAGAGGTTCTTTGATGCCCGGGGCCAACCCCTTGATTGGATGCCCCTAAATTGTTCTTTACCTCATTCATACCTCCTCCTCTCTGACTGCACTGTGCTGCCCCCTCTCCCTAACTGGATGCCCCCCTCCCGGCTGGATGCCCGGGGCCATCGCATACCCCCGCCCCCGCACCCCCCTCTGCACGCCACTGGTATCTGGAAAAATTTCACTAACAAACTGAAAGTGCAGAATGAAAATTAACCCACAAACTTCAGAGTGTGAGATATATAGCTCGACCACTAAAAACTGCTAGCCACGCTCACTGGTTTCTCATTACTAGCCACATATCCTGGCTCTCTAGTCTTTAAGAATTAATGTCTTACTCCATGCATTCACTTGTTACTCACATACAGTTGTCTTGGTCATGTAGGCAATTATAACTGTTCAACGTATCACGATGAACTGGATATCATCATCATCATGTGACTATCAAACGGCATAGGCACTCATGTTTCTCCAAAGATCAATACTACTATGAACATTCACTCATGACACAGACTTAGACCATCATGTATCATTTCTCTTGGTCTGGCTCTTCTACCGCTGATCTCACGATGTTCTCCATTGCCTCTCTTCTCATTATATGACCAAAGAAACTGTCTCGTTCTTATAGTTGTATATAATGCTCTACTTTCATTAGCCTTTCCAAGCAATCGTTGTTAGTTACTCTGGTTTTCCAAGGTGCTCGCAACATTCATTTCAGAAAACACATCTCTGCTTGGTATAAAGCATATAAATATTTTAAACTAAACAGATTGGAAAGCTGAAAGGAATGATATCACCATTACAACACCAAGTGATACAATTATAACCCACCTATGAGTACTTGCGCTGATTCTTGTTCCTTTTTGCCCATCTGTTTGACTTTGATGTCCCATGTGAATTCCTTCCCGAATTCAGCACAGATTTCTTGAAAGCACTCGGTGTAGATCCGTTCTGTGTCTGACAGCACATAATGATAACTTGGAGAATTAATATTTGACATTTATAATGACATAAGATTTACACTGACAGTTATAAAAATATAACATCACAAAAGGATAACCTGTCACTAATGTCAAACATTTACATGTGACATCTGTGGATATATAACATGTACATTTGATAGTTGTAAATATATAACATTTACATGTGACAATGACAGGTTAAGAATATAACATTTACAAATGACAGTTACAAAAAATATTTGAATCTTTTACATTTGACAGTTGCATAGGTAGACTGTAATATGCACATGTGATGTTTTTTTTTAATATAAATCATTAAATGTACATCCTAGTACTGAATGTGGTCATCCAGTGGTAGTACTCTTGCATGCCAGCCCAGTGTGGGATTGTTTTTTAAAATGACCTGGGCTCCCAGGTGGACCTAGCCAAAAATGGATATAAAGAAATGTTGTGAGAAGTAAAGGCAGCTGGCAAGCTACTGACCACATCACCCGCCAAGTGCTGATTCATGTGTACAAATATGGAACTAGTACTATACATGTGCAAGCCATGACTGCATAATAGACACTGGCCTACCAGCCCGGTTGGCATAGGTTTAAATCTGCTTTGAGGCCGATTTCAAAAACTAAAAATTACTTCAAACTCTACAGCTGTGTCAGTTAGAGGATTAATGTGATTCAAATCTGCATTGAGGCTGATTTCAAAAACTTAAAATTACTTAAAACATCTACAGCTGTGTCAGTTAGAGGATTACCATTACCTTTTTTAGGCCTCAAAAGTAATAACTAAACTACTAGTGGTGCCTCTTCTATCGGCTTGCTCCTCATGGAACACAGACAACTCATGCAAAGCCATCCTACCTTTTGCCACTTCTTGCAGTTGCTTTCTCTTCTGCCATTTTGATTCCCATGGAACACAGACCCTCAATTAACTTAGGCAAAGTCATCCTATCATTTGCTATCTCTTGTAGATGTTTTGTCATCTGCCTTTTTACTCCTCACAGAAAACAGGTCCTCAATCAACTTAAGACATGCTATTCTATTCTTTGCCATCTCTTGTAACTCCTTTCATATTTTTTCCATACTGCTCATAAGTAGGTAATAATCATCTATGCATGTGTTCAGCTCAGTTTATTTTTAATCACACTGTATGATTCCAGGATACAGACTGTGTATGTAATTTACTGGTTTCCTCATTTTGGGTCAAATACATCATCTTTGACCTTTATTTTGAACATGATTCAGTGGAATTTGCATTGTTCTTAGTGTTGGCTTTGCACTGGTGATTCTGGCAGTCTATTTTAATCCCCTCTGCATTAGCAGATACTGCATTAGGGGTGGTGAAATTTTAGGCCTTATGCATAGTATACCTGTGCAGGCTGTTACTTTGTCGAGACTCCTGTCTGTTCTACTTTTTACATGAGGCAATGAGGAGCATTTTGTGTGATATTCACTGGCACAGGAATGGGGCAACCCTTTGCCATGAAGTTGTAACCGTGACTAACCGACTAAGTGTTAGGCCCTCAAATAGTCAAGGCCATGAGATACAGGGGTAGGGGAGTGGCCAGATCTCTGCCTCATCACCTTTCATATCCCAGACAATTCTTAAAATTATCTGCTATCCGTTATGAAGCTGGGTTGAGCCCAGATATGTATTGGTTGGAACCGATAAATCTGCCTCTGATGAGGATTAAACCCTAACAACTGTCTTGGAAAGCAAGGGCACTAATCACCATGCCACCACAGCTCTAATTCTAAGATAGCAACTGAAATTTAACCCTTTCTACATAATGATGCTGTTACTTTAAGATAATAAATATCTAGGTTGTAAGTGATAAGTGTAAAAAAATGATAATTTAAAATTAAAACTGAGTTCAATGTACCAGATGTCTGGTACAAAATTAAGTTAATTAAATTAACGAACACTGGTCTCTGTGGTGAAGGCATTATGGACGCGGTTCGCAATTCCGCTTACCCGAGTTCGAAACACAGCTGCAACTGATTTGGCAGCAGACCATGTAGTGCTGGGTTTTAATGTTGGTATGGAAGCTGGTCATTTGGAAAGCAATGGCAAACTACTGAATGTAAACTTGCCAAGATATCAACAACATCTGTAAAATGCTGGGGTTGACAGCGATGTCCTGTAAATTTAAATATGATAACCGATATGGGGAAAAAATAACTTGTTAATAAGGAACAGGTGTAGAACTACAGAAAGCCAGTCTTTCCTATCTGTCTGCTCGTGATTACACTTAAGCCCATTCTTTCAACAACAACAAAGAAGACACATCACAGAGGCAGACTGACAGAGACAGTGAGTTCAGTGAGAGAGGGATGCGTGAAGTACGCAGAAGTAGAAGAGAAGAAAGACGATCATAGAATTGATAAAGCCGTTACAGACTTGCATTTACCCAAAAGTAGTCCGTCCACGTCAAATATAACATGAGTCACTCTAGAATCTGGCTGTAGAAGTGTATGGTTCGACATCGTTCTCTTTGAACTTTGGCGTCTTCCCCAGTCCCCGTGCCTTCCACTTGTGGTAGTCGACGGACTTCGGTCCGGGTACATGACAGTGATGTCCCTGGTTCGTTTTTGACTGCTAGATACTGCTGTAGTGCTGTACTTCTCGTGTTAAAGGTTTACTCAGCATCATCATCATCATCATTGGCACCTTGCCGTCTTGACAGACGATAGTTTGTGCTTTAAAAAGGCATAATAACTTTTAACTATGGCGGTAGCGAGTGTGACTGATAAGGCCAATTTGTACTGTAAATGTCCGTTCACAGTGGGTGCATGTGAACACGTGGTCATTTCCATCATCATGCACCATCTTACGTCTCAAACGCTTGGTGTGTGACTTTTCTGCAATAATTTTCTCCTTTGACTTTATTCCATTTCTGATATTTGCCCTCCATGCAACACGTTCAGCGGCAACTTGCTCCCAATGTGCATTATCAATGCCTGTATCAATCATGTCCCGCTTACACACATCTTTGTATCGTAGTAGAGGCCGACCCTGAGATCTCTTACCCATCTGTAATTCACCAAAAAAGATATCCTTTGGTATTCTACCATCATCCATCCTCCTAAGATGTCCTATCCATCTAAGTCTACGAAGACTGAGCATGGAATAAACTGTCACACAACCTGATCTTTCCAATACTTCAGTATTTGTGATTTTGTCTTGCCACTTAATACCAAGAATTCTTCGCAGACACCGCATATGAAAGCTGTTTAAAGTTGTTCTCTTGGTGTGAGTAAGTTGTCCAGGTTTCACTGCCATAGAGAAGAGTACTAAGGACACAGGCTTGATAGACAAGGACTTTTGTTTTGGCAGTAAGCTTCCTGTTCTCCCAGACTCTTTTTCTTAACCTGTTCATTGTTGTTGCTGCCTTACCAATCCGGATGTTGATTTCCTGATCTAGGGATAATTTGCTATTTACCACTGATCCTAGATATGTAAAATGGTCTACTATCTCTAGTTCGGCGTCGTCAAAAAAGATTGATGGTACCCCATGTGCACCTTGTGACATAATCTGTGTCTTCTTTTTGCTAATTGTTAAACCAAATTCAGAACAAGCATTGGAGAATGCAGATAGTAGACATTGCAATTCTTCCTCAGAGTGGGTCGTAACTGCAGCATCATCTGCAAAAAGCAACTCTCTGATCAGTACCCTCCTAATTTTGGTCTTAGCCTTCAATCTCTGAGCATTGTAGAGGCCGCCATCTGAGCGTGAGTGAATGTATATACCACCATCCTGATCATGAAATGCATATTTCAGTAGAAGTGAAAAGTATATTCCAAAGAGGGTGGGAGCTAGTACACAACCTTGCTTAACTCCACTCTTGATTTCAAATTCTTCAGAAGTTGCACCATCAAACTTGATTATACCCTTCATGCCTGTGTGGAACGATTCCACAATGGACAGAAGAGTTGGTGGGCAGCCAATCTTCTTTAGTGCCTTGAACAGACCCTCACGACTGACCAAATCAAATGCCTTTGTGAGGTCGATGAAGGCAATAAACAGTGGTTGATTCTGTTCACGGCATTTTTCTTGCATTTGTCGCAATGAGAATATCATATCAGTGGTAGACCGGTTCTGTCGAAAGCCACACTGTGATTCGGGGTAGACTTGATCTCCTAGGACTTGAAGTCTGCGCAGAACAATTCTGGCAAATACTTTTCCAACAATACACAGAAGTGAGATACCCCTATAGTTGTTGCAGTCGCTCCGATCGCCCTTGTTCTTGTACAGTGTTATGATGCTTGAATCTTTGAAATCCTGTGGGACTTGTCCTTCACGCCAGCATAGCTCTATTAGCTGGTGGATCTGTATAGTGAGTGTGTCTTGCCCACTCCTGATAACCTCTATTGGAATCCCATCCTTACCTGGAGCCTTGCCAGATGCAAGTTCATTTATAGCACACTTATCTTCTGTTATGGTGGGAAGTGTGTCCAGGTGGTCAAGAGTTGGTAGAGCCTCTATGGCGTTGAGGGCATCATCCGCTAGTTTGGTCTCACTTGAGTAAAGCTCCAAATAGTGCTCTACCCATCTGTCCATCTGCTGTTTCTTATCAGTGATGATTTCTCCAGTCAAGGTTTTCAATGGTGCACTTCTTTTGATCACTGGACCGCAGGCTTTCTTTATTCCTTCATACATGCTTCTTATGTCTCCCTTATCATTTGCGATTTGAATGGACTCACATAACTTGATCCAATAATCATTTGCACACTGCCAGGCAGCACACTGCCTGATCATCATCATCACCTTTGCAATATCTTCAGTCCACATAGGAGGTTTCTTGAATTAAGTCCTCAACAATATCTGTCCTATGTCTGCACGGTACACTCATAAAGGCTTATTCCAGTCTATTACGTTACAAAATTATGGTGTTATAGTCGTTAATTTGATGTTTAGTATTAGTAGTAAATCTGTAAATAAAATAATATTAATAATTATCCTAGTTTAGTTTAGTTTATTAGTATTAATTAGTCGATGGATCAACATCACGGCACACGGGTGTAACCCATAAGTGTTCCATTCTACTCCTAACTCAAGCCTGAGTCCGGAGAATTTCAGCTCAGTGTACGAACTCCGTAGCACCGACAAGAATCCTGAAATACTTTGGGTAGATTCTTAATACGAAATTTTGCCCGCTGTTAGGCTACTCTTTTTCGATTACTAACAGCCAAGGAATGTTTTACGTGCGCAACAATACACACGGGCGTCCAATCTCACGACCCAGAGACCAGGGGAAATTTTGTTACTAGAAGTCCACGTGAAATAATGCCGGCCTCACCGGGGCTTGAACCTGTTTTTACCTCTAGCACTCGAGGCGGACACCATACCCCTGAGACCACTCAGCCGCTACAACAGATGGGTCGTTGTGCTGCGTTAAGTTTAAACAGACACGTGACAAATTAGTGTTAAATATGATAAATATAAAAACTAATTATGTAATGTCATTCTGTGGGGCAGAGCTCGCTCTGATTACACAACAAAAAGTATTGGGGCGGCGATCTGGTACACACTAGAACAGTGGTTCTCAACCTTTTTTGGCCCGTGCCCCCCTTCACCATATTTTCAGAACGTCATTCCCCCCCTCCCTTCCTATCAAAAATTTGGCCCGTGCCCCCCTTCACCAAATTTTCAGAACGTCACTCCCTCCCCCCCCCCTTTCATATTTCCTATCTAAAAATCCCCCACCCCTACACAGTATACGTAAAAATGGAAGGTAAATTTAATAGCATATACTAAAACAAGTCTAGACATCCACATAAAACATGATTTGTGGGTCTACTTACTTTATAAAATGAATTTTAGAAGGATGAGACATACATAACTGTAAGGGAAAAGTAAGTATGAAGGGAAAAACAATATCAAGTAATCGGTTCTTGTATTAACGCGATCATGAAATGGTCTTCATTCCCCCCCCCCCTGGTAAACCCTAAAATTCCCCCCTGGGGGGGGGGGGGGGGGGGGGGAATTCCCAACCGGTTGAGAACGACTGCACTAGAACGACGAGGCCGTTGCTTATTTCCCTTCATACGGACATGGTGATAAAACGAGAGGAGAAGCATTCGACAACATCGTGGCGGCTGAAAGATCAGTGGTGAAAGAGACGGGGACAGACCGAGAGAAATTAGGCTTTTCGGTGTAATGTGGTGGTATGGTGGAATACTGGGGCTGAACTGACTCAGAACACCAAAGACTGAGATCTGCGGAGAGACATGAACGCCTGTGCCATATGGCAAGGCACGTGATTGTGATGATGAAGGGAACATAATTGACAACATAATGCAATAATTAATAAAGCCAGCGATGTCATTAATGGTACATCCAGTGAAAGCAATGCACAAGCTGTCAGCACTGAATGCATTCCACGTCCGTCATGCATTGATTAATGCTAGTTAAGAAATGCCAAAATATTATACGATTATCGTTACTCTTGGTGGGAAATGAGGATGGCAGTGTAATTTTTTTTTAATTTTTTTTAAAGCATATCCTTTTTACAGGACTTAGCTGTCAACACCAGCATCTTTCAGCTGTATGTTGATCTCTTGGCAAGATTACGCTCAGTAGTTTGCCATTACTTTCTGAGCGGACGGCTCACAAACCCCGTAAGTTACCGATGCGATTCGAACCACTGCTGATTTGAAATGTCATCACGTTACCTGACGAGAGTATACGAGATTACGGAGAAAAGTCATAACCTCTAAGCCACGAAGCCGGCAGGCAGTGTAAATGGAGAACAAAAATGAGTGGCACTTTTGCAGACCAAAGTATGTGAGTTGGAATGTGACCAATATTCCATCACAATGCCTGGGCAGAGCTTCAGAGAAACATGTGATGCCCAAACGACATGTTCTCTCTCTCGGCCTAATTTTGTGTTTTCCAGAGGAATGGGTAACCGATACGTCTGGCACAAGGTAGGATGCAGACGCTGGCGGCACAGCGTCAAACCCCCGAGACCTCGCCACCACGAGCAGGTGGCGAGTGATGGCCAGACCCTGGAACCCAAGAGACCCGGCTTAGAGGCGTTCAGCCAAGTCCCACAAGTGAGGGCCTCGTACAACAATTCCCTGGAGAAACCAATGTCTCCGTGTATACGGATGGCTCGGTTATTTTGCATTAAAGGTCTGGATTTGGATTTATCTTTTTTTTCCCCAACTAGATGTCAAGGCGGGTCATTGCAAAGCTAAGTGTTGTATGTAGCGACTATACATATACGAGAATATATATGTAGACAACCACTGCAGCTCTTGTTGGTTGTCTGATATTCTATGAATAGTAGTTACCACTGTAAAAGACTGTCAGACCATACGTGAAAAGACACTACAAATGATTGGCACGTTGCCATCTTGACAGACGATTGTTTGTAAAATGGAGATATACCTCTCCATAACACAAAGCCTGGGCTGAATTTAGAGACCACGTGTTGCCCATGCAGCATAATCCCTTTCTCGGCCTTCCTAGTTTACTCCAGAGGAAAGGTAACACAAATACGTCTGGAACAAGACACGATGCAGAAGCTGCCGGATCAGCAAAGCAATGTTCTAACGGTCTGTCGGATCTTAGATCCTAGACCAGTTGCCGACCAAGACTTGGGGTCTGGTCTGCCCTACTATGACATTTAGTCTTTATGTTGCGTTTCCTCGTACTTGGGAAAGGCTTGTACTCTTCCAATTGCGCTTCTCCGACTGAAGTCGTTGGCACAATGTGGGGTGTCCGGTTTGGTGAGCGCTTCCCAACATTCGGCGCTAACAGAAAGCAGGCAGTACTGTATACTGTCATATGATAGCTCAGACATATCTGACTAAGACCTGAGTAAGCATACTATAATTATAAATATAGGAAAACGAGAGTAACACTCAAAAGTAAAAAGAAAAGTGTCGCAATGTTGAGGAAGGACGCTAAAATCGTATCACTAGAGAACCGTATAAACCGTAGGGTGCTGCGTGGTCTCGAGGTATGGTGCTGGAGGTCCCGGGTTCAAGTCCCGGTGATGACCGGGATTTTTTTCACGTGGACTTCTAGTAATAAAATTTCCCCTGGTCTCTGGGTAGTGGGATCGGACGCCCGTGTGTATTGTTGCTCACGCAAAAAGTCCCTTGGCAGTTGGCAATCGAAAAAGAGTAGCCTAACGGCGCTGCCCGGGCAAAATTTCAAGTTATAAATCTACCCAAAGTATTTCAGGATCATAGCCGGTTCTACGGAGTTCGTGCACTGAGCTGAGTTTCTCCAGACTCAGGTTTGAGTTAGGAGGAAAACGGAGCACTTATCGGTTGCACCCGTGTGCCGTGATGTTCATCCATCGACTAAACTAAACTAAACTTATAAACATGGTAATATGTTTAAAAGACGTGTCCAGGAGATAAATCTACATGGCTATGATGAAATATTATTGGCAGATGATAATATGTCTGAGATGACTGACTACTTTGTGGAGCTAGCAAGCCATCTTCGCAGAGTCATTACAGAATGACTGGTAACATAGAGCCTGAAACTCACGTTGTAAGAAAACCCATCCATCCAAGCTTGTCACAAGCAGAACTTCTCGATAATAGTATCTCTACATTATTTATTTGTCTGCTGTAGTTTTCTAGGTCTCTGTAAACAAGGTATTCTGTCATTCTTGTCCTTTGGCTTACGTAACGAACACTTGGGACCACCATCAACAGCTGCTCTCAAGCTCAGTTCGCCACATGCTTTCATGGTATCGAGTTATCCTACTTGGGGAGGGGGGAGGGGGGGGGGGGGAATAAACGGGTATTCCATCTTGCCTAGGAATGTCTCATAGACTAGCGGAGCAAGGTGGTCACGCAAAATTACTCACATCATTCAAGAACTTAGCATACGCTTCACTAGAAAATCACAAACAGCTTAACACATGTTGGGATTGATTGAGACATCCTGTAACATTACATGCAGCAAACATTAAAGAACTTTAAAAAACTAGATAAGATGAAAGTACAGAGTGGCTGTCCACTCCGTGGCGAAGGGTCTACTCACGCAGTTCGTTATCCCACATACCCGCGTTCAAAACACAGCCGCGCTCGATTTGGCAGGAGACCGCGTTGCGTTGGTATTTAAGGAAATGGTATGGGTATATACACCAAGAAACACAAAATTTGATCTACATGCAGTGAAGAGTGAGGAGATAACAAGATAAATTCAATGTAGAGGTAAAGAACAAAGGTCTGTATCTTTGCATTATTGACTTCACAAAGGCTTTCGATAAAGTGAGACATGTCGACATGATAAGGATGCTCGAAGATCTACAAATTGATGGAAAAGACCTTAGACTTGTAAAACACATATATTGGAAACAACAAGCTGCCATCAGAATTGATAACAATGTAGGTAAATCAATCAATCATGTGCCATGCCGGAAAGTGTGTGCGGTCATGACTCGCCATTTCACTTGATCACCAGAGTCGTGGATCAGCTCAGTGTTCCTGTCTCATCCATGCCATGTGGCAACGCCATCCAGGTATTTTACCTCTCGGTCTTCCTCTTGGTCTGTTCACTTTGATCTTGCCAGTTGTCATTAAGTTCTCCAATCCATTTCTTCTCATAACATGTCCAAAAAATGTTGACTGTCTACGTCTAATTTCTCTAATCAATTTACGAGTTTCATTTGTCTCCTGTAGTACTTGGTCATTGGTCTTTCTATCTGTCCATTGTATTCTTTGCATTTTCCTCAGAAACCACATTTCTGCAAACCATCAGATGTTGTTCAGCTTGACTGCACATTGTCCAAGTAGGTAGGTAAATATCAGCCTCTTAAAAGAGGTGTGAGACAGTGATGTGTAATGTCTCCAGATATTTTTTTCCCTGTACATTGGAAATATTGAAGCTATGGAAGGAATGAAACATTGGTGGACGATACATCAATAACATTAGATATGCAGATGATACAGTCTTGATTGCAGACAATGAACAGGACCTACAACATTAAGTAGATGCGGTTGTTGCACACAGTGAACAACTAGGGTTAGATATGAATAGTAAGAAGACACAGAATAAATGGGCAAATTCTGAAGCAAGTGAATCAGTACAGTTTTCTCAGAACAGTCATAACATCTGATGGGAGATGCCTTGAAGAGATTAGAACAAGAATTGCCATTGCGAAGGTAGCCTTTTGCAAGATTAAAACATACTGACCAATAAAAAGATGTAAATTGAAAAGTGAAAAAAAGTGTTGAGGTGCTACATAGAACCTGTACTTTTGTATGGATGTGAAGCGTGGACAATGAGCAGTCAAGTTGAAAACATCTTCGGCTGTGGAAATGTGGTTTCTAAGGAAAATGTAATAAAATACCATGGACAGACAGAAAAACCAATGAGCAAGTCCTTCAAGAAACAAATGAAGATCGTAAACTGATTAGAGTCATAAGACGTAGACAGTCAAAATATTTTGGACATCTTATGAGAAGAAATGACTTGGAGAACTTGGTGACAACTGGCAAGATCGAAGGGAAGAAACTAAGGGGAAGACCGAGAAGTAAATGCCTGGATGTCTTAGCCACGTGTCATGGTCGAGACAGGAACACGGAGCTGATCCACGACTCTGGTGCTCGAGTGAGATGGCAAAACATGATCACCGAAGCTTATCGGCATGGCACATGATAGATGGATATAGGTGCCGGTTGTTCAGAAATCAATGGCAAACTACTGAACGTAAACTTGCCAAGAAATCACAACAGCAAAAAAGACTGGTGTTGACTGCAACGTCCTGTAAAGGATATGCAATTAACTAACAGAATGGCTAATTAAAACAGGGGGACTCAATTTACACGGTCAACTGGGTCGCAGAGGTCGCAATGCCAGATCATATGCGGGTGTATGCCTTGGAGCTTCTCTTTGTAGTGCAGTCTGCTCACAGACTGAGTTCCCAATGTGGCAAACGCTACAAGGATCTAGACCCCCCCCCCCCCCCCCCCACAACCTTAAACAAAAGGTCGCGTAATGTGCTGTCTGGCATACGTCGCTGCATCCTAACAGGTGCATACAGCAGAGTTGTTTACCATATGAAGTAAATAGATGAATTGCATTTAGCCAAAATATATAACCCACATAATTACGTATACTGTTAAAATGTGGAGCATATGTTATCCCCACGGTAATCGCATACTGACTATAAAGTTTGTGCCTGCACAACAAGGATTGATTCCAACTACCGTCATAACTTTGCGCAGATGTGAAACTACAAGTACCGATCTTGCGCGCGAGCACAGACACGCACCTATCATGGCTCCTGTTCTTGGAAAGGTGAAAGAGAGCTCTGCAGCACATTTCCCGTGAAGCTGGTACTTCGGCATCTGGCCGGGAAGCTATGATCTACATCAGCGTCACTCCGATATATTCTAGCTTTATTTTTGCTCTCGCTTACTTTTAACTCAAGCGTAATCCAGACACACTACTTCCAGTTGTGCTGGACTGAACTTTGCGTGTGGATTAGCTTTTCATATTAACAGTGTCCTTCGCCATCAGGCAAACCCACTCCAACTTCAGAGGTACTTGTTATTTACGTCTCCAAGTCAAGTATGGCAGGTCAACATTTTAGTCCAACTGATGGGTGTAGGGGTTGAACCCCTGACCTCGGCACCAGCACACCGGATGTTTACAATCACGCGTTCTTATCCATTCGGCCATGCTGATCTGCCTTCTAGCTCTTTTAAGGGTTGTGGCAACCGGAATTTAAGACTCAGTCTTCCTGGGGTCCGCCAGCCATTCAACCAACCAGTCAGCCAACCAACCTACCTACTAACATTATCAATTAAGCAATTATATTGTGGCCGGTCTCCCTGGCGAAGAGGTTAAGGACGTTGTTCGTAACCCCGTATGCCCACGTACGAAACACAGCTGCGCGAGATTTGGCAGCAGATCGCGTGAGCCGGTCGGTTCAGAAAGCAATGGCAAACTACTGAACGTAAACTTGCCAATAAATCACAAACAGCTAAACAAAAATTGCTGGTGTTGACTGCGACAACCTGTAAAGGATATGCAACTAACTTGTGTTTAGTTTCTAAAGTGCTGTTAGGTGGCAGTATTATCTAATTTCCCTTTCCACCCCAACCCTCCCGCCCTTTCAATGTTAGCTTAGGTAATATAATTGTAGCCGGCATCAATGGCGTAGAGGCAGTCATCAGGTTCACAATTCTGCTTACCGGATTCGAATTCGACTGCAAGCGATTTGGGAGTAGATTGCCTTGCATTGATTTTTAATAAAGGTAAGAGCGTTGGTCGTTCAGAAAACAATGGCAAACAACTGAACGTAACATTGCCTGGACAGAAAATCACAAACGAACAAAATGCTGGGGTTGACTGCAACGTAATGTAAATGGCATGCAACTAACTAAAGGGTGTATTTTTAATGACTGCAGTGTTTGAAAATATTGTGGGTCCAAGTTTTGTATTCACCCTCTGTATAGTTCATGCAACATAATAGGTAAGTACAAAACTTGGACCGGCAATATTTTCAAACACTGCACAGCCATCAAAAACACACCCTGTATTATTAGAATGCTAGGTGTTGTGTATGTATGGCAGACAGAAATGCTCACAGTGTGAAACACATGGCGACAATGCCCGCATTGTGAACATATAATGAACAACACTACGCAACGGATTTTTTTGTTTTGTTTTGCGTTCACTCGCTTTGAACTCAAGCGTAGTCCATACACGTCCTACTACTTCTAGTGCACTGGACTGATTTTTGCGTGTGGATTAGCTTTCCCTTTTCCAGTGTCCCTCGCCATCAGGCGAATCCACCCGGACTTCTGAGGTACTTGTAATTTACGTCCCCAAGTCAAGGACGAGAAGTCAACGTTTTAGTCCAAATGACCGGTGTAGGAGTTGAACCCGCTGCCTCGGCATCAGCACACCGAATGTTTAAGAACGACGAAGAATTTCAGCACTCGCCTTACGCTGCCGACATAACACCGAGTGATTGTCGCCAGTTTGACCGCAGTGGTTCTCAACCTTTTTTGGCCCATGCACCCCTTTACCATATGTTCAGAACGCCACCCCCCTCCCCACCCTTTCGTATTTCCTCCCTATAAATCCCCCCTTACATAGTATACGTAAAAATGGAAGCTAAATTTAATAACACATACTAGAAAAAGTCGAGACGTCTACATAAAACGTGATTTGCGGGTCTACTTACGTTATAAAATGATTTTCAGAAAGGCGAGAAGTACAGAACAGTAAAGTATGGAGGGAAAAACAATATCAAGTAATTTATTTTTGTATTAACGCGATATTGTAATAATCTTAACCCCCCCCCCCTCCCCCCTCCCCCGAAAACCCCAAAATTCCCGACCGGTTGAGAACCACTGCACTAAAGGCTCACCTTGGCTCTCACACGTTTCGAGCATTGTGCAGACGTTGAACACGAGGTAGGAATGTGGCTGAGACAACAGAGCTCGTGCTCAGTGGGAACAAATACATAGACATATGTAGAGGTTATGTTTACAAATAAAGGGGACGTTTAAATGCAACATTAATAAACGGTGTTTATGTCAGAAGATCATATTGTGGTTATATCCTTTTGTAACTCACTGACTTTCCCTGGCAATGATGGCCAGAATGGCGCGACAAGTTACAGCCACTTGTAGAAGACACTTTTGACGATAACAAGCAGGAAAATTACACATTTCTGCTGAAACAAGAAGATTTTTGATAATTCTTTTTCTTTATATTTTCATTCAATGGGAACACACACAAAATATGAAATTAATAACAAAACAATTGAAAAACATTGAACAAGCAACTATAAAGTCGCATAGAAGCCCTGGAGATGTGGATATACAGACGAATATGTCGTATTTCATGGAAACAAAAACAATCAAATGCAGAGGTTCTAGAAAAACTGGGAATGAAGAGAGAGAGAAAGAGAGAGAGTTGATGTGGTTTATTTGTGGAGACGGCACCTGATTGATTGAACAAAACAGTTAATAACTGCATTCAGAAATCAAATCTTTTCTGTGGGCTATCATAAAAAAGGCGTTCTTGCAAAGGATATGCTACCTGACGAAGTTTAGTTTAGTTTAGTTTAGTCAATGGATCAACATCACGGCACGCAGGTGCAACCCATAAGTGCTCCATTCTCCTCCTAACTCAAACCTGAATCTGGAGAAACTCAGCTCAGAGCACGAACTCCGTAGCACCGGTGAGGATCCTGAAATACTTTGGGTAGATTTTTTACTCGAAATTTTGCCCGGGCAGCGCTGTTAGGCTACTCTTTTCCGATTTCCAACTGCCAAGGGATCTTTTACGTGCGCAACAATACACACGGGCGTCCGATCTCACTACCCAGAGACCAGGGGAAATTTATTACTAGAAGTCCATGAGAAAAAATCCCGGCATCGCCGGGGCTTGAACCCGGGACCTCCAGCACTCGAGGCGGACACCATACCTCGAGACCATACTACCTGACGAAGATGTTTCTAATTGTTGTATTGTCTAGTGTGTCCTCTAACCGCTTATTTCTTACCTCTACTTCTTGCCACTACTTCTATAAGTGCGGATTCTTCTTTTTCTTCGTCTCCTCCACCTTCTTTTTCTGCGTTCATCCGGAGAGTTCTTTTCGGACTCGATTGCGTTGTGCCTGTTTTGCGCCGTTTCCGAGTGTTTGTTGACTGGGTTAACCTTCCCGTGGTTTCAAAGGACATTCCACTCCCACTAGGACGTGTTTTTTGTTTCGTTGTGCCTGTTTATTTGCGACTTTAGACCGACACATCCGAATTCTCCATGCATTTGTTGACCGGTTAAGCTTCCCGGGTTAAGTGCGGATTAATACCAGTGAATGTATTTCGCAAGGTGTTTTAATAGCCTTAATTATCCCCCAAAATGTAATATGTCTGTTTATTACGTATAACACAATGGGAAAAAACGATCATGTCTCTTCTTTAAATTTTCGCAATATGGGAGCGGATGGTCGAGTGGCTAGAATGTCGGATTCGGGAGACCCGGGTTCGAATTCTCGGTAAGGTGTTGCGTTTTTTTTTTTTCTGTCCGAGGCAAAAAGACTAGCACAATTCGCGGCGACTGCATTAGCCAGGTGGCCTTAATTCCTTAATCCCCCTCCGCAAGGACCTATATTGGCAGTACATACGCCGCAAGGACCTATATTGGCAGTACGTGACACAGCGCTAAGATTCGATCTGTCTGTCTACATGTCTATCTTCTGTTATTTGCTTAATATACATTTAAGAAACATTGGTGCTATTTCGGCGGCTGGATATGAATTATGTCCATATTCCATAGTTGTGGATTCAGGTGGATAATAAACCTGGCTAGCAAAGACAAATATTTAGAAGTTTCTTATCAGCCGTACGTCGTAGTTCACTTATTCTTTCACAGAGGCATTGTCGTGACTTGGAGGCGGCAGGCTCGAATCGAGGCATTATCACTCCATCCATCATGTGCCATGCCGATAAGCGTGGGCAGTCATGTTTTGCCATCTCACTCGATCACCAGAGTCGTGGATCAGCTCCGTGTTCCTGTCTCGACCATGCCACGTGGCCAAGTCATCCAGATATTTACTTCTCGGGCTTCCCTTTGACCTCTCCCCTTTGATCTTACCAGTTGTCACAAAGTTCTCCACTTCATTTCTTATCAAAACATGCCCAAAAAGTTTTGACTGTCTACGTCTAATGTCTCTAATCAGTTTACAATCTTCATTTGTTTCTTGAAGGACTTGTTCGTTGGTTTTTCTGTATGTCCGTTGTATTCTTTGCATTTTCTTCAGAAAACACATTTCCGCAGCAATCAGATGTTTTTTCCAGCTTAACTGCTCATTGTCCATGCTTCACTTCCATATAAAAGTACAGGTTCTATTTAGCACTTCAACACTCTTTTCCTGGACTCAATTGATATCTTTTTATTGGTGTTATCACTATAGCTGTCAATACTGTTATTGTCTTGTGTGTCCTCTAATCTCAACTTCTTTCCTCCACTTCTTGAGTGCTGGTTAATATCCATATATGTATTTCTTATGTTGATGATGATGGCATGCAGACATAAACGAACAGAGCTAGGTTGTGAATGAAGATTTGGGATATATAAATGCCAATTTGAATGTTTTAACAGAGACGGCATGTAAAACCACATTTAACAACACAAAATAGTTGTTTTTTGTTTTTAAAGGAAGCTAACAATGCTTAAAACAATGTACATTAAGATACGCATACATACGCATGCATACATTTTTAGCGCAGACAGACAAACTGACAAGCAAAAGTAGCGCCGCAACTGCACAATAATACAATTTTTAGTCTGTCATTTGGAAAACACGTAACTAGAACGATTGGAACACAGGTGTGTGAACACCATTTCGGCTGTGCGACGGACAGACGCTAAAGTCAAGAACATTATGTTCCTGGCACAAACAAACGGCGCTCGCCCTTTGGAATAGAGCCTCCGGATATTCTACGATAATGAACTTCAAAGCATCTACTTGCAGTGTGAGGAAATCCTTCCAGATAAAATTCACATCCTTGATTCTTATGGGTGTAGAACATCCCGAAACCTTCCAGCTCAAGAAGCCGTAGCGCGCTTAAGAACTTCAGTAAATTGTCATGCTTCTGAGAGAAAATATGATACTCAACTAGAAACTGATCGACTGTCTTCATCTGGCCTGTTGAAATCATTTGATGCAAGACGTCCCATTCGTGACTTTCCACGTCCATTTTAATAATGTTGATGCGTGACTTACTATGCCCAAGCATTGCACGTATGTCGGAGAAGGTATAGTACTTCCAACCTTTAGCATTCTGGTAGGTGTTTGCAGCGACTCCCAGGTTGTGGAAGTGGACGAAGTAAGACCTGTTGGTGATGACAAAGGATTTAGCTCTGTAGGAAGAAAAACAAATAAACACACTCACACAACACAACACACAGACACACACACAACATACACACACACACAGACACACACATAAACGCACACACAGGCACACAACATACACACACACAGACAGACACACACAGACAGACAGACACAGACACACACACACACAACACAGACACACACAGACACGCACACACACACAACATACACACACAGACACACACCACAGACACGCACACACAGACACACAACACACACACAACATACACACACAGACACGCACACACAGGCATACAACATACACGCAAACACAGACAGACAGACAGACACACACACACACACACACAGACATACACATATAGACACAAACAGACACACAAATACACACACACACAAAGAGATACACACAGACAGACATACACATAGACACACAGACACTCACATACCATACATACACAGAGACACACACAGACAGAGAGAGAGAGACACACACACACAGACATACACACACACACAAACACAGACAGACACACCCACAGACACACACACACACACACACACACACACACACACAGGCACAGAAACACGCACACGGTGAGAGATAGTGGGTGGACAGAGAGAGAAAGAGAAAATCAAATGATCCATTTACACGCCTCTATGCTTATTGGGTTTGTGATTGTAGCCTCTTATTTGATAGACCAGACGACATTCGATGGGTGATGTGCTTAATATTACGCCGACCGCCTTGCTTCCCAGGACATTACCAGGTGGCCAATTTATGCTAGGTTATGTACAGGCTAGACAATTACCTGGAAGCGCAGGACAATTGGGAAAAACATCCTTCAAGGAACACATGACCTAGCAACTCGTCACCAGTGTATTGGCTAACTTGTTCAGTCCCAGGCGTTTGTTGCTTAAAAACTATTATCCCTAAACGTGTGGTCTTCAGAGTAATGATATTGGAATCGGAATTAGCAACAGCAGCAGCAGCAGCAACAACAACAACAACAACAACAACAACATAAATAAATAAATAAATAATAATAACATAGCAAGGGACACAAGTTAATTTAATGATTTCGATTGGAGAGGCGTGGCTGAGAGCTTATGGTGCTCGCCTTAGACAATTAAGCTGCTGTGTTCGATCCCAGCGGGGGACTAGTACCGTGTAAAGATGCATGAAAAGCACAAAGTACGAAGCAGTGAGTTCTAGAATAATAGCAGTATTATGTTATTATCGTGCTTTAGCAGGTCCTTTAGTCTGCTCCGTGGCGAAAGAGTTACGGACGCAGTTCGTGATCCCGCATACCGCGTTCAAAACACAGCTGCGGGCGATTTGGCAGCAGACCACCTTGCGTTGGCATGTTTTTGTGGGGAGGGGGGTGTGATATGGGTCCCCGTCGTTCAGAAAGCAATGGCAAACATAAAACTTATCGAGAGATTGCAATCAGCCAACCAATGCTGGGATTGACTGCGACGTCCTGTAAAGGCTATGCAACTAACTTTAAGCAGGTCTTTTGCTGAACGTCGCTCTTATCACAGCCTGCCGACAACTTTCTTGATCTCTTACCATTTTCCCTGCCTCGCTCACCTTCACGCCCACTGTATTGGCAGTGTCCTGTGTCTACCGTTGTACTGGCATTTTTTTTATTTTTTTTTGCATATCCTATTTACAGGACATCGCTGTCAACACCAGCATTTTACTGCTGTTGTTGATGTCTTGGCAAGGTTTACATTCAGTGGTTTGCTATTGCTTTCTGAACGACCGGTTCCCATACGAACACGTTAAAACCAGCCAGACGCGGCCTGCTTAAACTGGCCTACTCCTGTGTATTGTTCCAGAAACTATGCCATTCGTGGCTGTTCTTTCGAAACGTGACGTTTAATCTGTACGAAGTGTTTCAGTTTCAGAGGCATGCTGCTTTTTATGGGCCAGTTCCCCCCCCCCCCCCCCCCCCCCCACAGAAATGTAGATCTCGTAGAATGTCAGCATTTTCTTCTCATTGGTCCACTGTATTCTAAGGAATGTTTAATTACGAGTAATATTTTGGTTCAACAGCCCTTATGTTCTTCTTTAGTGACTGCGAAATGGTTATGTTATTGGCAATATCCTATATGATCTTACTACTGTTTAATCTCTGCAGAGCTATGGTCAGTCTATGTCTCATGGCTTCCTTGTAGAGTGCGGCGCCGTGAACGGGGCACGAGGAAGGAACACAGCAACGGAGACGAATGGAGGCAATAGAGGCCGTGGCGGGGGATGAAGCTGGCTCCCCACATCCACACGTGCTAAGGTGCAAGCACATGATGCACGGACTCTCCTCACCGAGGGAGGGAGGGCTTGAAGGTGGACATTGTAACAGCGAAAGGACAAGCTTAACAACAGGGATAACGAATGTGACCAAACATCTCCACGGCAGGGGTAAGACGCTCAGAGTCATGACCCGGGCGGGACCGCCCCAGAGAGTATCAAGAGTGTTAAAGGTCCGAAATACTTGGGGAAGGGGGTAGACTTCTGACGATCAGAAGCCCCCTGACGTGTTTGCTCCGCGGCGGAGTTTTTAACGACTCATTTCTTTTGGATTGTCCCCATCGTCGCTGATCATGGAGTCAAGTTGTTTAAAGTTTGTAACATTTAACATTTCTTCATTGTTCATTTGACTGTTGTTTGACATGCAGCTTTGTCTGTGGTCATTCTGAAGTTCTGAAACATATTTTTCATTCACCGTGTCTTTTTACAGACAGCAATGACTCTTTTAATACCTTAGCAGTATTTGAACAGAAGGTAGTCCTATCTGCTTATCTGAGTTCTGGAATTTGATTTCCACCAATGCTTAATGCTTGAATATTTTCACTGTTTAGCATATTGAGTGCAAAACCAAAATTAACATAATCCAATATGGCGCTAGTAGAAGACAGAGGAGAAGCTTGCGCAACGAAATAGCTACTGGAACTATGTTTTCTTTTCCTTTCTTTTTGGCAAAACATAATTCAGCATGATCAGTGAACTGAGGTGTCGGTGTCGTTTGCCATATTCTGACCAAACAGTTCTGCCCCATCTATGTAAATAACCCACCTGTTATAACTCTCTCTGTACATTGTTGGGTCGAAACTGTACACGTGACATTTGTACCACATGGCCACTTCGTCGTCAAATGAAAAATCATTCGCAATCCCAAATGAATAAATTATACAAGGATGTCGTGGTCGAACTTCGACATCGTCACAGATGTCCCAACCTCCATCTCCTATGTTGCCCATTCGAAGTTTTCTTCTGCAGATAACCTGGGGAATATACAAAAATGTATTCATAGACGCTGACTGACATTCGCATAAGACAAAGAAAAGAAGTGCAAGAGAATACACGGAAACGATACAAATAAAAACAGAGGTTATCGTTTTCAAAACTCACAGCTCCAAATGACTGCAACTAATATTTCATGCACTACTACTACTACTACTACTACTACTACTACTACTACTACTACTACTACTACTACTACTACTACTACTACTACTACTACTACTACTACTACTACTACTACTACTACGATTACGACTACTACTACTTTTTTTTAAATGTTGCATATCCCTTGCAGGACGTTGCAGTCAACACCAGCATTTTTCAGCTTCTGTTGATGTACTAGACATGTTTTTACATTCAGTAGTTTGCCATTGCTTTCTGAACGGCAGGCTCTCATACCAGAATGTTATAACACAACGCGACACAGTCTGCTGTACAAATCGGTCTGGGCTGAGTTTCGAACGCTTGGTATCCGGCTTACGAACCGCGTTCGCAAGCCTTTGGCCACAGAGACCGGCCACAACTACTAATACTACTACAACTACTACTACTACTACTACTACTACTACTACTACTACTACTACTACTATTACTACTACTACTACAACTACTACTACTACTACTACTACTACTACAACTGCTACAACAACAACAACAACAACAACTACTACTACTACTACTACTACTACTACTACTACTACTACTACTACTACTACTACTACTGCTGCTGCTGCTGCTACTACTACTGTAAGGAATAATCTTAAAAGCGATGACAGGGGACCCCGTCAACGAGGAGAGGAGAAATGAACTTGCTAAAAGAGAGCTATAAAAGAACACTATATCGTGGAGGACTTTGGGTACATGATACCTACATTGGCACTGTCCAGATATGACTGGCATGTCAGTGATAATTGCTGGTAGCTCATACGGTATAGGTCCAACTGGCTCAGGTTCTGGGTGGCTCCATTCCTGCGCAGTACATCCAGTTCTCCTATAACACAACGGGAAATGAAATAGTGATGAGGGCGGACAGAAAGAGCAATGACGATATCTTGAATGAAGTTAACTCACAAAGAGAACTGGTTACTCGCATCAGAAGCAGTCGGTCTATGGACATGTCAGGAGAATGAGAAACGGGAAATTTGGTAGGGAGAATGGGCAAGGGGAGACCACGAGAGAAGATGCTGGCCAGTATTACATCATGGAATGGAGTATCAGAAATGACTTGCAGCACTCGAGACAGGGGGCTGTGGATAGACATGATCACCAACGCCACACAGCCTAGACTATAAGGAGATAGGGCACACGGTAAATCCCCTAATGCTCGAAAATTGAATGTGAAATAAAGGACCTGTTTACACACCTGAAGGCATATTGGACATATTTTCCTATATTGTTGCTGTCCTTTATGAGCATTTTGGTGGGATAAAGCATTCCCACCAAGTTCTGCAGAGCCAGCCAATCTGTCCGCCTGTTCATTTCCCAGCACACCGACATGCCCCGGGGAAAAGATCCAGGCGATGCTTGTCACCCGTGACCTCCGAAGCGAAGCAAACCACTCCGCACGAAGCCTACCCGTCCTCACCCTCGTCAGCATGCTTTCTGAGTCAGTTACAATCACGATGTGTGTGTGTATGTGTGTTCTTGTCTCGACCATGCCACGTGGTCAAGCCATCCAGATATTTACTTCTCTGCCTTGTTCTTGTTCTTTTCCCATCAATCTTGCCATCTCTCACCAAGTTCTTCAATTTCTTCTAATAACATGACCATAAATGTGGACTGCTTACGTCTAATCTCAGACAGCATACATATAAAACTCCATAAATGCTCATGTCTACTCGAATAGATCACACATCTTAACTCAGTGCACGAACTCCATAGCACTGTTGAGGACCTAAGTGTGTGCGGATCAGAGCTACACATCCTCATCAGAGCACCGATAACAAGACGTCGTTCACTTGAATAACCACCGTCCGAAAACACAAGCAGCCCGCACACACATAATCACATAAGGCAACCGCTGGAATGCCGGCAACAAAGTCTTTTGTCATTTTCCGAATCTGCATTTCCAAATACAGCTGTTGTGGACAAGAATAAAAGGCATCACGAAAAAAATTCACAGCTAACAGTGTCACGCCAAGCACTCAGCTCAGCAGCTGGGCACTAAGTCTAATGTTCAAGCATGGGGAAATGCACTAGCAAACCATGCCCGGAGATAATCAGCTCTTCAAGGTCTAACCGTCCCGCCTGCCTATTGGTCATGTTGGCCGTTTTGCAACTGTATCCAGTGTACAGCCCTAAAGGACCACCTTTTTCTGTTTCCAGTACTAGATCTTCGATCCATTACCTTGGGATCTGGAGATTCTTGGGTTTCTGGATATTGTGACAATCAACATTGCGATTCTTATCTGGTCTTTTCCCGCCAGAGGTGGACTTGGCACTTCTATGCTACTCAGCCCAGTGCTAAAGCTAGTAGTATATCTTTTACAGGACGGCGCAATCAACTTCAGCATCTTTTGGCTGTTTACGATTCACTAGACAATTGTATGTTCAGTAGTTTGCCATTGCTATACGAATGAATGTTCGACGCTCATACCATTGTGAAAATCAATGCAAAGCGATGTTTACAAACCGCCTGCGATTAACTTAGAACCCTGTATGTCGGAATTGTGAAACAGTGTTCACGAGCTCTAAGCCACAGACGGCGACACACCGCTGCTGGTAACTAATATAAGAAAGATGATGGTAATAATCATGACGATGACGACGACGACGACGAATTTACTCAACACAAAAACCTTACTTTGCTCTGTATCGGGTGTGCCGGTAAACGTGTTTGGAAGGGGCATATAGTCAGGATCTACCATTGTGAAGTCAGATTCGGCCGGTAAGGATATTTCCGGCATTGCATTTGATATCATTCCAGAATCGGAGACCAATAGATGTAGACGAATTTCAATGACTGCACACACAAAGAAGACGGACAAAGCGAGGCTTATGGAGGCTGAAAACACACAATGGCACATGTCTCAGATGTAACTGAGTCAACTAACACAAGCGCACACACACACCCACCCACCCACATACACACGCACGCACACACACCTACCCACACACACACACATTCATATACACGTAAGATCCAGAAGCAAGAAGCTACTATAGGTTTGTGAAGTTCTGTGACCATCACATTTTGCAGGCCTGAATCATCATTAACACGTGCCCCATCAGCTGGCGAATGCGTTCATGTATATCCACATATCTCGGTCTTTGGTGTTCTGGATCAACTCTGCTGATGATATTCTTCTATGCCACCGTCTCAATCCATCCAGGATCATTTCTTTTGGTCAGCCTTTGCCTCTCTTCCCCTCGATCTTTTCATTATGTTTTCCAATGCCTCTCTTCGTATCACGTGACCAAAGAAAACTGTTTGTCTCTTTCTTATTTTTGTATATAATATTCCAGTTTCATATGCCGCTTTCAGACAATCGTCGGTAGTTGTTCTGACAGTCCAAGGAATTCGCAACATTCGTCTCAGGGACCATATCTGTGTTGCCTCCAAGTTCTTCCTAATTTGTTCATTTACATTGAAAGATTCACTGCCATACAGCAAAACATGTTCTATATAGCACTTCAGCGCTCTCTTTCTTATACTCAGTGATAGTGACTTTTTGCATAAGATATTTTTCATTTTCTGAAATGCAGCTTTTGCTTGCCCTATGCTGTTCTTAACCTATGTTGTGCACCTTCCATCTGTTGTTATAAATGCCCTTCATCTCATCTCATCAGGTTCCTCTTGTACCTTGCGGTGTAAATGTTAAGTATAAACCGCAGGAGAGTGCCCGCTTAAGGGCTTCATGTAGCGATATTCCCTTGGACTCTGCTATTCCCTCCGTCCATCGTTAACATGGTCAGCCTTTCCCCCTACTCCCATTTGGTCTGTACATCATTGCTTGTTGTGGTATACTGTTAGTTGGTAACCTACTTGCATGGCCAAACCATTTTACTTGCTTTTTTTTTTTTTGGCCGGTCTCCCTGGCCTAGGGATTTACGTCTGTCTCCGTAATCCCTTATTTTCTCGTGAGTAACGTAACCTGTTACACGCACGCACGCACACACACACACCCACCCACACATTCATAGCCTTTGGCTTGCTGACTTCTAATAATAAAATCTAGCGTTGCTTTACCCCCACTTTAGTCCTGATATTTTCGTTTCTGATCTTATCTATTTTTGATACATTTTAGTATTATTCTCAGGAATCTCATTACTGTTGTTGTGATGTTTCTTTTCTCTTTTTCTGTCATTGTCCAGGTTTGGCATTGGTAGCATAAAGTTGGTAGGAAGATTGTGTTGTAAAGTGCTTTCTTAGTAGTTATTGATACATGTTTGTTCTTTAGTATTGGTGCCATTTGTCCAATCAGTTGGTTTGCCTTATTGCATCTATTTTCGATCTCATCTTCTGATTTGCCATTTGATGATATTATACTTCCTAGGTACTTGAAACTTTTTACTTGTTTCATGGGATATTCGTTTAGGTGAATCGTTTTTTTTTTCTTTTTTCTTTTGTTACGGTCATTACCTCTGTTTTGCTTGTGCTAATTTTCATGTTATGTTCCCTACACATTTCGTTTAGACTATTTATGTGGTCTTGTAATTCATTTTCTGATTTTGCTATTAGTGCTTGGTCATTCGCAAAGAGGAGTTCTCTAATGGTGTAATTTGCAAATGGTTCTTCTTTTGTGTTCTCTTCATGCGGTGTTTTTGCGGACTCTGTTTGGCTGGTTTTTTTTAACATATGTTGTCTATATATGTTATAAATAAGAGCGGGGACAGGACACAGCCTTGTCGTACTCCGGATCTTATGGTGAAGGGTCCTTAGTGTCCTCCAGTTGCTCTTACTATGCATTCACTGTTGTTGTATAAGCTTCAACATAGGTTGTTAGATGTGTACTCAATACTTATTGTTTGAAGATTTCCACAGCTTGTTTCAATCTACTCTATCAAATGCCTTTTCTTGGTCGACAAAGGCTAAGTAGTGTGTGTCATTAAATTCAATTGATTTTTCTATTAGTTGTTTAAGAGCAAAAATGGCATCTGTGCATCCTTTGTTTTTCCTAAATCCAAGTTGTGTTTCGCTTAGCTGAGGTTCTATATTAGTTCGTAATCTTTTCTCAAGAAGTTTGCAAAATATTTTACCAGTATGACTCAAAAAGGGAAATGCCTCTGTATTGTGTGCAGTCTCTTTTGCTTTTACAGATTTGGATAATTATGGTGTTCCCCAGTCTCGTAATGTCTATTGTTCTACCCAAACATGGTTGAATAGTCTATGTAGCCATGCTATTCCCACCTCTCTTGTCACTTTAATTAGTTCATTTTGGAATTCATCCTGTCCCGGTGATTTGTTCAATGCGGCTAATCTGACGTCTTCTATAATTTCTTCTTTAAGCATGTCTGGTACTAGTTCTTCGGTGGCATCTGTGTCATTTTCTTGAATCTGTGACGTCTGATGAAATGTTGAGAAGTTGTTCGAAGTACTCATTCATTCATTAATTCATTCAGTAGCATGTCCTTTGCAGAATCTCGCTCCCATAACAACCTTCTGGAAAACTTCTTGACCACAAGCAGGATGACCCGCGTCCGATACACCCATCTGGAGATCATCCGCCACATCATGCACCCATCTTCTCTGTGGCCTTCCTCTTCCCCTCTTCCAAGGCATATACTCCTCCATTATTGTTCTCTCCAAACTCTCATGGCGTTTCAAGTGACCAAAATGTTTCAATTTTCATTATTTTACCCCCCTTTAATAGCCAACCCTCTTCAATATTCAGCTCTTGAAGTATGGAAGTATTAATTCTTTTCTTTACCCAAGATATTCTTAGAACACATTTATGTTCAAA
>JACEFZ010014433.1:0-11310 GCA_014155875.1 Cepaea nemoralis
AAATGGGTGACATTAAGTATAAGTTGACTAGGAGCAAAGTGGCATCAATGCATCCTTTGTTTTTCCTAAATCCAAGTTGTGTTTCGCTTAGCTTTTGTTCTATAGTAGTTGGTAGTCTTTTCTGAAGAAGTTTCCAAAATATTTTCCCAGTATGACTCAAAAGGGAAATGCTTCTGTTTTGTGTGCAGTCTCTTTTGCTGCCTTTGTTTTTCCAAATTGGGATAATTATGGCGTTTCCCCAGTCTCGTGATGTCAGTTGTTCTACCCAAGCATGGTTAATAGTCTATGTAGCCATGCTGTTCCTACTTCCCTTGCTGCTTTAATTAGTTCTTTTGTTATTTCATCATGTCCCAGTGATTTTGTCAATGGGGCTAATCTGACGGCTTCTATAATTTCTTCTTTCAGTATGTCTGGTTCTAGTTCCTCGGTGGCATCTGTGTCTGTTTCTTGAATTCCTGTGGCATATGGTGGAATGTTGAGAAACTGTTCGAAGTACTGTTTCCATATTATTAGGATTTGTTTTTGTTTCAATTACTGGTTCTCCATTGTCGCTGTTAATTATTTAAGTTCGGTCACAGGGCTCTCCTCAGGTTCTCATTGCACTTATCTTTTTGTAGAAGTTTCTAGTTGCCTCTTTGTAGTTTTTATTTAGGGTTTCTCCATACTCCTCCCGGTCATTTTGTTTCTCTCTCTTTACTATTCTATTCACTTGTCTTCTCGCTATTCTATATTCTATGTAATCACGTTCCTGTTTGCTTTTCAACCACTTGTTATATTTTTTCTTGTTGTCTTTTACAACTTATTTTCCCGTGCGTTCCACCAACTTGTTATTTTCTTTATCCATGTTTTGCGTTTTTTCGTGGTTCCGCGTATTATTTTTGCAATATTTAAAATGCTTGATTTGAACATCTCTCATTCCCCTTCCACTGTTTTTCTTTATATAATTAATTTTACAAAAATTTCAATTAGTTTTTTCTCATAATTTTTCCTCACTGTCACGTCTTTGAGGTTTTTTTTCTTAAGTTTACTGATTCGCAGGGCATGTATTTTCCTGGTCTTTGCTTTCTTCTTCTTATGGTTCTTATTGTGGCAACAACTGCTTTGTGGTCTGTGTTTAACCTGCCATTGCATCTAGTATATTTCTCTTTCTGTTAGTTCTTGTTAATATAAATCAATTTGGTTTTTAGTATCTAGATCGTTCTATATATACCAGGTGTATATTTGTGAGTCTCTGTGTTTTTAGAATGTGTTTGTTACATAGATGTCGTATCAGACTACTTCCGTTATCATTTCTTTCATTAAGTTGGTCTCCAAATGCTCCAATGTGTTTTTCTCTGCCCGTTCTGTTATGACCTAGTCTTGCATTGAATATTCTCCCATACATATAACGTTGTGTTTCTTCTCTATTTTATTTAGCACGTCATGTATGTCTTCGTAATCTTCCGCCGTAACCAGAGCCTCAGAGACCACCTTGTGCACAGTCGCCTCCCCACGGTTACCTCATCCGTGGGCACCTTTGAATGCCATCGTAGGAACTGTCTGACATGCCCATACGTTGTTCAGACACCAGAAATTGCATTTTCCCCGAGGCACCTTCACCTTGAAAGATTGTTTCACCTGCACATCCCGCAATCTGATTTATGTTATCATCTGCAAACGATGTGACATGAAATACATTGGCCAAACGGGCAGACGTCTTGCGGATCGTTTTAGAGAACACCTCAGAGACATCAATCAGGGCGCTGATAAACCTGTCCCCAACCATTTCAATTCCTCCAACCACAATGGAGCCGACGATGCATGTGTCACCGCATTAAAACCCTGCTTCTCAAATAGCTGTGTCAGACTTAGAATTGAATGCCAGCTAATCAACAATCTGGGATGCATCCACCCGGCAGGAATGAATACTGTCGTGGACGCTACAGTATAACTGTGGCATCTTCCCCAATTGTTCACACTACCTATTACTGTGCTGTTCTCCCCCCCCCCCCCCCCGCGATATCTAGACTTAATTGTCCCCACATTTCTATGTTTTCATAGCAGACCGTTCACATATTTTTGGCTACTCAAATCCTTTTTGGCAACCCATTTTCAATTCTGCGCCACGCGTTTTCGCAGCTGGCCTAGTCACATTTCCTGCCCCACATGTAAATATCAGATTGTGCATCATAAGTGATAGGTCGTGTGCTTGTGTTTCTGTCGTTGTTTATCCGTGTTGTCATTGACAAAGATTCTTAGAATCGAAACGTCTGTGTGTCTATTGTATGCGTTCGTGTGTATTTTATTTTATCTTATTTTATTATTCATTTTTATTATATTTATTGAGTGCTTCTGATTTCGGATTTTTCACCTGTATTTCGCGACACGTGGATCTCCTTGTAAGGTATGTGCAACGTTTGTTAATGTTTAGTTCGTTTTTTTTCTCGCAGGAATTTAAAATACCTATTTGTTTCCATTTCATATTGTTATATCCTGCTGCAGCCGCTGCTTTTTCTCTCTATTCCATGTCTTCGTAGAATTCCTCGCATTCTTGCTCATATTTGTATTACATGATGAGTATATGTGTACATATGTTGTAATTGTTTGTTCTTTTATTCTCACTGTTATGATTCTTTCTGATATATATTTTATTTCTAGTATTCCTTTTGCTAGCCGTGGTTCAATGACTTCCACACCGCGCCTTGCCCTTTCTTGCTGGTCCACTCCAGAGTAGAAAACGTGTAACTGTGATAAATCTGCTTGCATCCTTCCCCCTTTGTTATGGTGTCCGCTATTGCCATCAGTCCAATGTTCCTCACTTTCATTGTTTCTATAAGTTCTTCTTCTTTACAATTAAAATCGCAGGCTGCTCATTGTGCCTACTTTATGAATCGCTGATCTATCTCATAGTCCATTAACATTACCTGGTCTGTATCCAGTATTGTCAGTCCGTTTATACTTCTTAGGATTTCTACTAGCAGTATAAAGATCCCCTGCTGGCTTGCTAGGCCAGTCGCAGATTTAGGGAAAACATATGACCATAGGGTGTCCGTCTAATATGGCGAGTCATAGCCCCGTTAGCCATGACCTCGCGATCATGGTTTCCTGGTCTACACCGTGTGTACACATGCACAAATAATATACTTAAGAATGTGTGCATAATCTTTATTATGTGTTATTATTCCTAACCACGCACATTTGTTGTATATTGATGTTTCCAAATAAACAACGATAAATAAATGTGTTGTATGTTGTCTTTTCTTCTGTAAAGTCTGTGTTCTGGAAGCCGTGGTGGTGCAGTGGCTATCACCGCTACCTGTCGTCGCCAAGGTCATGTGTTCTAATCCACACTGAGGGGAGGATTGAATTATTATTAAGTTACATTGTTTCCTCTGCAGTTTTCTGCTATGGGTCTCTGATGTGATAGGGGAATAACATGTTGCAGGCCTGAATATACTGTGGAATAGGTGTTCAGTCTTTCCCTCACTTGGCAGGCGCGGAACCCTCGATCAAACGTTTTCATGGCATTATTATTGCAGTTTTCTATGTACTTCGTTATTATTAATACTGTCACTATTATAAATAATACATCGAATGATTCTACTACTACTACTACTACTACTACTACTACTACTACTACTACTACTACTACTACTACTACTACTACTACTACTACTACTATAATTATTGGAGTCTCCGTGGCAAAGTAGTTGAGTCGTCTGACTCGGACTCCGGAAGGTTGTGGATTTGATTCCAGGCCGCATCCTTGGGTTCACGAGTGCATTTTTCCGAGTTCGTGCTTTGTGCAACGCTTTCCACGTTACGGAAAGAGACTGAGCCATATGGGATCAAACCCTGTGCAATGAAGTCGAGAGAGAAGTTTTCCGGACGACTGTTGTGGGTGCGATGTTGTGTAAAGTAGATGCTACTGAATGAATGAATGAATGAATGAATGAATGAATGAATGAATGAATGATAAGGAAGGCAGTGAACACAACACTATCCGTGCAGAAGTAAAATCCAACACTGCCACGCATGCCTGGTGTTGACAATGCATCGCTGGAGGATTAAAACATCTGTCACGCGTGTCATATTTGCAAATTTTAGCATAGGCGACAGTTGATAGTTTGTATTGGTTCTTTACGTATTTTCGTGTTTATTTTCTTTATCTAGTCTTCCATCGTCTGTAAACACACTGTCCAGGTGTGTGTACTCTCTAATATGTTTCAATAATTATCCATTTATGTTTCCGTTATTTTGCAGTGGTGTTCGTCAAACTGCCATACTTCTGCCTTTTCAGTGTTAATATGATATATATATCTGTGTTCTGGAGTATAATAATAATAATAGTAGCCCAGGAGCTACAGGTGACAGTGGACAAAGTGATTGACTGGTGCACTGAAATGAGTGCTGTCATCAACCCGGAAAAGGCGGCCGTGTTGTGGTGCTCTCTGGACAATAGGATTGTGAGAGATGATACCCCAAGCCTCACGATAGATGGTAGAAGCGTCAACAGAGAGAACAAACTGAAGTATCTGGGAATCACATTTGACAGGAGTCTGTCCTTCAAGGACCATGTGGAGACGGTTGTGACAAGATCGCAAAAGGGACTCAATGCACTTAAAACTATGGCTGCAATGGACATAGAGCAGAGAATGCTCTTCACACTATACCAGCACTTGATCCTCTCAGTGATTGATTATGGACTAGGAATGCTCACTGTCTCAAAGAGTCAGCTGGTGAAATTAGAGCGCATACAGAATGAAGCGATGCGGGTCATTCTGGGATGCACCAGAGACACTCCAGTAGTGTGTATGCGTTACATCCTTGGTCTTCCTACTGTTGCTAGTAGGCACAAGGTGATGCAAGCGAAGGCATACCTCAGAGTAGCTGCAGACACAGATCACCTGTTGCATGAGGCGCTGGACGTAGTTAAGGGTCAGAGACTGATAAGAGGGAAATCATGGATGGCTCAGGCGGAGGATACGATCAGACAGGTGTGCCCCTTGGAGAACATCAGGCGAGGAGAGGAGTGGGTCAGAGTGCCAGCCGTGCAGTCAGACTTGTGCAGAGTTGTAATAACATTGAACCGGGAGTGCAGGGAGTGGCCAGCGGGGGCCACGGAAGTGGAAATTCAGCAACTAATTCATGAAAATTCTCGCTCGGGTGATGTGATTATCTACACGGATGGGTCAGTGTTGAGAGGTAGGAGAAGTGCCTGGGGGTTCTTGGCAAAAACTAATGGTCGGCGTTTGGTGCAGGAGAGCCTGGCGTATGATAACACTACATCTAGCTTAAGAATGGAGGTGGAGGCGGTCAGTGCAGCTTTCCGCTGGATAGAAAACACGATACATACACACATTGTGATTGTAACTGACTCAGAAAGTATGCTGAGAAGGGTGAGAACAGGTAGGCTTCGTGCAGAGTGGCTTGCTTCGCTTCGGAGGTCACGGGTAGTAAGCATCACCTGGATCTTTTCTCCTGGGCATGCCGGTGTGCTGGGGAATGAACAGGCGGACAGATTGGCTGGCTCGGCAAAATTTGGTGGAGTATTGATGCATGACAAGGCAGACGTGGTTGCGGCCTTGTGGGAGCACGTGTACACCTCGGAGGAGCAGATGGAGCACCATGGTCTGGTAAGAATGAGACAACGAGGTGTGATGAGGGGTTCTGGCCCACGCTCGGCGCTCGGAGGAAAGGCGAGACGGACATATAATCAGATTGCTACTGGAACTATTAGTGTTGGAACTCTTCGCTGGCTACTGAGGATGGAGACGGAGCGCTTATGGGAATGTCCCGAATGCTGTGATGTCGGTTCCTAGATCAATCAATCAATCAATCAATCAATCAGTGTTAATATTCTTATCACAATTCCTACAATAACAACAACAACAAACCTTTATTTTGAAAGGGTTAAGAATTGGGCACGCAGGCCCGTCTAACATTCTGCCCTTTTATCACTCTCTTTCATACATTATACCATTCACACATCATTCAAGGCTAACTGAAAACAGCAACAATATAAAAGATATGCATTATAAAGGCATGTGGAAAATGAAAAATCAATACTACACGACTTAGTAATAGTAATAACTGGTGTGGCACTTGTTATTAGCTATGTGGAATATACTGGCCTACCAAAGGGGGACTGGCTGTTATACTAGGGTATTATTATTATTAATGTCAAGATAATTCATATTTTGCTGGAGCTATGTTTAAAATTTCCATGCAGAGATAAAATCCAACACGGGATACAGGGAGGTGCGGGAAAACTCCCCAAATGGCGGATAAGAGAGAAGCTAAAGAACTCTCTCCGAGGAAAAGAGAACAAGGGTGGAAGCCGCCGCAACAATGGTTACAAAAATACGGCAAACTCTGGTTGTCTGCAAACAGCAGCAAATTTAAATTTTCTGGTGCGGATTTTCTTCTAACCCGTATGCGTCAGGTGCGTGGAACATCTGGCCCGCGACAGTATAAGGCCCGTGAAATCATTAGTTCTGGCCCTGCCAGGCAACCGCAGGCGGGACTTGAAATTCTATACATCTATAAAAAATATAGGAGCCTTTTTCAACCATGGTGAAATCGCAAGAAGGAATAATTGCATTTATCGAGAAAGAAATGAATCGCCTCATTCTTGATGCAACTGATTTAACTATATGCCACTGCATCATTAACCATGGGTGTCTCTGTGCACAGTCGTTGTGACACATCAATGTCCTGTCAACAGTAGAGTTACCCATACACTTTGTCACAGGCAGGGGGTTTAACCGTTTCCGAATGAGTTGACTTGAGCACGGCGATCGTGTTCATCTGTGATTTACACTGCCTGATTCGCGGGAGCATGCACTTTGTGATTTAGAGGTAAAAGACCACCATGTGGATGTGGAAGGCAAGGGGAAACCACCACATTATCTTCCCAAGACTTCATGGCAAAACACATATCAAAGTTAGTGAACGACGTTAATGGCTGTCTTAGGACATCCTCTTCCGGTAGGGACAGTCACGAGCCACAGGTGACACCAGACCGTCATCCAGCTACTGATGGCAAAATCATAAATAAAATAAATAAATTTAGAGTAGGAACATGGAACGTTAGGACATTAAATGAGCTAGAAAAGTTGAACAATGTTCTAAGAGAAATGGATAGCATGAATATGAATATACTAGGCGTTAGTGGGATGAGATGGAAGGGATCGGGCAAAATTATAGCTGACAATCACACAATAATTTATTCTGGAGGGGATACACATGAAAAAGGTGTAGGAATAATACTTGACGAAGAAACAGCCAAGTCAGTTAATGGATACTGGTGTATTTCAGATAGAGTTATTTTGGTCAAAATCAAAGGCATACCAATAGATATAAATATTATACAAGTATATGCACCAACAACAAGGAGTAGTGATGAAGAAATACAACACTTTCACGACGAAATAGAAATGGCGATGGCTCAAATTGGATCACAGGAAATAAAAATAATACTTGGAGATTTTAATGCAAAAGTAGGAAAGGGGAAAATGAAGGATGTAGTGGGGAATTATGGTTTGGGTACAAGAAATGAATTACGGGAAAAGCTAATAAAATGGGCAAATATCAATGATATGATAATCGGAAACACGTCGTTTAAACACCATAAAAGACGACTATACACATGGAAAAACCCTAATCAGAAAATACGCAAACAAATTGACTACATACTAATTAATAAAAAATTTAGAAATGCTATAATTAAAGTAAAAACAATGCCTGGCGCTGACTGTAATAGTGATCATGTACCACTATGTGGACAAATAAAAGTAAGATTAAAGAGAGGGGAAAAATGGTTAGGATTTATGAGACTCAATAAGGATGTTCTGAAAGTAGATAAAGAAATTCAAGAACAATACATAGTGACAGTGAAAAATAGGTACAATGCAATAGCTAAAATACAGAGTATAAATGAACAATGGGAAATGTTAAGGGACTCCATTCATCAAATTAGCAAAGAAGTCAAAAAGCTAAGAAAAAATGGATGAATGAAGAAATCTTAATGCTGATGGACAAAAGAAAACAGAGTAAAAATGATAAACAAGAAAACGCTAAGATAAATAAAGAAATAAAAGATAAATGTTGGAAGGCAAAAGAAAGTTGGTTAAATGAGCAGTGCAAAAAAAAAAATGAATTAAATGCCATTAAAGATACAAATAAATGCACAGACAAATCAGTGAGCTCACTGGGAGAAAAATAAGAATAAATACAGGGAGATTGAAACCAAAAACAGAAAAGATATTATTGGGGGAAGGTGATGTCACGGAAATTCTTGGAGTTATCGCTCGATGAAAGACTGTCGCGCCATTCGTCTACAGGCGGCCGTCATTGTTTGATTTTGGAGACAGACTGTCCTAATGAAAGTCGGCAAGATCTTTTGTTGTGGGGAAAATATTCTCCAGATCACAGGCCGGCAAGACTTTTTGGAGTACCGGGAACAATTCCCCCAGATTAAAGCCAGTTGTTTACATCGAGTCGAAAAAGGAGAGAAAAAAATAGCTTCACGACGCCTAGGGTCTAGTCAGATTTGTGACGTCATTCAGACACAGTATTAAAACAGTCTGGACAAACAACTTTGGCGGGAGTCGACCAAATGTTTTGAGGCAACATGGACGTGTGTGATGTTCCTGGTTTGATTATGGAGAGAGACTACAGTGTCTTATGTTGATTTACATCGGCGGACATTTATCCATTGTGTGATTTAGCTGTCTCGATTTCAAAAAGGAATAAATATATGGTATTTAATTAAATAGACCTAAATTAGATGATTCTAAGAGTCTAGAGTGGTAATGTGCGTTGTGAGAACGTATTATAGGTGCGTCGGCAACAGTAGGCTATTGCGTTGCTTAAACTAGCTAGTGTGAGATATCGATTAACTCAGTGAGTTAAGATCAATGTAGTGGGATGATATTTAGGGAGATTGAGGATGGTTGGGGGGGGAGGGGGGATAAAGGAAATGTCAAATGGTAGGATCTCCCAGTAGGGTATTTACTGGGTTTCTGCACTTTTCCTTTGGTCTTTGCTTGTCTTACCATGACTCAGACCGATGTGATGAGCTCCTCTGCCTTATGATAGAGTTTAGTTCTCTGTCATATATCTGAGTGCGGCCGTCGGCCTACACTCACCAAATAAAGGTCGGAATCGGGTTGTTCTCACCAGGTGTGTTCTCTCTTCAACAGGTTCCACTATGTTTTACAAAAAGCTAGCAGAAAAATTCATAGAAGAAGATTATGGCTCGATCATTAAAGGCAGTTTTTACTCAGCGGGCTTTGCACTGGGCCCATAACCTAGAGGGTCTGCAAGAACCTGGTTTCTACTGAGCAGGAACCGATTATCATCTAAGAGTGATTCCTCAGTGGTAGTTCTCATCATAGTAGAGTGAAGATACTTACAATACCACCAGTAACAGGAAAAATAGTAGTTATACAGAGAAATTGACCATTAACATTGCGTTTTCAAAATGGTGAATTCCTGTGAGAACTTAACAATTAACATTGTGTTTTCTAATTGGTGAATTCCTGTGAGAAATTAACTACTAACATTTTGTTTCAAAGTGACAGTAAACATTATTTTACTATACAAGGGTTATCAGATCACATAACTTTTAGTGACATATTAGTTACACTGTGTGTGTAGGATTCATGGTCAGTATAGGAATACATCCACCATTGGTGACCAGGCATCCGGACTATCCAAGAGCCATTGGAGGAAGTCGACACCTGGCCGGAGAGACGCATCATTTGGTGAGGTCCTTCTGTACTTGATCTATGGTGCTGTTGTGTGGCCAGTACTGTGAGGAAAACAGACTTTGCTCCTGAGCTGTTCGGTCTGATTCTGCATACACACTAGATTATACGACAGACATTCTACACACACACTTTGCACATACCTGACACTTTTCATTATTAAATTAATTTGTCATTTTGTTAGAAGCTAGAGTTGTGTAGTATGTTTTGGAAAAGAATGAGAGGGGGCATGGTCCAGTGGTAAGAGAGAGAGAGAGAGAGAGAGAGAGAGAGAGAGAGAGAGAGAGAGAGAGAGAGAGAGAGAGAGAGAGAGAGAGAGTGATCCAAGGACTGATGGGGTATTGTGGACATAAATCCAGAAGATCCTCACTATAATGATATGGGATTAAAAGAATGTGGGTGTTGATTCCCCTCACCCTAGGCACGACACTTATTACGACAGGTGATATAATGAAGAGGTGGAATGAGTATATAAGAGAATTATATGAATGGGGAAAGGGAAGAATTAACAGAAGAAAGTAACTTAGAAGGTCCACCTATTCTAAAAGAAGAAGTCGCTGAGGCTATGAAATATATGAAGAAAGGAAAAACAGCTGGACCAGGTGAAATCACAATAGAAGAATTAGAAGTACTGGGACAATTTGGAGTAGATATATTAACCAAAATGTTAAATGATATTTACAGCAGTGGATATTTACTCAGCCATATGCTGAAATTGGTATTTATAGCTATACCAAAAATACCAGGAGCAATTGAATGTGAAGATTTTAGTAAAATTAACCTCATAAACCATATCACTAAGCTTCTGCTCAGAATCATAATGAGAATAACCAGAAAGAAAATAAAAATGGAAATTAGTGAAGGTCAATAGAGAAACAGAAAGACATATATTTATGCTTCATAGATTATTCTAAGGCATTTGATAAAGTAAAACATGATGAGCTGATTAAAATGTTGGAAGATATCAACATTGATGGGAAAGATTTAAGAATAATACAGAATATTTACTGGAACCAAGTAGCAGCAATTAAAATTGGAAATAAAGAGGTTAGTCATGAACACATAAGGCTAGGAGTACGACGACAGGGATGTGTCTTCTCACCAGATCTCTTCTCCCTATATAGCGAAGTAATAATGAGAGAGATCAAAGAGATGCCAGGAATACTAGTTGGAGGTTATAATATAAATAATATACGCCATGCAGATGACACAGTATTGGTGGCAGATAAATCAACAGACCTACAACAATTGTTGGACACTGTTGTAACAGAGAGTGCAAGGAAAGGACTCTCTTTGAATATCAAGAAATTAGTACCAATAGTGATATCAAAGAAAATGGTGACACCAAAATGTGACAGAAGTAGAAGGAAAAATCCTTAACCAAGTGGATAATTTTAGATACTTAGGGACATTTATAACATCAGATGGAAGATGCACAACAGAGATTAAGAGCAGAATAGGGCAGGTAAAAGCTGCATTTCAGAAAATGAAGAGATCTTTGTGCCCAAATTAAAAAAATCAAATTTTTTAAAAGGGGGGAATGTTTAAGAAAGAAAAA
>JACEFZ010014434.1:0-12081 GCA_014155875.1 Cepaea nemoralis
ACTCGAACTACACTTCGCACAACAATTGAACGGCCTACTCATTACGATTTCAGTATTATGCCACTGCTTTCTAAACGAGAAGTTAACATTAAAGGCCAACTTAATACCGGTCTGAACTCCATAATGCGCCATTAGAGCAGAGGAAGTTTACGAGTGAGCTCTATTATTTTTCTGCTGAAAGAACCCGAGCCATGTAGGATCAACTCCGGTGCAATAAAGCCGACACCCTTGCCTTAATATTCCGTTAACAAACATAAATTTAGCTTGCCCATTTCCTCGTAGCTGTGATTTTCCTTTTTTCTGCGTTCGCTCGTTTTGAGCTCAAACGTGGACCATGCCACTACTTCTAGTGCACTGGACTGATATTTGCGTGTGGATTAGCTTTACCTGTTACCAGTGTTCCTCGCCATCAGGCGAACCCACTCCGACTTCAGAGGTACTTGTAATTTACTTCCCCAAGTCAAAGACGAGAATTAACATTTTAGTCCAACTGACCCATGCAGGGGTTGAACCCGCTACTTCAGAATCAGACTTTAATGATGATTGAATTACACCTAGAGCTCCCAATAACTCAGCGAGGGTTTTCTTCTCTGTTCATGATATTCTCTACATTGTTCTCATAAATGCTATATCCAATGTGTCCAGTGTCTTCAGCATGCCATTATTCATTGTCCGCCATTGACATCCGTACAGGAGAACAAACCTCACACAACTGTTTATTAGACGTAAGTTTCTACTTGTGATATGTCTGTTTTCATGACATACTTATTCTCGCAACGTGTGTGTGATAATTCGGGGGATCGGCAGGGGCTCTGGGCGAACCTCAAGACTGAGAGGGAAGACAAAAAGAACTTTCAATCAGATGGCAGTTTGAACGAATAGCAGCATGATTCTTCGCTGGCTGTTGAACGAGGGGACGGCGTGCGTGTGGGAATGACCTGAGTGCAGTGATGTCGTTTCTTAGCTCAATACAGCTCAACGTAGTCTACAAAATGAAACTGCTTGGTACAAGTTACCCGCAATGAGTTTTGTCCTCCACCATGAGTTCTGGCTTCCCACCATAAGTTCTGGTCTAACACATTAAGTTCTGATCTCCCACCATAAGTTATGGCCTCCCGCCATTGTTCTGGCTTCCCACTCCATTCTGGTTCTCAGCCATGAATTCAGGCCTCCTGTCGTGAGTTCTAGCCTCCCACCATTAGTCTGGCCTTCCGCCATAGTTCTGATCTCCCACCACAGTTCTGGCCTCCCGCCATGAGTTCTGCCCCCCACCAACCTTCCCCTACACAGCCATGAGTTCTGGTTTCCTGCCATCGATTCTCACCCCCAGGCAGGTAGGTAGACAAGTAGACAGAAATAACGACAGGCAAACAAGCAGACTAATAGACAGGCAGGCGAATAGCTGGCTGGATGGATGGATGGTTAGGTAAGTAGGTAGGTAGTTAAATAGGTAGGTAGGCAAGCAGGCAGGTAGGTAGGCAGACATAAGTGTTGGAAAGAATCGTAAGCAATACAAAGCTGAATGAGGACACTCCGTGCCTCGGCAACAACAACCAGCAAGAGCACATACTGTGTACCTACACACACCTACACACACTGTGTACCTACACATCCACAAACAATGCCATTCACGGCTACATATCCTACAGCTTGCAGAAGTAGGCCGGACACAAACACGCTGATGGTCCCAGCGAAGAACGTCATCGACTCCACAACCGCCACTCGGGTCTAGACACAGATGCATATTGTTAGTCACATATCTTTTGCAGGACGACAATATCAACCCCTGCATTTATTAGCTGTTAATATGATTTTCTAGACAATTTGTTTTAGTTTAGTAGTTTGCCATTTGACGCTTACGTCACCGAAATGATAAGAGCGCTAGCTCTTAAAACTTCCAGTGCGGTGACAGCGAGGTAGAGGGTTCAGCCCCTACACATGTATTAATTTAGAGTTTAACGTTGACTTCTCATTTAGAAAGCAATGGCAAACTACTGAACAAAAAATATTTCCAGATAATCAACCTCTGTTTGATGGCAACCTCCCACAAAGAACTTGCAACGTTTAGTTTCACGTTGTTGTATGAACAGCTGGCACCTCATACTATCGATACGCAAAGTGGTCTGCTGCCAAATCGCCCGTGACTGATTTCAAACCCTGGAGTCGGTGTGTCGGAGGTCTATGAAACTGCGCGCCTCACTAACCCCTAAGCCACAGAGGACGGTTAAATATATACACATGACCTTCAAACTATACGTGGTTTTGTTTGGAAGTGACAAATTATACATGCTGTTTTTAGTGTCGTGTACAGTTAAGTTATAGTATTCTCTTTGCGGGGGTGGGGTGAAACAGGGATGCAAATATACGAGGGGGGCTTCACGTGAAAGCATGTTTTGTGTATGAATATATTCTGAAAAAGTAAAGAACAAATGTATCATTTTTCGATATAGTCACCAGGGCAATGAACAAGCAATTAAAGAGTCGGATAGAGGCCGTGAAGATGTGGATACACAGAAGAATACATCGTATTTTATGGACACAAACACATTCATATACAGAGGTTCTAGAACAATTGGGATTGAACATAAAGAGAAGGACAAAATTTACAATCACAACGTCAGGAACGTAGTGTTGGAGATCCATTTCAGTCAATCTTCATTGTGGAGACGGCACCTGATTGATTGACTGGTCACACTCTATATTGCCCAAAGTGAATAATGCACGTAAAAGGATCGTTTTAAAGCGTTGTTTACACTGAGTTTGTAAAGAGCAAAGAGCGGGAAATAGTATGTCATCTTGTTCCCGAAGTTTCTAGCCCTTGTACTGTTGTATTATCAGTGTTTTATAAGTGACCTCTTTTGTTAAGCGAGATAAGCAGTCATAGACATGAAAACATTTTTACACTGATAATTTGAATGTATTATAAGTAAATCCGGTACGGGAACAGCGATTGGGTAGTAAATAGTGGTAGCGTTTCTGTTAGAGCCGAATTTTGGGCGGCGTTTACCAAACCCGACACCCCACATAGTATCAACGGATTCTGGCGGAGGAGCGCAAATAGGAGGAGACAAGCCTTAGCCTAGTACGAAAAAATACAACCTAAAGACTAAATGTCATGGCAGGGCAGAACAGACCTTAAACCTTGGTTGGCAACTGGTCTATGATCGAAGTTCCGACAATCGGACAGTTAGAGCATTACCATGCTGATTCAACAGATTCTTCAGCTTATCTTGTTTGAGACGTATTGGTGTTACCTTTCCTCTGGAGTAAACTAGGCAGGCAGAGAGAGGGATCATGCTGCATGGGCAACACATGGTCTCTAAATTCAGCTCAGGCTTTGCGCTATGGAGAGGTATAACTGCATATTACAAAATATCGTCTGTCAAGACGGCAAGGTGCCAGTCATACCCAATACACATAGAGACGTGAAATAGTGTTCCTTTTATTACTTATCACATTCACAAACAGCGGATGGCCGTAGCATGGTGTCATTTATGTTACTTTACTTACATCCGATAGGATTTTGGTGTAGTTCTCTTTATATATTCACCACAGTCATCACCATCATCGATATCTTCTTCTGCTTCTTCTTCTTCTCCGTGTCCCCATTCTCCTTCTTCTTCTTCTTCTTCTTCTTCTTCTTCTTCTTCTTCTTCTTCTTCTTCTTCTTCTTCTTCTTCTTCTTCTTCTTCACATCCTCCGCCTTCTTTTTCTTCCTTTTCTTCTACTAATACTACTACTAATACTACAACTATTTTTGCTGCTACTGTTGCTCCAACTACTCTGTTCCCTCAGTGTTCTTTATCGCCGAGATTTTAAGTACGTTCTACAAGGTTCGCTGAACTTTATTACGAAACAATGCATGTAACATTTGAGAAATGAACCTTTGTAACTGCAACTGTTTTCAAATTACTATGACGTAATATCCCAGATGTGATACTGTACATGCAAGACTTTTGCAGTGAAAAGATTGAGTATCGTACCGTTTTCTGCCTTGAGCTCGCGATGTGTGTCGTATATGTGTACACCCCCATCAGCATCGTAGTGTAACTGCCGAACACGCCATCGAATACAGGTCCAATCATTAAGTAATCCAAGGGCCAGTCCATGTAGTAGGAGTTGACAAGGGTGACCAGATTGTAGATGAGGGTCCCAACACATGGCAACAAAATGGGGATCTTTCTGTTGACCTACGTTCATGAAAGGAATATGTGATGCCCTTGAATGGTGTATTTGAGTGTTAATGAATATTATCTTGAAATCGTAAATTATGTTATTTATTGAGTTCGACATATAATACCATGATTGTGGTGGTGATTGTGATTATGATGATAATAGTGATGATAACGATGATGTTGCTGATGATAACCATGATGATTAACGAGTGTCATGAGTATTATAATGATCGTGATGATGATGGTGATGATGATGGTGATCATTAACGAGTGTGCTAATTATTATGATGATGGTGATGTTGCTAATGATAGTGATGATGATGATAATGATTGTGATGCTTATGATGATAGTGATGACGATGACGATGATGATGATGGTGATGATGATGGTGGTGGTGAAAATGATCATGATGATGATGGTTACGATGATGATAATGATGATGACAATGATGGTGGTGGTGGTGATGATGATGTTGATGAGATGATGATGATGATGATGATGATGATGATGGTGGTGGTGGTGGTGGTGGTGGTGATGATGATGTTGTTGATGATGATGATGATGATGATGATGATGATGATGATGATGATGATGATATTCGTGATAATGATATTCCTGATAATTATGACTATGGTGATCAAACGATGACAGTGATGATGAGGGTGATAATGATGGTGATAATCATGATTATTATTATTATTATTATTATTATTATTATTATTATTATTATTATTATTATTATTATTATTGTTGTTGTTATGTAGTCATTATGATGTTGATAGCGATGATAGCGATGATTGTAATGATGATTGTAATGATGCTGTTGGTGATGATAATGATTATGATGATGAAAATTATATTGATTACAAGCTAGGGGAAATGGCTGAAAAGACCCACCCTGTCTCCCCACGACCCCGCGAACAACAGGATCGTCAGTATGGAGGGAACTGTCATGCCCACGTTGCTCAGAAGTATCCAATGGGAGGCGTAGCCCTGTATGTCATTCTGCTCTGGCTTGTGAAGTTTCTGGAATGTCTTGTTGTCCATGTCGTCACAGAACGTCTTGTTGAAGGTCATCAGGCACGTCTTCTTGTAGACCAGGGCCTGGAATGGTTTGGCGGATGCTAATGAACGTCCCACTCGATATTACATGACCACATTACATTACACTGGGAGGAAAACTGGATTTGGGGGGTGGGTGGACAGTACACTAAGGGAAACATTACACTGGGGGAAACATTACACTGGGAGAAATATTACACTGAGGGAGACATTACACTGGGGGAAACATTACACTATGGGAGCCATTACGCTGGGGAAAACATTACACTGGGAGAAACATTACACTGGGAGAAACATTACACTGGGAGAAACATTACACTGGGAGAAACATTACACTGAGGGAGACATTACACTGGGGGAGCTAGTACACTGAGGGAAACATTACACTGGAGGAACTATTACACTGAGGGAAACATTACATTGAGAAAAACATTACACTGAGAAAAACATTACACCGAGAAAAACATTACACTGAGAAAAACATTACACTGAGAAAAACATTACACTGAGAAAAACATTACACTGAAGAAAACAAAACATTACGCTGAGAAAAACATTACACTGAGAAAAACATTACACTGAGAAAAACATTACACCGAAGAAGAAAAAAACATTACACTGGGGGAGCCATTACAATGAGAAAAACATTACACTGGGAGAAACATTACACTGAGGGAGACATTACACTGGGGGAGCTAGTACACTGAGGGAAACATTACACTGGAGGAGCTATTACACTGAGGGAAACATTACACTGGAGGAGCTATTACACTGAGGGAAACATTACACTGGAGGAGCTATTACACTGACGGAAACATTACACTGGAGGAGCTATTACACTGAGGGAAACATTACACTGGAGGAGCTATTACACTGAGGGAAACATTACACTGGGGGAGCTATTACACTGAGGGAAACATTACACTGGAGGAGCTATTACACTGAGGGAAACATTACACTGGAGGAGCTATTACACTGAGGGAAACATTACACTGGGGGAGCTATTACACTGAGGGAAACATTACACTGGAGGAGCTATTACACTGAGGGAAACATTACACTGGAGGAGCTATTACACTGAGGGAAACATTACACTGGGGGAGCTATTACATTGAGGGAAACATTACACTGAGAAAAACATTACACCGAGAAAAACATTACACTGAGAAAAACATTACATTAGAAAAACATTACACTGAGAGGTTACGGTGTCTGCCTTTGGCTCAGTAGGTACAGGGTTCGATTCCATCATTGGGCGGGACAGTTTTCCAAGAACCATTGTTACCTAATGACCCTAATGATCACACGGTTGCCTGATCTACTGGATAGTCAGGTCGATTAAGTTAGTCTTCTCGGATACTGGAAAAAACAGGAGGTCCCTGTACGAGCCGTATACGTTAACAATCCCACGGCAGTTGTAGAGTAGGTCATTAGGCTGCAGCCCTGGCAAAATTGTTAGGGAAGAAACCTACCCACGGGTAGATGGAGCCCGTTGCCCTGCTTTGAATCTATCTAGAAGTGAACCTCGCACGTGAAATAGCGTGTGTACAATGATGAGAACATCAGTACTAGGTGTAAGCTCACCATCAAATGAATCCACAAACTTCTACGTAGGGCTGTCCATATCATCTCAGTGTATACTATAATTATATACCAGGACACTCAGCCCATAACACAGCATGCATGACTTACCTTCCACAATGCACACATCTCATAATACAGCTTACATGAGTTACTTCTACAAGAAGACTCAACTCATGACACAGCATGCATGTCTTGCCTACAATTTCTTCTACTTCTTATTTTCTTTCCAGATCTGTTAACTAAAGTTGATGAAAAGGCAATTCAAAAGCAAATTCTGCTGTTGTTAGCAGACAGCTGATTTAGATATTTCATGGCTGTTTTTTTTTTTCAATAGATCCTCATGTTAAACGTTAATATTCAAGAGAATTGAATGACATGCAATTCCATGGGAAGATTATATCATCATCATCATGTGCCATCCCGGTAATTGTGAGCGGTCATGTTTCGCATTCTTATATGATCATCAGAATCGTGGATCAGCTCCGTGTTATTGTCTCGACCATACCACGTGGCCAAGCCATCTAGGTATTTACTTCTCTGCCTTAACTTTATTCTTTCCCCCTCAATCTTGCCAGTTGTCACCAAGTTCTCTAGTTTATTCTCCTTATAACGTGTGTAAAGAATGTTGACTGTCTACGTCTAATTTCTCTAATCAGTTTACTATTTTCATTATATGGAATGTGTTGAATCGGTGTTCCTCCAGCAATTCGAAGCTTCAAGAAATGGGTGAAGATCTATCCTGCGGTTTGTTGAGTTCCCCGGTAGCAGTTGACCTCTACATTGTTGGTGTCCAGCATTACTGACCTCTACATTGTTGGTGTCCAGCATTACTGATCTCTACGTTGCTGGTGTTCAGACCTGTACATTGTTGGTGTTCAGCACTAGTATTCGGGGTCCAGCTCATTGTCTCCGTACTGCTTAAACTTTCACTGCACGAAGAAACCTTCATAATCTCCGCATACATATCTCACAATGAGAATCTCACACAGCTCACGAAATCTACAACACCGTTGTGGACCTTACTTTGGATACCAGAATCGCACGTTCTAAATCTTTCTTTTATGCGGTGGAGGAGGGGTTAAAAAAAGAGAGGGTGGGGGGGGGGGAGGGGTTCTTTTTTTTATTTTACAGATGCAACCTGGACAGCAGTAAAATAACCTGATTTATTCGATCTTTTTAAAGCCTGTTAAATTCACGACAACACTTCTAGTTCTTCTGCCTTATCTGGGAAGTCTTGAGGTATCATCCACTACTACCACACCAGGAGGGGATAAATCATCCATTCTCCTCTTATGTTATTTGTAAAAATCCATACCGTTCGGATTGTGTATCGTTCTAGGGATGTTCTATTTAATGGCAATGGTCATACCACTAAGCTACTCCACTTCCACCAATGAATTCAGTTGACCAGTTCTCATAACCATCGTCTTTCTATTTATATCTCAAGCTAAACCAGACAACCATCTTATGATTCGGTGAGTTGTACCAATGACGAAAATACGGTTTCTTAATTTAGTTGAGATGAGTTTAGTTGGGCTGAGTCAAGAACCAACATCACAGCTCCGAGGGCATTCCCATACGTGCTCCGTCCTCATCTTCAACAGCCAGCAAAGAGTCCCAATGATTATGTGTCCGTCTAGCCTTTCCTCGAAGTCCTGAGTATCGGCCAGAACCTCTGGTCACTCTCTGCAGCACCATATTCTCCAGACAATAATGATCTATCTGCTCCTTTGCATTATACACACGATTCCTAAGGGTTCGGATCAGGTTTGCTGCAGTTTCGTAACTAGTGGCAACAAGCAAGAAAGCTGAAGGTAAACTTACCTGAAAAGTGGGGAACTGCAGGTTGGAGGCAATCATGTACAGAAATACAATGGGCTCAACTGTAATCATGCTCCAGCTAAACTTGGTCCCATTGCAGCATCGACAGGTCTTTCTACAAGCCATCTCCTTGTTTGGTAGGACCTGTGTTCACACAATTTATAATTGTTAATATACACAGTTGTGGGGCTCCTTCGCCTGAAGCTATAGGGGTGTTTGGTTTGGTGAGCGCCGCCTAACATTCGCCGTTAACAGAAAGCGGTTAGTGCTGTCATATGGTAGCTCAGCCATATCTGGTTAAGACCTGACAAGTGAGGGGGTACACGCCTTATCCTGGTGCGAGGAAATGCAACCTAAAGACTAAATGTCATGGCAGGGCAGACCAGGCCCTAAATCGTGGTTGGCAACTGGTCTAGGATCAAATCTCCGACAGATGAACAGTTAAAGCTTGACTGACCCGGCAGTTTCTGCAGCTTGTCGTGTTCCAGCGGGATTTGGTGTTACCTTTCCTCTGGAATAGACTAAGCAGGTGGAGAGAGGGATCATGCTGCATGGACAAAGACATGGTCTCTACATTTCAGCCCAGGCTTTGTGCTATGGACAGTTATACTTTTTTTTTGAAGAACAATGTAACAGACTATCGTCTGTCAAGACGGCCAGGTGCCAGTAGTTGTGGGGCAGAGATATAAACTAGAGAACATGTAAACAACTTACAAATAAACTACAAGCGTTCACTAACTGATACCTGCGCTGAATAATGTGAACATAATTTTACCACAGTCACCAATGTAGAACTCATGGAGAGAGAGAAATACAGTCCAGTGATCCATGAGATGAAGCAAATACGCTGGAGCTGGATAAGACACAGTGAAAAACCTGAGGACAATATAACTAAGTAATTTCTTGTCTGGAATCCACAAGGCAAGCTAAATAGCGGGGAACCTAACAACACGGAGAAGATAATTACAAACAGATACTGATAATATCGAGTGGACATGGAGAGAACTGCATGAGATACCCAAAGAGAGGACGGCTTGGCCTGGTTTGATTAAGGGCTTATACCACAAAGGGGGATACATGGCAGAAGAAGAAGATGAGCATATAATGATGTCATGTGGTGGCTGTAGTAATGACGATCACGACAACAAGGAAGAGGAGGAGGTACTACCGGGTGTTTGTACAGTTTCACTACACGTTGTATGTAGAACACATTTGAAAAATGAAGTACATGATGTCATCAAAATATGTGCTGCACAGTCCATCGCCATGCAATATGAATCAAATGGCTGCCGTCGGCAGGAGTAATTCTTTGCACTCAGGACATTCCTATACGCGCTTTCACAGCTTTACGAGGTCAGTAAGCTGTCATATTTCTGTGTCCCTTTATGCCTTATACACATTATAGCTTTATAGAACGAAATTATGATTATATTTTTTTAGCTATTAAACAGTAATATAGAGACCCGTTAGTTAGTTAGTTAGTTAGCTAGTTAGTTAGTTAGTTAGCTAGTTAGTTAGTTAGTTAGTTAGTTAGTTAGTTAGTTAGTTAGTTAGTTAGTTAGTTAGTTAGTTAGTTAGTTAGTTAGTCGGCAGATCATCCTAATTGCACATCGAACCATTCAGCCCATAATGCTCGGATCCCCTCCTCAGCAAATCCCGCAGCGTGTAGCGGCTAATGACACCAGTTCTGTGTTGGTTTATCAATCTTCTATGGCTTCCTGCGTAGTGTTCTATTTTAGCCCACACCTCTTTTAATTAGCTGTTCTCGCAGTCTGACCATGTTTGTAGATTCACAGTCATCACTTGGTTCTCCCAAAAGTCGTACTTCTCGTAGAGCATTCAGAATGTCAGCCTGGTCCATGGCGCGTCCGCCCTCCACAGTAGCCTTACCTGCGAGCTTGTCAGCCAGCGCATTTTCTTGTACTCCCGCATGCCCTGGCACAAGATGAAACTAATATTTGCCAGCCGAGACCGCTCCAGAGACAGCAACCACTCTCTTCGTATCCACCCCATCTCCTTCCTCTTGAGCATGCTCATTGAGCCGCTAAGGAAACATGCCCTAGTGAATGTCTGTGTCTCGAGCCATGTTATTGCTTTTCTTTCTGCCATGGCTTTCCCTGTAGGCTACTTGTGGTCTCAACAAAAGCACCAGAGTCCTCCTTTACAATGTAGACAGTCAATACCAAAGTACCATCTCGAGTTTAAAGGAGAGAGGATCGACTTTATTGAATTGGGTTTCATATCATATGGCTCGGTCTCTTTCCGCAGATCCGCCTGCAGAGTCGCACAGAGCACGAACTCCGTAGCTAATAAGGCTAGAGCAAACATGTGCTATAGAGTCTAGATCACTGATTCGCCTTATTTCGCCTATGAAAATTCTTGACTTTGCACCTGAATATTGGAAGTATATATGATTTGGGACAGACAGCTCAGGTGATGGAAGAAACGAATTAGTATAGGATTACGCGAAACAAAATGGAACAGAGTAAACGAAAAGCTCCCAAACAAAGGGAAAACGTGCTGTTGTCAGGAATACAGAGGAAAAATTTTGGGGTCAAAAAAATAGGATTAACCCAGTCTTTTCTAAAGAGACGAGAGAAGACCTTTAAAAGAGTTGAAGCATGAGTTTTTAAATATTTCCAGAATAAGTAGTTCATTTCGTTTTAATTGAGACTACCCTGGGGATAAAATGCTTTATCGACAATACGTGTGATTATATGTTTTAAATATTTCAGTCGAATATTTTTCATTTCAATGATATATAATTTTTAGTACCACTTTAAAAATGCAGCGTAAAGCCAGGCATAAATCGGGGCCACAAACTGTTTGTGGTTCTGCGTTAGTTACGTTCATGGTAATATGCCCCCGTATACCAAACGACAGACGGGGCAGTTAAAGTCTTGTTGTGGTCCGGTAGCTTTTGAAACTTATCTTGTTCCCGATTTATTGGTGTTAGCTCCCCTCTGGAGTAACTAGGCAGGACCGAGAGATAATCGTGATGCATAGGCAAACAGGTCCCCTTTAAAATTTAATCCCAAATTTGGGCTATGAAGAGGTATAATTCCATTTTTACAAACTAGTGTCTGTCATAGCAAGATGTAGTAACCCAAACAGTCGGTCACCAGTCATCGGTAGTTTCAATCAGTCAACAGTCAGTCAGTAATCAAGAACGGGGGGGAAGAATATAAAAAACAGCGAAAGTAATAGAATAACAGTCGTTTTTTAGCAGAAGCAACCATATGACAAAAACCCCAGACAAATTTTTTTTAACTTACCCCGGATTTAGGTAAAATTTTATCTCTGTTACGTTAGAGGTAAAGTGAATTTGGCCCCAAAAAAAGGTGAAATAATGAAGTAGTCCCGGGAGCACATCTCAAACGGTATCAGGAGCGCCGGACCAATTCAAATGGGGCCGAAGTGAGATGGGGCGATTTCTAA
>JACEFZ010014435.1:0-12053 GCA_014155875.1 Cepaea nemoralis
TTTAATGAAAATGAACAAATTAAGAAAAAATTAGAAGCAACAGAGATGTGGTTCCTGAGACGAATGTTGCGAATTCCTTGGACTGCCAGAGTAACTAACGACGACCTGCCTGAAACAGGCTAATGAAACTAGAACATTATATACAACAATAAGACAGAGACAAACAGCTTTCCTCGGTCATGTGATGAGAAGAGAGGCATTGAGAACATCGTAACAACTGGAAAGATCGAGGGGAAGAGAGGCAGAGGTAGACCAAGAGAAGTGATGCTGGATGGATTGAGACAGTGGCATGGAGGAATATCAGCAGCAGAGTTGATCCAGAAAACCAAAGACCGAGATCTATGGAGAGCCATGAACGCCTACGCCAGCCGGCACGGCACTTGATGATGATGATGATGTAGTTATGTATGGTGAATCGCTTAAACGTTTATTTACAGTACTTGATGGTGGCGTCGTTATATTAAACAGGGATGGGGAGATGTCAGGGAGGAAACCTCGCATGTCAAGTAGTTCTTTAATATACGTAAAACCTTGGCATCTAAACTTCTCTTTCCCACTCCTTCAGAATACCAAGTACCAGCCACATTTACTTTTCAATGAGTCATTTCCAGCTGAGCACTTGTGTATCAAGGAGACTTTTGTCTTTAATCAGTCTAACATGACCATTTTCCTCGAATCTGTTCCACTTGGAACCCGCGTCCTCTACAATGGCAGAGTGAGCACTAACTCCAATTTATGATGAAGGTGGGACTGCTAGCCTGGTGTAGAATCTAGGGCAACCTCAGTTTTCTAACGGCTGGAAAGATCAATGGTAGAAGAGAAAGAGGCAGACAAGGGAAATGATGTTTTTTGATCTAAGACGATCCATGGGTGAATGACAACAACACAGTTTAACACCATGGACATACATCCATGAAGAGAGACGTGAATGATAATGGCATGGATACATCTACGAGATTCTCGTCAGTGCTACTGTATACATGCACCGTGATGAGAACACATCGTATGATCCATGAAGAGGTGTGGGTATATCCGTGTACATGCCATTATCCCGTTTAGCTGTTTAGGCCTCTGCTGCTCAGAGCTTGAACTCCTTTACTTCTTCCTTTGCAACCCTTTCCGCAATGTCTGTGTATTCCCGTTAACATTATTGCATTTGCAAGGAGCATCATTACTCTGTCTAAACTCCGGGATGTGGTATTGGTGCCCGATAAGGCAGATGGGGTTAGTGCCCTTTGTGATCGTGTGTATAGTGTGAAAGAAAGATATACCAAGAAAGATATCTCAAGAGCTGTGATCTCGGTTATTGACGCAACTAAACTTTCTCCGTAACCCCGCATACTCTCGTGAGTAACGTGACATTGCGTGAGAATCGGTAGCGGTTCTTTCCGCGTCGGTAACTTCTGGGGTATGAGAGCCGGTCACTCAGAAGGCAATGGCATACTACTGAGCGTAATCTTGCCAAGAAATCAACAATCAGCTGAAAGATGCTGATGTTGACAGCGATGTCCTGTAAAGGTTATGCGAACAAAACAAAAACAACAAAAAAACTCAGCTTATTGGCGTATGCGCTGCAGATTCTAGTCATCCTTACCATATGTCTATAATTAGGTGCTTGCTTGCTTGCGTTCGTTGGCTTGAGCTCCAACACGAAGTCCTGTATGTCGGATGAAGGCATCCTGTTGTTCAACAACAGTGTGATGTCATACAGGATCTGAGGTTTGCGTGAGTATCCGTTGTCCCATGTCTGGCTTATTGGTGTGCAGACTGGTGGTTCCTCGCCGTACAGGCAGACACTCTCCGACTTCGGAGGAATCGGCGATCCTACTGACTTTAGCCAGGACCCCGAAGGGACCTGTTGCCCAGGACGCTCGACGAAGACGCGTCAATAGGTCTTGGCCAGTACCCTGGTGCCTTGGAAACAGCTCTGCGTCCCCTATAATTAGGTAAATTGCCATATGTTAATTACAGACATCTAGTTAATGTTACGAAAGTTACTTTTTGTTTTCACAAAATTAGACACCATCAGGTGCTTATTATTGGAGTAACTATTTAACCCTTCTCGGGGGATAGTGAGACGAGCGGTTTTACATTGCCCCGTCATACCCAGTCAAGAGTTTGAAATCAGCAACCTGCGATATGGTAACGGACAGCTATGCGTTGATTTCAAAGGTATGATGTGTCAGCAAACAAACAGAGTCAGGTATGACACAGTATATAAAGGCAGGGTTTGCTTGAGCCGTCCTGTAAAAGGACATGCAATAAATTTTTATTTAACCCTTATAGATTGAATTAAATTTATTTCTTTTGAAACGATACTGAATATATGTGCGTATTTAAGGGAGACAAATACCTGGATGGCTTGGCCACATGGCATGGACGAGACAGGAACACTGAGCTGATCCACGACGCTGGTGATCGAGTGAAATGGTGAAATGGCGAATCATGACCCACGCTTTCAGGCATGGCACATGATTGATTGATTGATTTAAGGGATATAACTAGCGAAATAGTTCGCTGTTTAACAAATGACAGAGTTGAGGTTTCTAAGATGTCAATAAGTAGGTGAAGCAGAGGTTATTTTATTTTTGTTGGCTCGCTTTAAACTGGAGCCTAGTCCTTGCTGGGCTGGTTTGTATGTGTGGGTCAGCTTTCCCTATTATCGGGTGTCCTTCACCATCAGGCGAAACCTTCTGACTTCTGAGATTAATAATGTAATTAACGTTCCCAAGTAATGACAAGAAGTTAACATTTTAATCCAACTTACCTTTGTAGGAGTTAACTCGCTACCTCGGCATAAGCACACATAAAGTTTAAGAGTGAGGGCTCTTATCTATTTGACCATGCCAAGCAAAGGCTATGCAAGCCGCGGTAAGCATTGCAAGCTTTCCTTGCGGTGATTCAATGACGTATTTGAATCCATCTCGTAATGGGGGATTTTAGTTAGTCTAGGCTTCAAGGTCAACCCAATATACCATCTGAAAAAATTTATTGAATGTAAAGGCAGCCAACGTAATATTCACCATATGACCCCTCCACCACATTGGTCAATGGAAATATTGGGCCTAGCATCACGTTTTATGGACCACATTGACCTTCACATAGCGATATCGACTCGGAGAAGTTACAATTATACTTTAACGATCAACCGACTGACTGGTACTCAACATATGTGCCACAAATGGTACATCATTTAATTGAGCGACCTATCATTCAAATAAGAACACACACAAAATGACTTCGTAACTTGGCGGAACTAAATTAAAACCACACAGGCGAACGTTTCGACCGAAGTCTTTCTCAACGGGATAACAAGAACAGCACGATACGATTGAAGTATACACACAAACCACCAAGATAAGTGGGTACTGTTACAGACATCATTGTCAGCCATTCAAGGTATGAACAGGCAGACTGCCGACCAAACAGATCCTTCACTGACCAGATAGTCACATTAAGCATAATAACAGAGAAAATAATTGAACTACATTCACCGCTTTATATTGAACTTGTGGAATATGATACGGCTTTAGACATCATTTACAGGGAATACCTATAGATATTGTTGGGGAACAATCAGATCCTACAGAATAACAATAAAGGCAACATCTAAAAGAATGAAATGTATATTTCTCATGTTCTTTTTTTTTTGGGGGGGGGGGGAGTATTAACAGGCACATGTAAGATAAGAAAAGGAGTGCGTCACATATGCCTTTTGTCATCTTTCTTTCTCTTACAGACTTTGTTTTTTGCACATACTTTTTTTTACAGGACATCGCTGTCAATACCAGCATTTTACTGCTGTTGTTGATGTCTTGGGAAGTTTACGTTTAGTAGTTTGCCATTGCTTTCTGAACGACCGGCTACCAAACCAATTCGTTAAAACCCAGCGTAACGCTGTCTGCTGCCAAATCTCGCGCAGCTGTGTTTCGAACGAGCGACCGGGCTTACGAACCGCGACCATAAATCGCCACCGAAACTAGAGACTAGAGACTGGGTTATGACGATAGCAAACGCTATCACTATAAATGCAATTAATGGCTCCTGATAGAACAAATTGATGATATAGACGTTGACGATGGCACTGTCCTAATGTTCCAGACGCGAAATCAGATGCATGTTAAACACATTTAATGGGATATCACAATAATTAGTCCAAAAATTCAATTCATAAAGAAAAGAAACATATATTTTGAATAAAACTACCTGTATGAAACCTCGTTTTAAGAGGTACAATTCTACATGTATTTAAGTAGCAATGTACACACAGATGGCATAGAGCAGATATATATATATATATATATATATATATATATATATATATATATCTATATATATATATATATATATATATATATATATCACAATTAGAATACACAATGACAAAGAAGCTTTCAGAGTCCTAGAAAATGCGTGGATGTCATTGTCATATGTCCTGCCAAATGCATGTATCCTCACAGATCACTTCTATTACAGATATTCTATCATACCATCAAAGATCATTTCTCTCCGCCCGCATCTATCTATCTTTCCTACCACCTATCTTTCAAATCACTAAGATGTTTTCCAATGCTTCTCTTCCCATCACATCACCACAGAATATATTTTGACTCTCTACAATAGAAAGAAAGTAAAGGTCCTCTTGTACCCCTGCTAACGCTGTGTCCGAGCACACGTTGCTAGACACACATTGTTATAGACAATTGGTGCTCGGGGATGATGTGGTCAGTGTCACGTCGACCAGCTTTACTTACCACGACATTTGTTAGTTTGTTAGTGTCCAGTTTTGTAGGCTGGTTGGCCTTTGTGTAGATTTACACTTCAAACACTTTCGATGATTTAATTCTGAACACATGCAAAGGACGTCGGTTAAAAGTCAATTCAATGGATTTATCAAAGTATTATTAATAAATTCTAATTTACAAGCAGCTTTTAATTCATCTCTACCACCAATTTGAATATAACAAAAACAGACGACCACATTTGCCTCATGTGTTAATTGATGTCGCATCTACAAAAACAGCAACTAAAGGTTAGTTTATCTTTCATTAGTATAATCTTAGCAAATGCCATTCCCCACAAATATGCGTTACTTCATACATAATGTAATGTTTGTAACGTCGTTTGTCCATGTCTCACGATGTTCTTTCGATGATAAGTTTGTGATATGGTCGTTGTCTAGGTAACGATGCTCCTGGTGTGTCAATTGAGCTATCTAACTGTCTCACCCTATGACTCACCCCCGCAGTGCACATTCACCAGTCAGTAAACAAGATCGATTTTGGCGCACATAATCGTAAACTGATTAGAGAAATTAGACGTAGACAGTCACAATATTTTGGACATGTTATGAGAAGAAATGGATTGGAGAACTTAGTGACAACTGGCAAGATCGAGGGGAACAGACCAAGTGGAAGACCGAGAGGAAAATACCTGGATGGCTTGGCCACATGGCATGGACGAGACAGGAACACTGAGCTCATCCACGACACTGGTGATCGAGTAAAATGGCGAGTCATGACCGCCCACGCTTTCCGGCATGGCACATGATTGATTGATTGATTGAATCCTTTAATACAGAAATAACACAGACACACGGAACATAGTTATATATCCAGAAACAATATATATAATCCATAGAATATCCATATCCTCCTCACAACATTAACACGCACACATCACTGTCTTCTCACGGCCTGCTTAATCTCAAATTCCCAAGACAGGTAATCCAGCTCCTATCCACAGCTGGACCTCACACATCACAACCCACACACTGGGTCTAGTCTCCGCTAGCTATCCAACCCACTTTGGGTTCAGGCCTCTACTCACTATAAAACCCACTCTGGGTTCAGGCCTCCATTAGCTATCCAACCAACTTTGGGTTTTAGCCTGCATTCACAACTGGGAGAACAACACAACAAAAGATCTGACCGCAGTCAGTCTAAACTCCCACGTATTAGCCCACCGATCCCGCTCGGCGCTAAAACATCAACTGACCTCAAGTCCTCTGACTTCACCCAGAACTAAACTCTCTCTCTCTCCCCATCCAACCTGGGGGTCTGCACTCACACCCGCCCCATTATTTCTCAGGGTTGATTGTTTTTCTCGTAGTCTTGCTACAAAGGTCACTCACCTCAATGTCAATGACCCAGGCATATGTCACCATGCAATGTTAACATTAACTCCTCTTTCACTCGAATATAGTACTGTTAATTTAACTGCACAGGTACCATCTTTACTCTCAGACAACTGATAGAAAAAATAAATTAACGTTAATGAGACAATATACTTAGCCTTTGTCGACCAAGAAAAGGTATTTGGTGGAGTAGATAGAAACACGTTCTGGGAAATCCTTAAACGTTATGGAGTGAGTGCACATCTATCAAACTTATATAGGAGCTTATACAATAGTTTATGCACGGTAAGAACACACGGAGGACACTAAGGGTTCATACCCTTCACAATAACATCCGGAGTACGACAAGGTTGTGTACTATCTCGCCTCTTGTTGATAACGTATACAGAAGGACAAAAAATCCCAGCTAAACACAGACCGAAACAACACCGCATGAAGAACAGAACATAGAAGAAGAACTGTTCAACGAGGGGACGGAGCGTGTATAGGAGTGTCCTCTGTGCAGTGATGTCCATTCTTAGCACAACTCAACGCAACTTAAATCTTCCACATAATGAACTCTTCCTTCTTTCCTCGCGTGGATGAGTCATCGGAGATGACCATGTTATAGTTATGACATAGTTACGATGTGGTAGAGGTAGATCATCCGCCTTTCATCTGGACGTAATCTATATATATAAAAAAGAATGTATGTATGTATGTCTTATGTTATTTATGCGTTCGCGAAGGGTCCATCCGATTGAGATGAAAGTTTCTACACGTCTTCCTCTCATTCCCATGCTGCCAACTGTCATAGTTCTTTAGTGTACAAACAGGTATTTACTTAATATTATTTAATATTTCAATTTACATTATAATGTATATATAGCGAGGGGACATAACTTCTAATAGCATTGCTATATATGTAAAATTGTTGGATATTTCTCAAATAGGTGGACCCTTTCGCTACAGTTATCTACAGGCATATGCGTTATACTCCTCCACCTAAATCCTTCTCCTCCTCCTCTCTCCTCCTCCTCCCTCCTCCCCCCTCTCCTTGCCCCTCCCTCATCCATCTTCCTCCCTCCTCCTAATCCTCCCCCTCCTCCTCCTCCTCCCCACCTCCTCCGTCCTCCTCCCTCCTCCCTCCTCCTCCTTCCTCCTCCTCACTCTACCGCCTCCTCCTCCCTCCTCCTCCCTCCTACTCCTCCTCTCTCCTCCTCCCTCCTCCTCCAGACAGACAGACAGTCGGGAACGGGAGCTTATATGACTACTTATATGAATTAAATGAGATGCTCCCCACAAGGGGCTGGGCGAAGTCGGGTCGGGTCAGACAGACAGACAGACATACAGACAGATAGGCAGACAGACAGACAGATAGTCGGGAACGGGAACGGGAGCTTATGTGACTACTTATGTGAATTAAATGAGATGCTCCACCCCGGGGACTGGGCGAAGCCGGGCAGGGTCAGACAGAAAGACAGACAGACAGACAGACAGACAGACACACAGACAGACAGACAGACAGACAGACAGACAGACAGACAGACAGACAGACAGACAGTCGGGAACGGGAACATATATGACTACTTATATGAACTAAATTAGATGCTCCCCATCAGGGGCTGGGCGAAGCCGGTCCGGGTCAGACAGACAGACAGACAGACAGACAGACAGACAGACAGACAGACAGACAGACAGACAGACAGACAGACAGACAAGACAGACAGACAGACAGACAGATAGACAGACAGACAGATCCCCGACAGGGACTGGGCGAAGCCTTACCGGGTCAGCTAGTACCTTATAAATTCCCATTTCCTCTGTGTGTATGTGTGTGTGTGTGTGTGTGTATGTGTGCGTGTGCGTGTGTGTGTGTGCGCGTGTGTCAGTTTGTGTGTGTAAATTAACCGTACTATGTCAGAAATTTACTGGCACTGAGCATGTACTATTTAAAACAGTTTGATTTGATAGGAACAAAAGACATACCCATAAAGTAATAAGACATTAAATATGAGCTTACACATACAACATCTAAATAGGACCTAAATTTTGAATGTAACCTGGTCGTAAACACGGCCGAAATAGAACATGCACAATATATGCACAATATATATATATAATGAATATGCACAATAACATTCAAATACTGGTAATCAAATCCTGCTAACACATACTTACAATAGCATTATAATGATAGTAAGGACAAACATATATGTTCTAATAATCAATGGGAGGTACCGTTGGGCAGTGGTAACCTTCAATTCTTGTGTTACGGAATATTTCGGAATCTGATATGGCACACAATGCATTCATCAGAAGGTAGGCTTGGTATCGACCCCGACAGAGTGTGAAGTGTTAGACCTTCACATGTTCCAGGTCACGACCTATTAAAGGGGCTTGAAAGGTAAGGAAAATTATGTCATTGCACCCATGATGTATCCCAGATTGCTGGGTCTCTTTCCACAGAGTGGACTGTCGAAAGTGTCGCACAGAACACACACACTACAGCTCCAGCGATGACCCCACAGGAATCTCCCGAATAACTACAACCATGAATCGAGTCACAGTGATCGATAAGAAGCCAATTTCCTTCAGAGCACGAGGCATGCAGTTTAACCACTACACCATGGACATCATTTGGGTCCACGTTGAGGTGTGACCGATAGTTTACTTATCATATTTCCTTCCCACATAATTTCTAGAAAAGCCTAAATAATTTTGGTACTTATTTTAATTAGGTTAGGTCGTTCCAAGCGTTATCCAGATTGAAAAAAAAAGTCACCTTACCGGTGTTTGAGATTGAAACCGGACCAATATCCTTGTAGGCAAGCGTACTATAGTGTGTGTTTTTTTGTTGTTGCCTCAATATAAAATTCAATATCTCAGTAACCAACTGAGGGAAAATGATGAGATTTAGTATATAACCTTATCATTATGTCCACCCAACAAAAAATTTTTTGTTCTGGAGATTTTACAGCAGATTTCAAAGTTAGTTTATATGCGGTATATTAATTACGACTTAGAGATCACGTCAATGATTTTAACAGTATTACAGCTTCACCAAGAGACGTCCCGGCATTTTTTGAAATTTTCACGTGATTTCCGTTTTGAAACAAACACCTTTTCCTATCACTCTCTCACTGTCGTACTATGCCCCCTCTCATACTTCCCCAACGCAACATACTCAACAACTCTTGCTACTAAAAATTAATAAAGATTAATTTATTAAAAGAAAAGTGTAACGTATATGAGACGTGTATGCGAAGAAAATGTGTGTCGTGTATTTTAATGTAAATGTATATTTCAGCCTTCAAAGTTCAGGATCATAGTGCACACATCATGGCAAGGATTACACGACATCACACGAGTCAGTACAATAGACCTCACCGAAGTCGTCTTCTTCTCTCCAGACATGTCCTTCTCCAGGAGCTCTGATGACCATGAGATATGAATCCCATGTAAATGTATAATCCGTGGAAAATACTATTATTGTTCCTAACACAACGGTTCCTATTAGTTCTGTATTTTCACTCTTAACCAGTCAATGTATCTATACAAAAATGGCTTGCTTTATTCACTAGATATGGTCTGAAAGTTCTGATTTCCTAGATACGTGGAACAACTACACTTCAATGTTTGGTTTCATCTAATGTTAACATCAGTTCCTACTGATCTAGTTCCACATGGGCTGAACATCCATCACTTCAGGTGTGTTAACGATTGGTATTCACTCATGTAGGATACATATACCATTAGCTCCACCGAGCAATGTGTATTAACTTCTTCCGTTGCGAAAGTTGCTGGCCCATCTCTCTACATCATAATTTATCCGGGATCGGATTTTTCATTGGTTCCGGGTTCTTCATTCCAACAAGAGGAACCTGTAAAATAAATCATACAACTGGTGATAGCCTCTCTGTCACTGATCTCTATTAGATGATCGTGGCCATCGGCCTCACTCAGAAAATACAGTGATCCTACTCTGTCAGGGACAGATGACTCAACCCATTGGTTATCATCAGGCCAAGACAAGAAAAAAAAATCAACAAACAGAATGCGGAACCCCGCCCACCAGGGACACCTACTGGAATATCCCAATTATCCCTAATTACTCAATTCTCAACTAGTAAAGCTTATCAACACTTCACTAATCTATTTTCAACTAACAGAGCCAAGTATCACTTCCCTACTCTAGCTAGTTTTCCACTAACAGTGCTAATCATCACACTTTAGTTTTAACAAGGCTACAGCCTATATTAATTAGAACTAATTATAATAGGTTATACCTTAGGCAACACCGCAGTTAGATCCAATTACATCCACTCTTGCCATGACAGGCACGTGTAAAATTAAATTAACTCAATTCGCACACGGTAGACATTTTCCAATCATAACCGCAGTGCCGAAGCACGTCCGTTAAAATCCAAGGTTTTAGTTCAACTGTCCTCTCCAATCATGGTTTTTGGCAAAACCTAAAATTGGTCACGCGACGGTATTCTTCCGGTCCACACAGGTGTTATTTGGACATATAATCCATTGTCAAGAATCCATTTTCCCTGGCTTAGTCACTGTCAGAGTTGTCATCATTTGTTTTGACATCCCCAACAAGCTAGCTAGTTACTGTATGATCCCAACAACAGTTTTTCATAACAAGCTGCCAATCTGCGTGATGTCCGGAAATTCCAATTGGCAGACGGACTGTTTTCTTGCGAGCTGAGTACTTCCGCTTCCAATCCGACCTGTTTATAAACTGTCAAAGCGATGTATGATTCAGCTCACCCACTTCCCTTACACATCTGCAGCTGTTAACTTTGCCCGACATGTGATGGCTGACATCCGATTGCAACCAGGATCCGACGGGTTCCATCTGTATTCGAATGTGGACAAACTGTCAAAGCGATGCCGGGATTTGTCTCACTCACCACCGAATGTTCCCATTCTGTCCACCAGATGTAAACACATGCCGCTACATTTTCTGGATTTGTTGAAACAACCTTTGGCCTCGACCATGCCGCTAATTCAGAACGCCTATTCTCATAATGGTTAAATCACGTTGGTCCATCATGTGGACATAGGCCCCCTCTTAAGAGAGTAGTCACATCTCACTCTTCTCCACCGTGATTTTAATCCAGATGATTCATTCTTTCTTCTCAGGAGCTGGGTGTCTTGACAAGAAGTCCGCTCCACATTTTCCTTCCCAGGAATGTACTCCACTGTGAAACTATAAGGTTGAAGTAACAACGACCACCGCATCAAACGGGCGTTGAGCTTCTGAGAAGTAGCCAGGAAACATCAGGGGCTGTGATCCGACTGAACCCGGAACTTAACTCCATACAAATATAGCTGGAATTTTTGCACTGCCCATACGAGGGACAAGCACTCTCTCTCGACGGTTGAATAATTCCTCTCCGCCTGTAGAAGTTTCTTACTTGCGTATGCTACAGGTTTCAAAACGAGACAACGTCTTTTCCTTCCTGTAACAAGGCTGCCCCAATCCCAATCCCACTCGCATCTGTTCTCAACACAAATGGTTTGGAAAGGTCAGGGAGCTGTAATACAGGTTTGCTGACCAATGCCTCCTTTAACTGACTATAGGCATTCTCACATTCTGGTGTCCAAATGATTTGGTCCGGGAATCCCTTTTTCAAGGTTTCCGTCAATGGAGCTCCCAGTTCAGTGAAATGTGGGATAAATTTGTGGTAGAATCCACACAACGAGAGAAAAGATCGCACATCCTTCTTCGTTTTTGGCCTTGGTGCATTTCTGATTTTCTCCAGGTTCTTCTCTTCTGGGACAATGTGTCCTGGAGTGATGGTGTGACCTAGAAATCCCAGAGTCTGGTAACCAATCATGCACTTGGTTGGACGAAGTGGTAAGCCCCGCTTCCTTGAGTTTTTTTAAAATTTAAACAAACCCCTTTTTCTCCAAAAAAGGA
>JACEFZ010014436.1:0-85142 GCA_014155875.1 Cepaea nemoralis
TTTTAAAACAAAGGAGAATCAGATACTGCTTTAAAACTTAAACAGGCAGAATCAGATACTGCTTTGAAACTTAAACAGACAGAATCAGATACTGCTTTGAAACAAGCTGAAATTTTAGCTCAGAGCAAGAGAGAAGAGCTTGAAGTACAGCTAAAAATTGAACAGCTGAAAGCAGAAACTTCGAAAGAAAAGGGAAGATAGAAAATCAGAAAAAGATCAGCCATACAAGAAATCCCAAAGGGCTTATTAAAAGTTACACCACAGGTGACTGCATAGCAGCCTTCACCCAAAATTTTAATGTATTAGGGATCATTACCAGATCCCAAAGTCTGAATGGAGTATGATATACATGAGAAGTCTTTCTGGGGAACTCTGAAAGTGATAGAGTCTTTTCCCAAAATGACCTGAAGAAAGATTATCAGTATATTAAGACTAAAATTTGTCTCATTTCTTGCTAGATGAAGCAGACTACAGAGAACAGTTTAGTAAATTGTCTCCTAAACTAACACAAACTTTCTCTGATTACATCTCAGAAGTACAAAATATTTTTACTAAGTGGCTGTCAGCAGCCAAAGTGAATGGAAATTTTTAATAGATTGACAGATCTTATTTTTAGAGAAAAAATTATTACATCTCTCCCACCTCCATTTTCGAAATTTCTGTTGGAATGTCAGTGTGAAAGTGTCAACAGATTGAAAGTCGTGGCTCAGGTTATTTTCAGCCAATAAGCAATGTTTCACTAGTGGATTGACTAGCACAGACTTTGTAGCAGCCGCTACATATGGTAGATCTAAGTCAGTGCCCTACAACAAAAAACAAAAGCCCTATAAGCAATCTGCTGAAAAGTTTTATCAGTGCAGATTTGCCACTTATCACACAATGAAAGTGAAATGTTGACCAACATCCGGGGTACACTTCTTACTTGCAGAACTACATATCTAAGCAAGACAAAGAAAGAAAGAGCTACAAACGTCTCACCAAATGTTTCCCTTTTGTAAGGCGTATGGCCTTTGGCGTCATGATTGTAAAGGCAAAGTAATGACCAGAAAGGCTAATGCAGCAATGTTTGAAAGCTCTTCCTCAGAAGATGAAAGTGTAGAAGATCAACCTGTAAACTCAGCACATTCCATTGATGTGTTTCACCATGAAAAATGTACCATTTGTGATCGTTTTCATGAGGATAGCGTTTTAACATGCGGCCATTCTATACCTGTTACAAATGAGGAGGCCAATTTAGTGGTTAACTCCCAAGGTAAATTAAATATCCACCATGGGTATGTTAATGGTAGAGCTGCCACCGTTTTACGAGATAGCGGCAGTACTCTATTGGCGTTAAGAGAGACTATATCTTACCATCAGAATATAGTGGTAAATATGTTACATGCAGAACTTTCTCAGGTAACATCGAGAAATACCCGCTTGCATGGGCATACATAAGTACACCATTTCTTACAGGAAAGGTCAAATGCGCAGCTTTAAACCCAATCCTTGTGCGATGTTATCATTGGTAACCTTCCTGGGTAAATTTTGCCACATGACAGTATTACATCCACTGTCACTTGTAACATTGATAATACCATTTCACCTTCATCACAAATCACCATTCATGATGTATTACCACCTGAAAATGAATGTATGTATGCCAATTCGGCAACGCCAGCACATGAATGTAGTTGTTTAAATGTAACACCAACTTGTAATGTGAATGATAACCTTGATATTACAAATGCAGTAACCAGATCTACTGCTCAAATGCAAGATCGAATCGATCAGACAGGGGCTTTACAATTAATAAGCCCAGTTGTAACATCTCCTGAAACAACCAGGGAGAAATTTATAACAGCTCAAAAAGCCGATCGATCTTTGCAGAAGTATTTTAAACTAATAGGCCAAAAGCCACGAGTAGCAAAGAACGCTAAATGGTATTTTGCTCTGAAAAACGGAATTCTGACACGGTACTATCCCAAAAGGGTTCTAGCACTACAGAACAAACGGTGCTACCTTCAGAAAACCGCAACCAAGCATTAAAGCTAGCGCATGACATCCCCTTCGCAGGGCATATGGCTTATGCTAAAACAAGAGCAAGGTTATTTCCCAAATTCTATTGGCCTAAATTTGCAGTGATACCAAACAGTATTGCAGATCGTGTGACATCTGCCAAAAGCTTGTTAAAAAGGGAAAAACACCCGCAAGCTGAACTGCAAATCACTGATTTGGTAAGCAGACCGTTTGAAAAGATCTCGGTCGATTATTTGGTCCTCTTAACCACATAACATCGAGAGGAAATAAATATATTGTAACAATAATTTATCTCTGTAGTCGGTGGCCAGAAGCAATTCCGATGAAGAACATAACTTCCAAAGACATCATGGAAGTCTTCTTCCATATTTTTGCAAGGGTAGGATTCCCCTGATACCATCCTCTCAGATCGGGGTAGTCAGTTCATTGCCTCAGCTACGCAACCCTTTTACTAAAATTTTGGGGTGTGAAGCAGTGTTTTAACACCCCCTACCACCCACACTCCACTGGTATTATAGAAAAGATTAACGGTGATCTTAAACATATGCTCTCAAAAGTTACCCAAGAACACCCTGAAGTTTGGGGATAGTATCTACCTGCTATTTTTTTTGCATACGGGGAAGTGCCCCATTCCAGCACTGGATTCTCACCATTTGAAATTGTATATGGTCCAAACCACGCGGCCCATTATCTTTGTACCAGTCTATGTTGACTGAAAGTAAAACTATACCTACCCCCATTTCATCGTATGAACATGTAACATCATTGAGCGATAGAATCATAAAATCATGTGTGTTAGCGAAAGAAGCACTACAAAAATCAGGTGCTATTACCGACAGTACGCTAACAGAGGAAATAGAACAATTACTCTAACCCAGGACAGGACGTTCTTCTTCTATTGCCACGTGACAGACATCTTCTCACAGACTCATGGCAAGGACTGTTTAAAGTGTTACGACAAATTTCTACAGTAGATTACGAAATTGCAGTTAGGGACAAACACAAGATTTTTCATATTAACATGCTTAAATCATATTACCACAGGGACGACGACCAAGTAGAGACTACAGCAAGCACAACAATAGTGGACCAGACAGACGACAACGAACTGACGAGATACCGACACCAGTACTTGACACGACAACCAACCTACAGGACATAAAGGTAAATCCTAAGCTGACGCAGACACAAACCGACAGTTGCAGACAAGTATTACAAGAATACAGTACGATTTTTTCTAACAACCCAGAACATGACAGACCACATAACAGCACTACAGCAGACTTCGACAGGATTAGAAAACATGGACTGACAGTAAAACCCCAAAGTCGATATAGCCTTTCAAGAAATTTCATTTTGGGCTATAAGATCTCAAATGGCTTTAATCGACTGACGATAACATCATGTTCAGAATTTTGAAATTGTCGCTTCCGACAACCAAGAAAGAGTTGCGAAGTGTATTAGGTCTTTTAAATTATTATAGACAATTTATTCCTCATTTTGCTGAATTGACCAAATGTTTCACTGATTTACTAACAAAAAAAAACCTAATGTCATTGTGAACAGTGAATGTTTAAGGCCTGCATTTGCGAAAGTATTAGCTTATTTTTCTAGTGAACCTATTCTAAAATTACCCGATCTTAGCACTATTTTCAGGTTAAGATGTGATGCGAGCTCCGTAGCCATTGGAGGGGTGCTTCTTCAAGAACACGGCCAAATCTTGTACCCTGTATACTACGTCTCTCGAAAACTGAACACCAGGGAACGGAATTACAGCACGCCGGAACTTGAAGCCCCCGCTCTTGTGTTTTTGGTACGTAAACTTTCAAGATTTCTGTTAGGAAAACATTTCATTGTAGAGACAGACAATAGTCCATTGACAATTATCACCAGAGGAACTCCAAGTAATCACAAAGTGGCAAGATGGTCCCTACTTCTACAGGACTTTAGCTTCGAAATCAGACATATAAGAGGCTCACAAAACTCACTGGCCGATCTTCTATCTAGATGTCCATACGACTTACCCAGTAGCCATGTAACACCCGAGCACACTGCAGATAGTGTATAAACTGCAAATTAAATAGTGCTCAACACCACAGCCAATTGTGACATCATGTCAGTAACGCTGTGAAGACTGATGTGATAGGGAAGATTTAATCTCCTATTGTAAATAAATTGTGTAGATATTTTTATTATGGAATGAATGTGTCGTATAACTGTGAGATATGTGAAAGAATGTGAATAGTATTGTAAATATGTAATATTATAAGAAACAGACACTACAAGTGTCACAGGACAGTACTACAGGACCCAAAGACTTACCGAACTCGAACTGCGTCGAGTAATCCTGAGTTCATGCACAAAGATGAGTCCACGGCGTTTTTACAAGTACGAATGATGACCGTGACAACCTAATCCGAGAAGAACACAGAAGAAACTATCCAACAGCTGGTTACAACAACTGGTTGCTCCGTTTGTTTAAAGTCCATGTAGAACGGAAGACCTTGATGTGAATGTCAACATAAAACATTTGTGGAACAACACAGCTGTACACTTCCGGTATTTTTGCATATTAATTTGAAAGTTAGCAGACGATACTAAAATGTTCGTAAATCTATGACAATTGTATGAAACTTTGGGTATGAAATATTTCCATATACGGAATTGTATATGTTGATTTTTGATAGATGTAATCTCAGCATCGTAACTTGAGGTACTTTTTCACAACAGTGACCTTGTGTTCACTTTTGTCAATAAGTATCAAATTATGTCACTAAGAAATTAAATTTTACTTGTAATTCATTTCGTTGAAAGCATGATAAAATTACCGTCCCTAAACTTGTGTATTATGACCAAGGGACATAACTAAAATCTGTTTGGGGATGTGTAAATATGTATTGAAACTATCACATGTTTGCCTGATGGGTAACACGTCAAGATGACGTCAGTTTTGTATGGGAAGAATTGCCAAAACTGTAGACCTTCATTGGACTCTCTGATTAAATAAGGTTTGAGGTCTAATGTTGGAGTTATCTTAGAGGTAGATACTCACAGTCTGACCTGACAATTTTGGGAATTTTTTTTTTTTGGTTGAGAGGTAGGGGCGAGTTAGCCGTAACCTACCAGACTGGCTGTGTCTCAATACAGCGAGGTAATATCCATCAAAGTGATTGTACTTGACGGGTGTACTTGATGGTTAAGCGTAAAGATTGTATGCATATTGTTTACTAATCACCTGTACATGTTAATAACAACCAAAGATTTATGTCAGATGAAGTACAAAGTTCGATTCTGACAAGGTAAATAAGGGTTATATAGAGTACATGAAAGGAAAACCTTTCATGAAAAAGGGGGGTGGAGAGTGTCAGATTCTCACCCTGAGTTGCAACGCGTTGTCTGAACCAACGCCAGGCAATGCAACCGAGCTCAATGCTGAGCTATGTTAAACATTACAGTTATAACGCGGCGTCTTCGACAGCGCCAGAGAAGCCCAGCCGGGCTCAACACTGAGCGACGCTAAGCAGTCGTTGGGTCAGCGGGAACACAGCGTGAACATTGTGGGTCACGCAAGGTGACTCGACCCCAACTAACGTGTATGCTGAACGGCTGGTCAGACAGGGCTTTGGGGGCCGTACTGGACGAACGAGAATGAATGAGGCCTGAGCGTTTGAGCAATGCATCGATAGCTAGCCTGTATGACTGTTGGAGACTGAACGCCTGGTAGTGTTTGACTTGTAAGTGGATTGCATTGATGTATTCTTTGATTGATTGTATTTATGATATAATGATATTGTGAATTATGATTGCGCGATGCCTGTATTGTTTCTGATGAGTGCATTGCGCGAATAAAGAGTGCGAATTATATCATCGGGTATTCACGTCGGAGTTATTTAATAGTAATATTTAGTATCTCACTTGTCAGTAAACGAGCTACATTTCTTGCCTTACGCAAGACCCCTGACACATACCTGCTTGTGTATTCTGAAAGCAACTTTTTTCATGTACATACCTGCTTGTGTATTCTGAGAACAAAATTTTTTCATGTACATACCTGATTTTGTATTCTGAGAAAAACCAGTTCATGTACAACCTGCTTGTGTATTCTGAGAGCAACATGTGTATGTACACATACATGCTTTTGTATTCTGAGAACACCCCTGTGTATGTACATACCTGCTTGTGTATTCTGAGAGCAACATGTGTCATGTACACAACTGCTTGTGTATTCTGAAAGCACCATGTGTCATGTACATACCTGCTTGTGTATTCTGAGAGCAACATGTGTCATGTACATACCTGCTTGTGTATTCTGAGAGCAACATGTGTCATGTACATACCTGCTTGTGTATTCTGAGAGCAACATGTGTCATGTAATACCTGTTGTGTATTCTGAGAGCAACATGTGTCATGTACACATCCCTGCTTGTGTATTCTGAGAGCAACATGTGCCATGTACACATACCTGCTTGTGTATTCTGAGAGCACCATGTGTCATGTACACATTCCTGCTTGTGTTTTCTGAGAGCAACATGTGCCATGTACACATACCTGCTTGTGTATTCTGAGAGCAACATGTGCCATGTACACATACCTGCTTGTGTATTCTGAGAGCAACATGAGTCATGTACATACCTGCTTGTAAATGCACAGAGACCAAGGGGGCCCCCTACTGTCAGCATGAGAACCGCGGCGTGTCTGAGGTCCATCTTACTTGTGCAGATACGTGACTTCAGTTTCCGGTCGTGTCTCGTTGTGCAGCTTAAGGGAGAAACAAAGATAGATGAAAACAGACAAAAGACAGACAGACAGACAGAAAACAGACATACAGACAGACAGACAGACAGACGGGAAGGCAGGCAGGCAGGCGGGCGACGACGGACGGACGGACAGACAGACAGACAGACATATAGGCAGACAGAAAAGCCTACACATCATACAAAAGTAAAAGTTCTATGTAGCCCCTTTAACACTCTTTTTCTCGTAGAAATTTGACATTTTAAAATATAAATTGGTCAGTTCGTTTTTCAGGCCGGTCTTTTGGTTAGGGGTTACACGACTTTCTCCGAAATCCCGCATACTCTCGTAACGTGGCGTGCCGTGCGAAAGAATTGGTAGCGGTTCTCTCCGCGTCTGTAACTTACGGGGTATGTGAGCCGGCCGCTCAGGAAAGCAATGGCAAACTACTGAGCTTAATCTTGCCAAGAAATCAACAATCAGCTTGAAAGATGCTAATGTTGACAGCGATGTCCTTGTAAAGGATAGGCGAAAAAAAAATGATTTTCAGCTTGCAAACGGCTACCTTCGCCATGGCGATTCTTGTTCTAATAACATCAAGGCAACTCCCATTAGATGTTATGACTGTTCCGAGATAATTGTACCGATTCACTTATTGAAGAACAATCACATTTGTTTATATATTACACTATGGTATTTCATTCTTACATGTGACGACCATAATCTGTGTCTTCTTACAAGTTAATTCTAATCCCAGTTGTTCACTGTATGTAACACTTCCGGTCCTCAACATGGGGTTAGGCATTGAACCGTTAAGTCCTTTGGCGTGTTTATGATTGTGGCTAACGGATTTTATTCGCATTTCCATCATGTTAGACTCGTAGTACATGGTCAGTCCCCCTGCTACTGAGAGAAGTGCGTGGGCGCGACACTGTGAGCTGTGAGATTCGTGTGGAATGTTTTTACATCTTCCGCTGTTGTTTGCACAGTGAATTGCAATTTCAGAACAATGGCCAGCTGTCGCGAATTGACTGGTTTGCTTTTCGGTTCACGAGTGCATTTTTTCAGGAGATTCCTGGAGCCGTCGCTGGAGCTACGGAGTTCGTGCTTTGTGCGGTCACTTTTCGGCCTGTCGCCCTATGGAAACAACCGAGAATGTGGATAAAACCCAGGTCAATGAAGTCTTTCTGGTGACTGCCGATTCCAGTGACGATGAACGGTATTCTTCGTGGACAGGACTTTTGTGTTGGCATTCTGACGCGGCATTATGCACAGTGTACCTGTGCGGGCTATTGGCTTGCCAATACTCCTGTCTATTCCCTTGTTTACATAGGGCAGTGAGGAGCATTTTTGTGTGATATTCACTGGCACAGGAACGGAGCATAATCGGTCCGACCAGTTGCCTTGAAATTGGAAACCCCGACTAACCAACTAACTAACTAACTAACTAACTAACTGACTGACTGACTGACTGACTGGCTAACTATCTAACTAACTAACTAACTAACTGACTAAATAACTAACTAACTAACTACCTAAATAACTAACTAACTAAACTAATTAACTAACTAACTAACTAACTGACTGTATGCAACAACCGCATCAACTAAGGTGTTTCAGGTTCTTGCTCATTGTCTGCAATCAATATTGCATATCTTATGTTATGGATGATTCTTCCTCCAATGACGGTTCCTTTCATATCTTGTACATTTCTGAAAATATTTCACTGTACATGGAGAATAGATCTGGAGACATTACGTATTCCTGTCCCACACCTCTCTTAATAGGCTGATATTGAACCTATTTCATTATCATTCCTTATGGCAGCTTTTTGTTTCCAGTATAACATATATATATATATATATATATTTGGTTTAATATGTCCAATGTCTTTCCTATCAATTTGTAGATCTGCAAGCATCTCTATCATGTTGACATGTCTTACTTTATCGAAAGCCGTTGTGTAGTCAATAAAGCAGAGATGTGGATCTCTGTTTACTTCCATAGAACGTTCAATTACTGTTCACAGCATATACGCGGCATTTACTATACCCTTGCCTTCTACAAAACCTTCATTGTTATTCTCCTATTTCAGGTTGTATTTTCTTTTTGCACGATAAATCTTAGCAAAATCTTGGGGATGTGACTCATTTTACTAATTGTACGTTTTTAATCAAATTCCAAATTTCCTTGGGATTGCAATTAATAGAGGTATATCTCCAGAAGCATATATTGTGTTCCAGCAGTCTGTTGACTTGATCTATTCCATATTCTTCTAAAGCATTACTCATTTCTGTTGTGATGTTGTTCTAAAACGGGGTCTTACCAGTTTTCATATGGTTAAGAACATTCGGAACCTCCATCTTCAAAATTGACGGACTTTCACACGTATGATAATAATCGACACCTGACTCTATCTGACAGCACATTACAGACGTGATGACAATCTGCATCTTACTATAAATTACATGACGTTATATCCGCTTTTATAATATATATCTTACTCTACCTAATACCTTGTTACAGCACGATTATATGCTGCATCTTATTCTATGTGATACCACATTACAGCAGTGATTATATTCTATATCTTACTCCATGTGATACCGCATTACAGCCGTGATTAGATTATATATCTTACTCTATGTGATACCACAGTACAGGCCGTGATTTTATTCTAAATCGTATTCTATGTGATACCTCATTACAGCCGTTATTGTATTATATATATATCTTACTCTATGTGATACCACATTACAGTCGTGATTATATTCTACATCTTACTCAATGCGATACCATATTTCAGCCGTGATTATAATCTTCCTAACTCCTGTAAACTATGTTTTTTTTGCTATGAATTCTTGGAGTTCGCATCGGTATGTGCAATTAAAATAACGAGTAGGAAGAATGCATTAAACTAAAGTTCTTAATACAGACTTGTTAGAAAATAGCACTAAATTACATGACTTAATTGATCAGAGCAGAATTATGAATTCAACATAGTCATTCACATCCACAGAATACAGCAGACAACAGACACAATCGACATCCAATGTGTTTTATCTCCGTTAAGAGTAAACATCTCTGTGCTCACGGAATGAACGCAATGTGGGCCATGGAACTCTGGCAGGGTATTACATACACACCCGCTGTGTTGATGCATGTTGCGTTTTTTGAATTGTATGGCACGATGAACTTGCGAGTCAAATTTAACCAGTAACGTTTGTTCTTTTCGACTATAGTGAGGGAGACGTGAAGAATGACTGTCTATAGAACGTTTCTTAGATGTCCACTCATGCGGATACAGAAGCTGATATTTATAGTGCACGGAGCAATAGGTAGTCAGTCTTCCCCTCTCTGGTGTACTTAGATCATCACATTGTGTGGACCTGAGAGGAGGGAGCAATAGGTGGTTAGTCTTCCCCTCTGTGGGATGCTGGGAACATCACATTGTGTGGGCAGTCTTCCCCTCTGTGGTGTGCTGACACGATCACATTGTGTGGGCAGTCTTCCCCTCTGTGGGATGCTGGGAACATCACATTGTGTGGGCAGTCTTCCCCTCTGTGGGATGCTGGGAACATCACATTGTGTGGGCAGTCTTCCCCTCTGTGGTGTGCTGGGAACATCACATTGTGTGGGCAGTCTTCCCCTCTGTGGTGTGCTGACACGATCACATTGTGTGGCCAGTCTACCCCTCTGTGGTGTGCTGACACGATCATATTGTGTGGCCAGTCTTCCCCTCTGTGGTGTGCTGGGACCATCGCATTGCGTGGACCTGAGTGTAGGGAGCAATAGGTGGTCAGTCTTCCCCTCTGTGGTGTGCTGGGACCATCACATTGTGTGGTCAGTCTTCCCCTCTGTGGTGTGCTGGGACCATCACATTGTGTGGTCAGTCTTCCCCTCTGTGGTGTGCTGGGACCATCACATTGTGTGGTCAGTCTTCCCCTCTGTGGTGTGCTGGGACCATCACATTGTGTGGTCAGTCTTCCCCTCTGTGGTGTGCTGGGACCATCGCATTGTGTGGTCAGTCTTCCCCTCTGTGGTGTGCTGGGACCATCACATTGTGTGGTCAGTCTTCCCCTCTGTGGTGTGCTGGGACCATCACAGTTTTGGAACTGAGTGCACGTGTCAACAGGTTGCCAGTCTTCCCCTCTGTGGTAATGAATGAATCACCCAAAAAAAAAAACGAGAAGTTGATTGTGAGCTTTACTAGAAAATGATTACAAGAAACACAATGGACGTTGCGGTTAAAGCCTTCGTCAGCACCAAACAAACAAACACAAACAGACACACAACTACACGAAAAACACTACATGAAAATACAAAGGTTACTTATCTGAATCCATGTTTGGTTGAATACACCTTAAGCGCTTTCCGTTTGATGTGGGTGGAAAGAACCGGATGTATGGTTCAAGCGGGTCGATGGGCTGAGGTCAGTGATGTAAGAAGCTCATGGATTGGCTTGGCCGCCCGATGAGGAGGGATGGGAGGGTTGTTTGTTCGTGGCGGGCGAAGGCATTAGCCGCAACGTTCATTTTTTTTCTTGTAATCGTGTTCTAGTAAAGCTCACAATCTATTTCTCGTTTTTTGGTGATTCATTCATTGCCTTTTTTTTAAGCGTTACTGCAGTTCCCCTTATTCCTAATCCCCTCTGTGGTGTGCTGCGACCATCAAACTGTGTGGACCTGAGTACACGGAGCAATAATGTGGTCATTTTTCCCATCTGGCGTCCAGCGAGAACAGGAATCGAGCCCTGGTCCCATCACGTTCATGCCATTGTAAAGGGCACATCTTAACCATCATACCCAGCGCTGGCTACTGATTACAGAGCAGATATAAACATGTGAATATGATCATATAGAGCAGTGTACCTCCATGTGGAAATGTCTGACTGTTAGTTAGTTAATTAGTCGACAGATCATCCTCATTGCACATTGAACCATTCAGTCCATAAATGCTCGGATCCCCTCCTCAGCAAATCCCGCAGCGTGTAGCGGCTAACGACGCCAGTTCTGTGATGGTTTATCAATCTTCTTTGGCTTCCCGCGTAGTGTTCTTGTTTGACCACCCCTCTTTTGATTTGCTGTTCTCGCAGTCTGACCATGGTTGTAGATTCGCAGTCATCACTTGGTTCTCGCACAAGTCTTACTTCTCGTAGAGCATTCAGAATTTCAGCCTGGTCCATGGCGCGTCCGCCCTCCACTTTAGCCTTACCTGCGAGCTTGTCAGTCCGCTCATTTCTTTGTACTCCCGCATACCCTTGCACGAAGATGAAACTAATCTTTGTCAGCCGAGACCGCTCCAGAAACAGCAACCACTCTCTTCGGATCCACCCCATCTCTATCCTCTTGAGCATGCTCATTGAGTCGCTAAGGAAACATGCCCTATTGAATGTCTGTGTCTCGAGCCATGTTATTGCTTTACTTACTGCCATGACTTCCATAGTCAGGCTACTTGTGGTCTCAACAAAAGCACCAGAGTCCTCCTTCACAATTCTCCCTCCGGCCCGCGCCGTGAAGGCCCATGAGCTTCTCACATGTCGGACGACCGACCCATCTGTGTAGATGATAGCATCACCGTCTAACGAATTCTCCGAAATCAACGCTTGTACTTCCGCCTCCACAGCAGCCGGATTTTTTTGTCTGCATTTTCTGTCTAGTTGGATGCAAACTGAAAAGAACGTACAGAAATCTGTTGGCACTTGTACCCACTCCTCGCAAGGTTCTAAGTCCTCCAGTGAACACACCTGTTGAAGAATGTCTTTGGCTTGACCCATCCACGACCTTCCTCTTTTTAACCTGCTGCCCTTCACCTTCTTAATTTCACTATACAGTGGATGTTGTGTGTTTGCGTTAACTCTGAGATAGGCACGTGCTCTGCAAATGTGTAGCCTGTCTTCAATGGTTGGAAAATCAAGAAGGTAGCGCACAGCCCTGCATGCTGTATCTCTTGTACATCCAAGAATAATACGCGTAGCTTCGTTTTGTATCCTTGCTATCCTTTGTATCTGCTTACGGCTGAGAATCACGATTGCCATCGCAGACTCAAAAACAGACATGACCAACCCCTTATATATAAGGCGTAGATGGCGCTGCTCACAGTTTGCTGCCGCCATCATCCGCATCGCAGCCAAACCCCCGCTTGGCCTTTGTTATCACTTCGTCTCATTTATAAGCAAGGCTTCGATCAAAACGTATCCCCAGGTAATTTCATTGTCTGCGTTCTTTCCACAGTCTCTGAACACAGGTTAACAGTTGGTGTTGGAGTGTTGACAATATGATTATTCAAAGAGATTCAAAACAATGTTTTCCCGTGATGAATTTGGATAACGAAGACACAAACAATAGATTGCACGATTTATTGCCTGGCATATTTCGCTGCATCTCGTCAGGTACATACTGCAGAAATCACACAACTTACGTGAATTAATTAGATAAATCCTTTCAAACTGAAATATACACATGTTCGCACAGTAATGTCGATTGTCTACCACGGTAATTTTAAACTGACTAACATGTCTTTCTGCTTGCACAAGGACGGCTTACGAAGGTTGATTATTATAGCTTCAGCAAACTTTAACAATCGACTACTTTGTGTGTTGAACAACACACTGAAGGTACTGTCTGATACTATGGCGAGGGCTACCATTAACTATATATGTTAGTTGCATATACTTTACAAGTTTACGATCAGTAGTTTACCACTGCTTTATGAACGACCGGCAAACATACCATTTCATAAAAACCCAACGCAAGGCGGTCTGCTGCTACATCACTCGCCGCTGTGTATAGAACACGGTATGCGGGATTACGAACTGCGACTGTAACCCCTTCTCCGCGGAGCAGGTTCAAACATATTATAGAAAATAAATTCATAGGTAATCATAGAAACAGAGAAAAGAAGTAGAGATCAGAGGACAGACTAGAGAATATCAACATTGTTAGATGAAGTGTGGTCACATTGAGACTCGAAACTATGGCCACCAACCAAATGTTGAGCGGACCCCAAGTAACAGAACAAATAACACGATGACCCTAGTATGACGACATAAAGTTAAACATTCTAATCCTCAAGGTGCGGATCGAACTCATTACCACCGGGCCGGCGGTCAACGTCTATCCACTATGCCACCGTGGCTGCCACATAGCACAATACGTCTGTTATATGTATAGAAATATAGCAAGCATAGTTCTGATAAATGTATATTAATATAGCATAGGTCTGTTAAATGTATAGTAATCTAGCATCGGTCTGTTAAATCTATTTCAATGAAGCAAATGTCTGTCAAATGTATATTAATGTGGCATAAGTCTCTTATATGTATATTAATATAGCATAGATCTGTTAAATGTATATTAATGTGGCATAGTTTTCCTAAATGTATATTAATGTAGCATAGATCTGTTAATTGTATATTAATATAACATTTATTTTGTTTGCGTATCCTTTACATGATATTGCTGTCAACATCAGCATCTTTCAGCTGATTGTTGATTTCTTGGAAAGATTACGCTCAGTAGTTTGCCATTGCTAATATAACATAGATCTGTTAAATGTATATTAATATAGCATAAGTCTCTTAAATGTATATAAATGTGGATAGGCCTGTTAACTGTATAATAATGTGGCATAGGTCTATTAAATGTATATTATTATTGCATAGGTATGTTAAATGTATATTACAATAACATAGGGTGTTACATGTATAATAATATAGCATGCGCCTGTTAAACGTATATTAATAAAGCATAGGTCTGTTAAATGTATATTAATAAAGCATAGGTCTGTTAAACGTATATTAATAAAGCATAGGTCTGTTAAATGTATATTAATGTGACATTGGACTATTAAACCTATATTAATAAAGCATAGATCTGTTAAATGTATATTAATGAAGCATGGGTCAAATATCAAACAGAAACATATGGGATTTTTGTTCTAGTATATTAGAATGATGCCCATGTTGTGTAGCTGTGGGTTTTGGTGGACAATACACCTGGCTCATGTGGACATAAATTACAAGTACCTCTGAAGTCAGAGTCAGTTCGCATCTTGGCGAGGGACACTGGTAATAGTGAAAGCTAATCCACAGGCAAAGATCAGTCCAGTTCACAAGAAGTAGTAGTGTTAGTGTAACAGTATAGCTTAGGAGTAAAGAGTTAGGGAATGCTGCGCATTCATTAACTAGTGAGATGGACGTTTCTTAAATGATGAATTGATCCATACATTTAAGAAACGTCCATCTCAGATAGATACAGTTGATAAAAAGACAAGAGAACAAGAATTGTTATCACAATTAAAAGCTCCGCCGGAGAATAGGGAAATATTAGAAAAGTTCGTGAAAGAAAATCAAGACGTTTTTGCGGTTAGTGATTTAGAATTGGGTAAGACAAGAACAGTTACAATGGAAATAGATACAGGAGACCATCCACCAATTAGTTTAAAACCATATAGAACTCCATTAAGAAATAGAGAAATTGTGGAAAAGGCAATAGAAGATATGTTGAAAGCAGGGATAATAACAAGATCAAAGTCAGAATGGTCATCTCCGGTCGTCATAGTAGCCAAACCTGATGGTTCGAGCAGGTTCTGTTGTGACTACAGGGCGGTGAACAAAATCACTAAGAATGTAGCGTACCCACTGCCAGTGATTGATGATATTTTGGGGTTGCTTAATGGCTCCACATTCTTCACGACGCTAGACGCAAGGTCAGGGTTTTGGTGTATTCCGATGTCGAAGGACGCGCAAAAGAAAAGTGCTTTCTGTACTCATATGGGTTCGTATGAATTCTTACGTATGCCGTTCGGGGTTCGAACTGCCCCCTCTCACTATATGCTCTTAATGAATGAAGTTTTAGAAGGTATGCAAAAGTTTGCTCTAGCATATATAGACGACGTTCTGATTTTTACGAAAGGAGATGTGGAGGATCATTTAAAACATATTAGACTAGTATTTGACAGATTAAGAAGGCATGATGTTAAATTGAAGCTTAGTAAGTGCCAGTTTTTAAAAACAGAAACAAAATATTTAGGGTATATTATAAATAGAGAAGGAATAAAACCAGACCAGGAAAAGATAAAGGCTATTAAAGAGTTACCTCCACCAACTAACATAAAGGAAGTACGTGCGTTTATAGGAACCTGTGGGTATTATAGGCGGTTTGTCCCAGCATTTTCAAAGATTGCAGAGCCAATTACAAATTTGACAGGTAAATACGCTAGATTTAAGTGGGATGATGAGTGTCAAAAAGCATTCGATCTTTTAAAAAACAGTTTAACAGTGGTACCACTATTGACGCATCCAGACTTGAACAAACAATTAATACTATATACAGATGCTTCGGACAATGCAATAGGAGCATGTTTGGTTCAACCATATGAAGGAAAAGAGTCTGGAATACCAGGGGTTAAAAATGAAAGGCCAATCTACTTTTTATCTCATAAACTTAGCAAAACTCAACGCAAATGGCCGATTATTGAGAAAGAAGCTTATGCCATACACTACGCTCTACAAAAAACTAAATTACTACTTACATAATGCCAATTTCATTATTAGAACTGATCACATGCCATTAAAGTCTATATTAGAAGCACCAATACAAAATAGGAAAATACAAACGTGGGCATTGAATCTACAGGGATACAATGCTACAGTGGAATATGTTTCAGGAAAACATAATACATGCGCCGATCTTTTATCTAGGATCCCGTATCCACAGTCATCAGGGAACACGGAAGATGAAGCTGAACCAGAGATAGATGATCGAAACTGGCAAGTAAATATATTAGATTCTGCCATAATAAATAGAGAAAACTTTGAGAGTTTACCATCGGATCAAGAGTCTGAACCTACAACAGAAGACCCACATTTGGAACAGTTTAATATGAAAGATGAACAAGAATTAGATCCAAAAATAGTACAAATAAAAAGAAAACTGAAAGAAACAGGGGAAAATACTTTTAAAAGAAAATTTGTAGAGCTACAAGAAGACAATCAATTATATTATATCAGTGAAAAAGGTGAAGGAGTAAGAAAATATATTCCGAAACATTTAGAACAAGAAGTTTTAAAGGCATATCACGATAATAATGGTCATTTTGGGCGAGATAAGTTGGTTAAGGCTATTAGCAGTAAATATTACTGGCCGAATTTATTTAAAAGCGTATATGAATATGTTGAAGCATGTGAAAAGTGTAGGTTAAGAAACATGAAGATAATTAAATGTTCCTTACAGGATACTGATATTCCTCAATTTCCAATGCAGAAAGTAAGTTTAGATATTTCAGGTCCTCATCCAAAAACATTATCGGGAAATGTATACCTACTACATATCGTAGATTCATATAGTCTCTGGCCAGAAGTTTATCCAATTCGAGACAAGAGTGCTGATTCAGTTATAAATATGCTTCTACAAGAATTTATACCAAGGTTTGGGTGTCCACAAATAATACTTACAGACAATGGGAAAGAATTTGTAAATAGAAAGTTTGAAAAGTTGGTAAAAGATTTGAATATAAAACACATTAAGACTTCATATTACAGACCAACTTCGAATGCCAAAAATGAGCGACAACATAGGACATTATACAACATACTAGCGAAAAATGTAGAAGAACACGATATGGATTGGGATCTTTATTTGGGAATAGCATTAGCGGCGATCCGTACACACCAAAATGAATAAACAGGTTTGTCACCATTTTACTTAGTACATGGGAGAGAACCAATATTGCCAATTGACAATTTATTAAAGCCTAGGAGAAAATATATGGGGGAGGATTTTCAGGAAACAAGATTACAAGAGATGCATAAAGCACATGTACGTTTAAGAAATAATATAATTAAGGCTCGAGAAAGACAGAAGAAATACGCAAATAAAAATGCACACTTACAAGAGTTCAACATAGGTGATAGAGTTTATTACAAAAAACATAGGAAAAACTCTAAGTTTGATGCTCATTGGGTCCCGGGATATTATATTTTAGAAAAGAGGGGTCCAGTATCGTATACTATTAAGAACCAAGTTACAGGGCATGTTGCACGTTCACATGTGGAGCACTTAAGACGGGATAGTGAGGAAAAGGAGGCAGAGAATAATAATAATTATTATTATTCAGAAGAATTGTCAGATGGACAGATTGTCAGACAAACGGAATATCCAATACCTATAGAGAATGGGAAACAAGTAACAACAGCATCTACTACGGCTGAACAAGAAGAAACAATACCAAAAACAGTCGTGATAGAGGAAAACAACACGTATGACGATTATAATAATGAAGAATCAATCGAGGAAAAAATAGAAGCTCCATTTATGAATACAAGACAGGCAGTAAAAAGAAAGTTAGATAGACAGAAAGAAAGAGAAATTAAGAGGCAAAGGAAGTTTAGACTGAATTCTTCAAGTGATGAAGATATGCCACTGTTTGAAAATTTATTAAGACGTCAAGACAGAAAAGTTAGATTGGATTTAGAAAGGAAGAGATTAGCGGTTGCTAGTAATGGATATACAGATGCAGAACAAGAGATGGATGAAAAGTCAGAAACTGATGAAGATGCTGATATGAAAGAAGATAGTTCTCCTCAGGAGGATGACGATATTGATGTAGATATTGCACTTATAGAGAAAAATTTGAAGCTATTAAGAAAGTGGAGAAGAGGTAGATAGTGCGGTAGAATATTCTGTAGATTGCAGATAGAAGAAGAAGTTAGACAAGGTATTTATGTATTTCCAAGGAAGGAAGTTGGCAACTTAATCAAGAGTTGTTGGGATGAGTAGACATAATATGTTATTGATATATGCTTTGTGATCATTTTGATTTTTAAGTTGAGGTGTTGAGTTTTTCTTAGACGGAAAATAATTGATTAAGTCATAATATGTATGTATATATATGATCTTTCATTTTATAACATATGTTTAATTTGATTAATGTGTGGGGATAAAGATGATGTCAAAGAATGAGGGGGTTGATATTGTGTAGTCTGTTGTTTGACTTCAATTGTTCTTTATAAAATGTGAGGATAATTTAACGTTGCTTTTATTGAATTATCCTGGGTGTGTTTAAAATGATTACTGGCTTGACGTTCAGTTAGGGGAAAAATGAAGAGTTGTTTTTGGGAACTTACAGAAAATGTGAAATAGACGTTGAGTTGTTTAACGTATATAACGTTTATAAATTGAGGGTGAAACATGGTTGAGTTAAGGAGGAACTGGTAGTGATTAGTGAAGTGATTCAATATGTTGTAATGGATGAGTATATTTAAAAGTGGCTGGGGGTATCAGCAAAAATTGATATTACAGGTGGTTTGGAAAGAGTTAAAATGGGGGATTGAAATAGGGACTACATTAGTTGGTTCGTAATGTAAATACGTGGATTGGTATGACGGGCGATATTGGGTAAATGGGGAGTTGAAATAGGAGCTGGGTTGAACAGCGTTTAATGGGAAAATATGGGGGGAATGCCAGGTTGAATTTTGGCATGTAAATAAGTGGACACTGGAAGAAGAAGACTGTACGTAACAGTATACTAATAATTTGGAGGTTTTGAAGGAATAGTTGAATTTGACGAGCTGTATAATACAAAATGGTTGTAGTGTTGGATCAACTTTTTGACAACAACAATTATTATTGACGAAAATGAAGATAAATTTTAGAAACTTTATTTTTATAAAGTTTTGAGAATGCATGGGAAGAGAAATGTGGTTACTTCTTACTCTTTTTCCCCTTACTTTCTATATTTTTTTTAAGGTGCGCACCTACCAAATCTAACCTATCCAACCTAACTGACTTAACTAAACTTTTCTGTCTATCCTGGAATAGTGAGAATGTGAATAAGTGAGAAAAAGATAACGGAAATATCTTCAATTTTTGTCAATCATAATTTAGATGGACACTTTAATAGCAGTTCGCTTATGGAGAATTTTGTAGATAGTTTTTGTGGAGAACTTTATAACGAGTTTTGTAGAGAGTTTGTATTATTGATATAGTATGAAGTATGTCTCTAGTTAGCATTTGGCTATGATGAGATAAGAGGGTGAGAATTGAGTTGAGAAAAATATGGGATTGTTGGGCAGGTATAGTAGAAGTAAGTGGTTAAGAGTTGTGGTTGAGATTTTTTCATTAGGCCTATATACGGAATACGTTTAGTTCAAAGTGAACGAACCGAGAAAAAGGAAAACCATGCCCTTTTCTCTCCTAATCTTTAGCTGGAAATATAAATCAGATATCAGATCACATGGAGGTGTGACTTTGTTTTTTCTTAATTACCTTAAACTATCTATAGCTTTTATTAAAGACAATAACGTGGAAACCAGAGTGAGAATGAGGGAGAAAATGAAGAAGAAGAGAAAAAAAGAGTGAGCTAATGATAATAAACATTACACCGTTTTATATGTGTGTCTCTTACCACCTTCCTTATTCTTGTTATTGCCGATAGCCTTGTAAATGCCTGTATTATAACCATACTAGATTTGTGAATTATTATCATGTTTTTGATTCATCCATACAGTGACATGTTATTGAGACTGTTACAACGCGACCCGACAAGAAGAGTTACTGTGGCAGCTTTATTGGACCGGGTGCGACATGAAACCATCCATAGACACATCATCAGAGAGAACTAGAGAACCCAAGCTTGGCATATCTGAAATATGCTTACATCGCAGCAGTGCTGTATCTGAAACAGCCGCAAAATGGTATCTAGGAAATTGTATTGCGACACGGTTTGTTTCATTCAAGAACATTTTAACAAGTTTATTAATAAACACACAAATATATCTTTTAGTACATGTGTGCAAACAGCGCTAGCTTATATCTGGGGTGTGAAAATAAGGACATGAGTGACGTGGCTATAATTTAGATATTCAGTCTTGTAGCAATAATTATCAAATTCAATAAGAGTCATGCACTCACCTGTGTTATATTTGGAATAAGGGGGGCGGGAGAGAGAGAACAGCATTAACATATCCATTCAGTAGTGATGTGGGTTGTTATTATTGACGTCAAATCAAGATATAATTTGCAACGATATAAGACTGCCTGTCAACATCTTGTATCACACACATGCACTCTCGCTTCTTCATCCACACCCAAAGAAACATCCGTTGTGTAGATGGTACATCACGTCTTTTATTTCAGGCGAACCTGAGATAGTTACACATTATACCCAGGCGGTGGCTGCCTGAACAAATATACAAATGCCGCCTTCTCTACGATAATCATACACAGTCAATTGCTCACACTCCACACTTGCTATCTTCAACTAGCGCTCTCGCAAACTAAGCATTTGCCCTCCGAAATACACAAGTGTCCTCCTCTGAAAACTGTCGAGTCCCGTCTGACGTTTTCCAGCCGGTTGGCTGGCCTTGGCGCCCTAGACCCCGTGCTGTCTGTAAAACCCCGTGCTGTCCGTAAAACCCCGTGCTGTCCTACCCGTCTCGTAGTACAGCAGTCTGTCCGTGCTAAGCTGGGTTGTACTAACGTCTAGTCTGTTCAGGGTGTATCCCGTGAACTGGCGTCCCCTACTATCCTCTGGTCCTGCCGGTGTCCTGGTTATGACACGTCTGTGTCCCAACCTAAGTCCTGTCTCCTGTTTATCTACTGTCCACTAGATGTCCTGTCTTATGACCATTCTATGTCCTGACTTATTTTCTGTCTCTACTCTATCTACTACCCTGTAGATGTCCTTCTCTATGCCCTATATGTCATTACCTCTATTCTGCCCATTGTCCTCTCTTTGCCCTATCCGTACCTACTCAACACCCTGACATTCTCTCGTCCCCCCCCCCCCCACACTCCCCGGTATTGTGTCACGAAATTCAACATAATAGGTGTGACACAATGTCGTATCAGCATATTAAAAATTAGTCGGAACTAATTTGTCAGTGTGTTGTAGGAGTTCCTCAGACACTCTAGTTAGGTACCACTCTGACTCATATGGGTATGAAACCAGGTTGACGTATCTACCAATTAGTTTATGATCAGTGTAACTTGCTTGTAATGTTGCCAAGAGTCATTACTCGTCCACATTTCACTACTAGAAGCTGTATCGAACGAAGGTCAGTTTGGCTTACAATTATGGCTAAGTCATAAAATGCACTACCTCTCAAAACATCAAAAGCGGATGTCCCGAAACAATTTGTTCCTGTTACGGAAACAAATCATGAATATGTTATTCATGGCTCCCGTGAAATGTACTTCAACATCTTTTACAAGCTCTGTGTCTGCTGATGTCTACCTATCTGGCTTCCGCTTGTGGATAAACTTACAACTGTGTGCTCATAATTCATATAAATCTGTTGTGTCCCCAGTTACAGTGTGCTCTCCCTTACTTCCAAATTGATGTTTGTACGTTATCTGTTTGTATTCTGTTTGTTTGCGTGTTCTATTACTCTTAATGTATGTTTAAATTAGAAACATAGGTGTATGTTTATAATCCGTGTACTTAAGGTTTTCAAGTGTCGCAGGTAGGTTCCTCCATCTCACAAACGAAGACTATGCTTAATTTCTGAGATGAGTCGCCGAACTGAGACTCTGGAAAACATCACCATAGTTGCAATGTAATTGTAACTTAAACACATATAAAACAATTCCACGCTCACATGTGTTACACAGAAGACGAAGACAAATCATAAAAAACACCATATGTGCAAAAAAGTGGACCAATATTCATCCTTATTATTTTAATGCATTCATTCATTCTTTCATCCACTTTTCGCCCGCTCAGTTAGACAATGCATTATTAAAAATGTTTCTCTTGTTGAAATAAAATACGCTCGTTTTCAACATTTAACGAGCTGACTTGCAGTATATTATAGTAGTAATTTCTATAGTACACTAATCTATTTACAAACTTGTTTGATTGCTTTTGGCAATACTAAGGGAAGAAACTGTAATTGACTTTCTGTCTTTTGGTCTAATGGGTGATATTAATCAAGGAAACATAATTTAACTAAACTATCTAGCTGTAGTAGAAATGTGTTGGCTCCCTTAAAGTAAAATGTTGTTAATTAACTTAAGACGTTTTAAATGTATTTAATTGTACGTTAATGCCATTTCTTGTCTAATTAAGTAATGTTACTAGTTTTTAAGAAAGTTGTCTTATCAGAGACATGTAATTTATTTTCTACTACTTTGTAGGTGTTAATGGTCTAAATATTATCTTCATTTCAAATATAACTAAATGATTTTGAATATTTCTGAGGCTATTTTATTTAATTTATTACTAACTTTCTGTAAATATATTCTAAGCAAAAGGGAAATTAGATTGATAGTGCAACTTCAATAAAAAATAAGTTGAACTTAGTACATGTTATGTATACTATAATATTACTAACGAAATCTATGTACACTAACTAATCTGTAGTAGCTCCATGTGACGGCGATGATGTAGCATCCTCCTTCATCTCGACTCCGAACTCTGGGGGTCTAGTCAGCAAATCTGCTAACGTATTTTTAGTCCCTCGTATGTGTTTTACAGAAAACGAGTAATTTTGGAGTATAAGGGCTCAACGGTAGATGCGATTGTTCTTCGGTTGCCCTTTTTCAATCACTGTTAACGGGGAATTGTCAGTTTCAACGACGAAATGTGTTCCGGCAAGATACCTATTCAATTTTGTAATACAATACACAATTGCAAGAGCCTCCAATTGAGATACATCGTATCTTGACTCTGCTGGAGTCAGCTTGCGACTGACGTACACTATTGGATGAAAGATCCCATCGTAGGCCTGTAGGAGTACTCCCGAGATGGTTATGGTACTCGCGTCTGTCCTAAGAGTATAGGGTAATTTTGGGTTAGGTAACTTCAAAATAGGGATGTTACTGAAATAATGCTTCAGTTGTGACATTGCATTATTTAAAGTAGCATCTTGTACATTGATTTTTGCATTAGATTTTAACAAATCAGAAAATATGCTGGTAATCTGTGCCAAATTCGGAATGAATTTGTTATAATAGTTTACTAGGCCCAATAGGCTTCTCACTTGCTTCTTAGTTGTTGGCATTGTGAGATTCAGAATCTTAGTAACAATCTTCTCATCACTTTTTAAGTGGCCTTTTGATATTTTATGGCCTAGAAAGTCAATTTCTTCCAATGCCAACTCTACCTTAGTTGGTTTCACCGTGAGTCCGAACAATTTAATTCTGTCGAAGACATGTTTCAATGTTTGTATGTGAGACGTCCAGTCTGTTGTATGTACACAAATGTCGTCTATGTAAGTTTGAGTATTTGGTACTCCATGTAAGAGCTGTCTAGTGAGACGGACGAAAGTCGCAGGCGCATTGCGTAAACCGAAAGGAAGAAAGCGCCACTCGCATAGACCAAGCGGTGTTGCAAAGGCAGTAAGATGTATGGAATTTTCATGCATAGGATTTGACAGTAGCCTTTGGTGAGGTCTAGTTTAGAAAAATATGATAGATTCTGACATGTTTAAGATAAGATCGTCACAAGAAGGGATTGGCTCTGCGTCTGTCTTTGTGATTGCATTTAGCTTTCTATAATCGACGCAGAGTCGAATAGTAGAATCTTTCTTTTTTACTAAGACGATCGGGAAATAGTTGCTCCGATTGGGATTTCTGAATTATCCCAGAAGATTCAAGACTAAGAATTTCCTTGTCGTGATTGTCCCTATAATTTAGAGGGATGGAGTACGGTCGACATTTAATAGTTGTGTCATCAGTGAGAACAATGGAGTGTTGTATCCTATCTGTCCTACCTGGAATGTCAGAGAAGATGGATTTATATTCTGTTAGTAGTACTATTGTCCTCTTGTTTCTGTTCGTCTGTCATTTTTGGCCCAAGATGTATACTGTCTATTGTCGTTGTGATGTCAACTGTCGGTACTGGCAGTTCATTGTCATCGTCCTCTGTTTGGTTAATTACTGTGGTTGCCCTGTGTTCATCGTCTGTCTCCTGTCCTTGTCTGGAGTAATATGGTTTGAGCATGTTGATATGGAATATCTTGTATTTGTTTCATAATCGACATTAGATACCTTTCTCACTACTTTGAATGGCCCTTGCCATGAAGTTGATAACAAGTCACTCTTATCAGGTAATAACAATAAAACCTCTTGCTCAGGTTCCAACTGCAAGGTTTTTGCACCTTTATTGGCATATTGGCGGTAAATCTGTCCTTTGTGTTCCAAAGATGTTTTCGCTAGGGCACACGCTTTCAAAACCCTATCGCGTGTGTTTGTAACTACCTCATATGGCGATGATGGTTATGGGGTATTTGAGGTTTTAGTTAACATCTGATGATAGATGTTGAGGGGTCCTCGTGGGTTTGCCCCTGTCAAAGACTCAGTTATATAGGAATGAAGACCACCCTGAAAGAGTGGTCTACCTCAAGTAGAATAGAGGTAACCCAGTGCCCCTACATGAGGGCAGGGTAGGTGTAGGGAATAAATAAGAAGGGGAACTATTAAATAGTTCTCTCATGGGACACGGAGGTGTCAACCAGAGAGTAAGCACTCTGGTCACGGCATAATCACGCCAACGTGATAGACACGGAGAACTAAACTGAAACTCAAGAGAGGACACTACTCTAGCGTGCTGAATGATGCCGCACGCAAAAGCCGTAGTGCGCCCCAAGTCCTTCCGCGTACTGTGTAAACAGCACGGGAGGAATGATCAGACGGGACACAGACTTCGTAGTGAACGCATCGCTTAGCGTCGATGCTTATTTCGTTAGCCGAGTAGATAGATTAGCAGTAGGGTTAGGAAACGACTAGTGATAGGCAATTCTGTGCATTTATTCTTGTGTGATTTGTTAGCGACTGTTTGTTGTACATTGATGTGATGCAAAGAGCCAGTGGCAATAAAATGTGTAATCGATTCCTCTCGTACGACTAACAAATCTTTTTGTGTGGTGCGAGAGAAGTTATCCCGGAATGCCTGTGACATCGGTTGATGACAGCCCCGTAAATCAGCTCAAAAGGTGAGAAGCCCGTGCTTGCTTGCAGGACTTCTCTGTAGGCAAAGAGCACTGTTAGTAACAGTGTGTCCCAATCTGATGGGTTTTCTGCTGTTACCTTCGCTAGCATATGCTTAAGATCCCCGTTAATCTTCTCCACGATCCCGTTCGCCGCTGGACGATATGGGGTCGTGAAACACTTTTTAATGCTGAACAATTTTGTAACAGCTTGCGTTGCAGCTGATATGAATTGTGTCCCTCGGTCGGATAAGATGGTTTGGGGGAATCCGAAACGGGAAAATAGATGTAGAAAAACTTCGACTACATCTTTGGAACTGCTGTACTTAAGTGCCACAGCTTCTGGACAACGTGAACAAAAATCCACTGGAGTTAAAATAAATCTATTTCCTTTGTTGGACACATGATTTAAAGGTCCCACTATGTCCACAGCGACCCACTCAAAAGGTCTAGAAGCCAGTGTTGTTGATTGGACCTCTGCTGTGACATGTTTACCGTCTTTCACCAAGTGCTGACAAATGGTGCATGAACGGCAATAATTATTAATGTCCGTACACAATTTAGGCCAATAGAACTTAGAGAGAATTCTGGCTCTTGTTTTGTCCTAACCTATGTGGCCAGCAAACGGCGAATCATGTGCGACTTCGCATCACTGTTTGACGGTGTTTCATTGGTAAAACCGTTTGCTGGATTTCGTAGTTATCTCTCTTGTACATTCTAGTGAGAATACCATTTTTTTTACATAAAATACCATGAAGCATTTTTAACTAGCTTCGGTTTTTCCCCTATAAACCTAAAGTAGGGTGAAACTGTTACATCGGCGCGTTGCGCCTTTTTGAACTCTTCTGTGGTATTGTTGTCCACCGTCCTCACTAGGTGAAATGATTTGCAGCATTTCATTCTGTAGGTCGTCCTGTTGTTTAACTGTTACGGACCTTGTTATTGCATGCGCCTTATTATAATGGGTTTCTTCCCAGGCTTTGATTTCACTAGTGGTACATTTTTTTTTACTTCTTTACTTCTGGCAAATACCCGATAATCAGATCCGTACAAGGATTATGCAAGATCGCGCACGTAAATGTGTCTGATAAGAAAGGAGTACGTATACGAGCTGTGGCTAATGGGTATTTCTCTACTTCGCCTGAAAATGTCCGGCAATTCACAAACTCGCCTGTGTAATCTTCTGGCTTTGCCAGTTCCTTTCTTAAACCGATCAAGGTACTACCGCTGTCGATTAAGAGTTGACAAGGTTTGTCATTTACCATTCCATAGTGGAATTCTAATTTCCCTCTAGAGGAAACTGCTGCGTTTGCGTTTTCACTTGAAAACGGAACTGTATGGCCGCATTTCAGTACTCCATCTTCGTGGAACTTATGACAAGTTTGACATCTATCATAGTTAAGGATATCAATTGCTGCTAACGCATTCTCTTCACATTCTTGCATTTGTTCTTCATCACACTCGCTTTCTGACGATGAGTCAATGAGCACTGGATTCACACTTCTCAATCTCTGGCGCCCTTTACAACGTGTACTAAGTGGCCTTAAGATTTACAACAACAAAACAATTCACAGCACGTCGGTACGTTTCCATTTTATTCTGCTGTTTTTTTAATCATCATCTCTAGATGAGATGGATAATTTGGATTAGCATCACACATCTCAAACTGATCGTGAGAGAATTTACAGTATGGACACTGCGGTGGATTGGGTCTTTGTTTCTCTCTGTATTTGAATGGTCTTTGTGGTTTACTATTAGCTGCTGCTACTATGTTATTTTCATCGATGTTAGAGCTAAATATGTCTCTGTTGGAAGAAAAATAAGCTGACCCTCTCTTTTCTAATTGTTCTAATGACTCAACATCAGCCTGTTGTACAAAATTTAGCAAAAGGTCAATAATCATTAAATCCCTAAGCTTTTCATAGCTCTTGTTAATTTTTGCAACGTTCAGCCACTTATTATATACGTCCTGTACGTGAGAGACGTAATCAATGAAGGTCTGATTACTTTTGGGTTTTAATTTGGAAAACTGCACTTGATACCCTGGTGCATCTAATAAAAAATGCTGCATAATGCGTTGGTGTATATAGTCATAGTCATTCCTTAGTTCTTGGGGAATAGACTCTATTACTTTTAAAGGCTCCCCTGAGAGGTTCTTCATATAAATCATGGCCCAATGCTCCCTTGGTACCTCCTGGAATTTTAACTGAAACTCAACATTCTCAGACCAGGCAGAAATGGAATCGCCTTGGCAGAATGGTTTTACTATCCCTTTGTACTTATTATACTTGTTTTCCTCTTCTTTACTTTTCAACTTCGTAGTTGCAATAGTGTACATGCGACTCGACCTCAAGTTCTTTCATTTTCATCTGGGTTTGTGCCTCATTTTCTAACTGTTTTTCTTTCAAAATTAATTTCTTCTTATCTTTGTGCCATTTCTATTTCTTTAATTTGAGTTCTTTAGCTTCAGCTACTTCTAGTTGTTTTAGTTCGGTAGCTTCCGCTAATTCAGCTAGCTCTTTTTATGTAAGCTTTCTTGAGCTCTTTCCTCCCTCTCTGCACCTTCCTTCTTTCTCTGCAGCCGCTTTCCTATCTCTCTCATCTTTTCAATTGCCGCAATTCTATCAGTATGTTCTTTGTATTCTTTCTTGCCCACTGTTCTAATTTTTCTCCACTATACCCTAGATCTTTTCTAGCCTCAATGCATTCTTTAATGTTGACATTGTTGCAAGTTATGTTCAACAAGTTACAATGTGCAATAATAATACAATATTTATTATACAATTGAATAATACGTGTGTTACTTTACTTTTGTAACAAAAAAAAATAAGTTGCTACTTTAAATTACAGTGTCAAAAAAATAGGGGTACTTATCTGATTTTCTGTAAATTTCTGCTTTTCACTCTGCTCTCGAGGATACTTTTCTGCTTTCTCCTGTTACAATACTGGGTTGTTAGTATCACTTTCACTCTCCACTTCTGGTGTGTAGAGTAGTAACAATTAATATTCAAACAAAACTACAATATTACATGAAAAATTTTGTCTGTCGAGTCGATTCTTCCAAGAGGAGAACTGGAATGTGGAATATATTTTTGTTAGTTTTGTCGGTCGTCGTGTCTTTTGTCGTGTTAATTATGTAGTGTAGTCTTCAACTGGCTTGGGACATCAACTGAAACGTCATCCTGAAAACATGGTGTATATCATTATTACATCAGTTCAATTATGTTTAATCAGTTTGCAAGCACTCGTGGTGGATTCAGTCTTACTTTCAAACAATACACTTTCTAGTAGGCGGTGAATTCGTTCAAAACGTTAAACTTACACGCCACTTAACGTTAACCTATTAAGCTAGGCTATTCTCACTCGCATAAGGCGATTTTACACACGCAGGCGATGGATTAACTCGTAACTTCTGACACCACGTTAAGCTCCTTGCCAACATCTTGTATCACATATAGGCACTCTCGCTTCTTCATCCACACCCAAAGAAACATCCGTTGTGTAGATGGTACATCACGTCTTTTATTTCAGGCGAACCTGAGATAGTTACACATTATACCCAGGCGGTGGCTGCCTGAACAAATATACAAATGCCGCCTTCTCTACAATAATCACACACAGTCAATTGCTCGCACTCCACACTTGCTATCTTCAACGCGCTATCGCAAACTAAGCATTTGCACTCCAAAATACACAAGTGTCCTCCTCTGAAAACTGTCGAAACCCGTCTGACGTTTTCTAGCCGGTTGGTTGGCCTTGTCGCCATAGACCCCGTGGTGTCTGTAAAATACCGTGCTGTCCGTAAAAGCCCGTGCTGTCCTACCCGTCTCGTAGTACAGCAGTCTGTCCGTGCTAAGCTGGGTTGTACTAACGTCTAGTCTGTTCAGGGTGTATCCCGTGAACTGGCGTCCCCTACTATCCTCTGGTATGGTCCTGTCGGTGTCCTGGTTCTGACACGTCTGTGTCCCCACCTAAGTCCTGTCTCCTGTTTATCTACTGTCCTGTAGATGTCCTGTCTTATGACCATTCTATGTCCTGACTTATTTTCTGTCTCTACTCTATCTACTACCCTGTAGATGTCCTTCTCTATGTCCTATATGTCATTACCTCTACTCTGCCCCTTGTCCTCCTCTTACCAAGAAAATAGCACAAAAAGTTTACCAACTTGCTAAAATTCAGCACTTCCTGGACGAAAGCACACGAAAAATATTCTATACATGCTATATCCAATCACATCTCGATTACTGTTCCACAGTTTGGGATGGTTGCCCTAAATCTAATTTAAAACGACTATGTTCTCTTCAAAACCGCGCTATTCGTCTGGTTTCTGGCATAAAGCACGTTGAAAGTAATAATTTGTACAGTCATCTAAGACTTCTACCACTTCAAAAGCGCTTCCTTTTCAACAAAGCCAAATTAGTGAATAAAATTATATCTCAAAATACCCCAGAGTATCTTCTGCCGCTGATTCAATCTAATGCAATGAACAGCAAGCGCCTAAATTTGTTACAAGTCTCAAAGCCTAGATTGGACCTATACAAAACATGTTTCGCCTATTCTGGTGCTCACTTATGGAATGGTCTGCCTCCAGATCTGAAAACTCCAATGAGTCTCTACACATTTAACCGAAAACTCTTTCAATACTTAATCCATATCGACTATATGCCACTATAATTCATTTACTGGTATAATTGTTCATTATAATTGTTCACTATATATGTGTGTGCGTATTGTGTGTGTGTGTGTGTGTGTGTGTGTGTGTGTGTGTGTGTGTGTGTGTGTGTGAGAGAGAGAGAGAATGTGTGTGTGCGCACGTGCATGCGTGTGTGTGGAGAGAGTGATTGAGCGAGAAATGGTGGGGGAATGTGTCAGTGCATGCATTCGTACGTGTATGTGTGAGAGTAAGTGAGGGAGTGTGTGCGTGAGTGCATGCGTTCATGCGTATGTGTATGTGTGAGAGAGTGTGATTGAGAGAGTGTGTGTGTGTGTGTGTGTGAAGGATTGTGTGTGAATGAGTGAGCGGGAGAGTGAATGATTGAGCGTGAGAGTGAATGAGTGAGAGTGAATGAGTGAGCGGGAGAGTGAATGAGTGAGCGTGAGAGTGAATGAGTGAGGGTGAATGAGTGAGCGGGAGAGTGAATGAGTGAGCGTGAGAGCGAATGAGTGAGCGGGAGAGTGAATGAGTGAGAGTGTCTGTGTGTGTGAGTGAATGTGTGAGAGTGAATGAGTGAGCGTGAGAGTGAATGAGTGAGCATGAGAGTGAATGAGTGAGCGGTAGAGTGAATGAGTGAGCGGGAGAGTGAATGAGTGAGCGTGAGAGTGAGCGGGAGAGTGAATGATTGAGCGGGAGAGTGAATGAGTGAGCGTGGGAGTGAATGAGTGAGCGTGAGAGTGAATGAGTGAGCGTGAGAGTGAATGAGTGAGCGTGAGATTGAATGAGTGAGCGTGAATGAGTGAGAGTGAATGAGTGAGAGTGAATGAGTAAGCGTGAGAAGGAATGAGTGAGCGTGACAGTGAATGAGTGAGCGGGAGAGTGAATGATTGAGCATGAGAGTGAATGAGTGAGCGTGAGAGTAAATGAGTGAGTGTGAGAGTGAATGAGTGAGCGGCAGAGTGAATGAGTGAGCGGGACAGTAAATGAGTGAGAGTGAATGAGTGAGCGGGAGAGTGAATGAGTGAGCGGGAGAGTGAATGATTGAACGGGAGAGTGAATGAGTGAGCGGGAGAGTGAATGAGTGAGCGGGAGAGTGAATGAGTGAGCGGGAGAGACAGAATGAGTGAGCGGGAGAGACAGAATGAGTGAGCGTGAGAGTGAATGAGTGAGCGGGAGAGTGAATGAGTGAGCGGGAGAGTGAATGAGTGAGCGTGAGAGTGAATAAGTGAGCGTGAGAGCGAATGAGTGAGTGTGAGAGTGAATGAGTGAGCGGGAGAGTGAATTAGTGAGAGTGAGAGTGAATGAGAGAGAAAGAGAGAGAGAGTGTGTGTGTGTGAGCGTACGCATGCGTGTGAGTGTGTGTATATGAAAGAATACAGAGAGAGAGAGAGAGAGAGAGAGAGATAGAAAGAGAGAGAGCTGAGCAGATGCATGTCATGTAACACGCATGTTATGTAACACGCGAATCCATATGTTTGTGTATTCTCATCTGTCATATTATCAGTTAAATACCATTTGATTTTATCATGTATAATCTAAACTTATGTTCATTACTGTAGTTTGAGTGAGAGAGTGAGTGAGTGTGAATGAGAGACAGAATGAGTGAGAGTGAATGAGTGAGCGTGAGAGTGAATGAGTGAGAGTGAATGAGTGAGCGTGAGAGTGAATGAGTGAGCGTGAGAGTGAATGAGTGAGCGGGAGAGTGAATGATTGAGCGTGAGAGTGAATGAGTGAGAGTGAATGAGTGAGCGGGAGAGTGAATGAGTGAGCGGGAGAGTGAATGAGTGAGCGTGAGAGTGAATGAGTGAACGCGAGGGTGAATGAGTGAGCAGGAGAGTGAATGAGTGAGCGTGAGAGCGAATGAGTGAGCGTGAGAGTGAATGAGTGAGCGGGAGAGTGAATGAGTGAGCGGGAGAGTGAATGAGTGAGCGGGAGAGTGAATGAGTGAGCGTGAGAGTGAATGAGTGAGCGGGAGAGTGAATGATTGAGCGGGAGAGTGAATGAGTGAGCATGAGAGTGAATGAGTGAGCGTGAGAGTGAATGAGTGAGCGTGAGAGTGAATGAGTGAGCGTGAGAGTGAATGAGTGAGAGTGAATGAGTGAGCGTGAGAAGGAATGAGTGAGCGTGAGAGTGAATGAGTGAGCGTGAGAGTGAATTAGTGAGCGGGAGAGTGAATGAGTGAGCGCGTGAGTAAATGAGTGAGCGTGAGAGTGAATGAGTGAGCGGGACAGTGAATGAGTGAGAGTGAATGAGTGAGCGGGAGAGTGAATGATTGAACGGGAGAGTGAATGAGTGAGCGGGAGAGTGAATGAGTGAGCGGGAGAGTGAATGAGTGAGCGGGAGAGTGAATGAGTGAGCGTGAGAGTGAATGAGTGAGCGGGAGAGTGAATGAGTGAGCGTGAGAGTGAATGAGTGAGCGGGAGAGTGAATGAGTGAGCGGGAGAGTGAATGAGTGAGCGGGAGAGACAGAATGAGTGAGCGTTAGAGTGAATGAGGGAGCGTGAGAGTGAATGAGTGAGCGGGAGAGTGAATGAGTGAGCGGGAGAGTGAATGAGTGAGAGTGTGTGTGTGAGTGAATGAGAGAGAGAGTGTGTGTGTGTGTGCTGTGTGTGTGTGTGTGTGTGTGGGGCACGCTGGCATCACTACTTTTACGTCACATACTTTTTATGTACATATTTTTATCCATGTTTAGCCTTGTTTATGTTTACAACATTCATTTCACAATGTTTATTTTTCTTCCTATGTAAATGTATAATGCTCTTGATGAACGAAAGACGAGTGATTGGAAGGGCCGAATGTAAGACGGGCCTGCGCGCCCAATTTGTGACCCTAATAAAGTTGATTTGGTTTGATTATGTCCTATCCGTACCTACTCAACACCCTGACAGTTCAGCTATCGGTAAGTGTTCATAAGTTTATACAGTGTAGCAATGTCTAAGAACGTGGTTATGTCTAAGAGTTCAACTATGTTTAAGAGTTCATTTATGTCTAAGAGCTCAACTATGTCTAAGAGGTCAGTTAGGTCTCAGAGCTCAACTATGTCAAAGAGCTCAGCTATGTTTAAGAGCTCAGTTATGTCTAAGAACTCAGTTATGTGAGACAGTATGGAAAAATGGTTTTCACATACCGCCTTTTTTTGAAACAGAAAGTTCACCGACCAGTATAAGTTCAAAATTAGTGAGTGGTCGGGCAATGACTCTAGTGCAGCCCGCTGACCGACAGTTTACCTCTCGTTGTTAGTAGAATAAGAAATTCAGGAAACATGAAGCCGAACTTAGCATAGGAGCTGTCAAATGAGCAAGAAATACAACGGATTAGGCTAGATATATGGGAACGGACACGCCCAATGAACCAAACCAGGCGAAGGCAGAAAAGGTAAGGTCTTCGACCTCAAGCTATAACCTAGTAGTGTCAAGGGATCTAGAATAAAGCGGATTAAGTAGAATTAATTATGTGGTACAGCTAAAAAATCCCATTGGGTAGCCCTTCGTGGCAAGGAGGAGCTATGTCACGTGATGCCAGAAAGAACCGCCAAATTAAGCGGTATATATATACGCGGGACAGAGAAGCATTGGAGGAGATAAGCGAGTTCTAGACAGCCGAGTGCAGATACTCGAAAGGCTGTTGAGACCAATAAGACTGTGGCAACTCTGGTCGGGCAGATAAACCCGAGGACCAAAGAAAGCACGGACTTAAGTGTTGGAAAAAGAACCGCCCTAAAGAAACTATTGATTGCTATTGTCATTTGCAATCATTAAGGAAAGTCACACAAGACTAGAGTGGGCTAAGAGGACACACGTTTGATGGGATCATCCAGAGGACTGCGTCGAACAAAGTTGGAAGGAGCCTGACTTTATTGGAAAGTGGCGAAATCACTCTGAGACGGGCGGTGATCAGACAAAAGTCCCCGAATTATTTCTCAATCAAAATGTAAACACGGCGAGTACGAGACGCGACCACTAGGTCAAGCCATTCAATGAGGCCAGGTGAATACAGCGGATGAATGGACCGCGCTTGGAGCAAAGCCTGCAGATGAAAGAATGTGCTTGTATTGTTGCCGGCCCGGCAGAGTTGAATCGGGGTCAGACTGCGGCGGAGAAAATAGATCATACAACTGGTTAGCAGTACAACCTAAAAGTAGCGGGTTCGGACCTTCATGGAGAATCGGGGGTAAAAGGCTTAAATGGCTTTAATACTATAAGGCGAGATAGGGAAATAGAGAGCGGTGAATAGGTACAACTGGACGAGCACTAAGTGAGCTGAAGGGGACAGGAATGCCTTTGGATATAAACGTTACAGACAGATTGGGGGGATATATCCTGGGTAGAGAAAAGGAAACGTGCGTCCATACTTCAAGAGCTGAATATTGGAGTAGATTGGCTTATAAAGACGACAAACTATACTGCGGGGATGGATGAAGAGGCACGTTTATCAATTATCATAACTAGGGTGTTGTTAGGCGTGATATTAATCTATGTTGTCAACTTGGGTTTGTGTTAATAGTTGTGTGGGTTTATGTAGTCAATGTTGACGACCCATAATGATGGTTAATCATGAGTGGACTTATGTACTGCAAAAGATTATAATGATTGTAGGGAGTTTTAGTGTGAAAGAGCATTTCATATATGTGATTGGTGGGCAGTACCGGTGTCCCATCTTGTTGTCTTATAATTACTGTTGGGGTACCAAACTGCAATGTTATTGTTAATGATGTAGAGTTATGTTGTTAATGATAATGGCTAGGATATACGCAAGGATGATGACGTTATGGGAGTTGGAGTTACTAGAGGATACAGGTTATTATTGATCGATTGCTATGTTTATGATGTGTTGATTGTTTTGTGATTAATGACAAGGGGAATTTATGTTGTTGAGAATGAATATACACATGCTATTGAGGACGACGATGGCGCCAATGACAATGATACATGGCCCTAGTACATGTCACTGGCGTATTGTGTTGTCGGCCTCGGGGACAAAAGTGTTGTTGTTGGGGTTTACCTGATGTAGTTGTTGAAATGTGACGATCAGTTATCAGCTGTTGTGTTATGTGTCTGGCGCGGGGAAACCCGGCCAGTGTGGGCAAGCGGATCAGGAGTTGTTGTTTAGGGTTGTCCCACTGCCGAATTATATGTGTCTGTCCGCTGTGGAAAGACTATCAGTGTCGGCGTGGGTATTGTATTAATGTCACATGATTACTACACATGGTGAAGTGTTTGGGGGTTTATGGGTTGATGTTGGCATCAAGGAACACTGGTTGGTGGTGTACGACCGCCCAGGCAGTGATGGAATATCACTGACCCGATGTCAATACACGTAGCTGAAGACGAAGGTGAGCAGTAGGTTGTTGACACCCGATGATGCTGTTCACATAGTCAAGGGTGTCTTTTTGTTCAATTTTCAGGTTGTCGCTTGATCGATTGCCTGGGTAAACTAGTGGGCGGTCATTTGACGGTGGAAGTTGGTTGTGTGCATCCTTAGTAGATTTATATACTTTCTTGTCAGACTTGCATACTTTATTATTATATTCCCCTGATTGATATGTGACTAGTTATTGGTTTAATTGCGTGCAATTCCTTAGTTTGATGGTATTATCTTGATGCTAGCTACCTGACAGCATTCTTCCATCATTGTTTGAATTGTTACCGCACGACACTTTGTATACTTTGTAATGTCTTTTGAGAAGCAAATAAACTTGATTCAGTGTTAGCTTATTCTTCTTAGTGCCTGTACTGTGCTTGTCGGTTAGGATAGTGTTGTATTCGTGACCTGCGTACCTGTATACTTGTGAGGTTGGTAGATAAAACCAAGGGTAATCACAACTCAGTGGTTATCTCTACAACCGGAAGACGGACAATCTTTATCTTTCAATTCTTTATTCTCTCCTCCTCCACTTCTCTCTCTCATCTCTCATCTTCGTGCTATCACATATGTCTCATAGCTCAAATATGTCTAAGAGCTCAGCTATATTTAAGAGCTCAGTTATGTGTCAGACCTCAACTATGTCTTAAAGCTCCCCTACGTCTAAGAGCTCAGTTATGTTTCAGAGCTCAACTATGTCTCAGAGCTCAACTATGTCTCAGTTCTCGACTACGTCTAAGAGCTCAGTTATATCAAAGAGCTCAATTATGTCTATGAGCTGAGTTAGGTCTTGAAGGTCAACTGTATCTAGGAGCTCAACTATGAGGTCAACTATGTCTAAAATCTCAGTGTTTCTCTCAGACATCAACTATTTCTAAAAGCTCAATTAGGTCTAAGAGCTCAGTTATGTCTAAGGGCTCAACTATGAGCTCACCTATTTCTAAGAGCTCAACTTTGTCTTAGAGCTCTGTTATGTCTAAGCGCTCAGTTATGTCTAAGATCTGACTATATATCAGAGCTCTGTTATGTCTAAGAGCTCAACTATGTTTCAGAGCTCAACTATGTCTGAGAGCTCAGTAGTGTCTCAAAGCGCAGTTATGTCTAAGAGCTCAGTTATGCCCAAGAGCTCAACTATATCTCAGTGCTATGTTATGTCTAAGAGCTCAGCTATGTCTATGAGCTCTGTTGTGCCCTCAGCTCAGAAATGTGTGAGTATTTATCAATATGTGATCAGTCATTTATGTATAAAGGGATAAAACAACGAATTAACTCAATGATCAAATTTTGGTTTTGTGTTTTGAACTCAAGCGTAGTTTGTACACGTTTGTACTACTACTTCTAGTGTCCTTAACTGATTTTTGCGTGTGTATTAACTTTACCTATCACCGGTGTCCGTCGCCATCAGGCGAGCACACTCCGACTTTAGATGTTCTTGTAGTTTACGTCCTCAAGTCAAGGACAAGAAAGGATGAACCCACCACCTCGGCATCAGCACACTTTATGTTTAAGAACGAACGCTACATTATAAGATGGATGACCACTTCATATCCTCACTCCTTTCTTTGAGGTCAACTTAAGTCATTGCCAAGCACAAGTTATACAGTTGTCTAGCTACGGGGAATGTTGAACGCTTGAGAATGAGGTACACTGGTGATTACTGTCCTACTGTACAAGGTGAATAAGTTGATGGGTTGGTTAGTGGGCTGGTTGATTGAGGGTTGGCTGGTTGAGGGGTTGTTTGGCTGATTGGTTTGTTGATGTGTAGGCTGACTGGTGGATTGGTTGGCTAATAGATTGGTTTTGCTTATTGATTAATTAGTTGGTTGGTTGATAGATGAGTGATTGATGGGTGGAATTTATGGTTGATTAGTTATTTGGTTTTTTTTTTTTTTTTTTGGTGGGCTGGTTTATTAATGGGTTCTTTGATCGATTGGTTGGCTGATTTGTGGATTGGTTTGACTGTTGGGTTGATTGACTGATGGACAGGTTGACTTGTAGGTAGGTTATTCGGTGGGTGCCTTTATTGGTGGGTTTGTTGGTTGGTAGGCTGGTTTATGTATGGCTTGTTTGATTTGTGGACTGGTTGATTGGAATGGGTTGATTAGTGGGCTGGTTGGTGGTTAGTTTGTTGGTTGAGATGACTGTTGGCTGGTAACATATATGGATGACTGTGAGATTCAACTCTTAAGTCCAATGTATGTTCGGGTCGTCCGAGCAATGAAAGGTCAGGTTAGTGACATTTCCTCCGACCCGAAGCTAAAGTCCCTTCTCCATGGGGACTAAATTGCAAAGATCTCCCCACCCCCCAGGCTAAGAAATCATAGAGGTATGCAAAATCGGTACTGTAACATCACACCTGAGTGAGGGATGCTAGAAGATGACCGGGTTATAATTCAACAGAACACACACTGGCAGGCAGTAACTAGACCCAGGCTGGTCATGATTCCTTCACGTGTTCTGTGTGTTTCATTATCGACTGATTCTAATCCAGTGTCCGGAGGATTTTTTACTGTATATAAGAATGGTATTTATTTTTTTACCTAATGCTTGTTGTCCATGTAGAGGAGGGATGGTGGACTGTATAAGTGATCAATGGGTTATATCATGGAGGGTGACCTGGTGGGTGATATCATATCAAGAAGGGTGAACAATGGGTGATATCAAGTATGGCGACCATGGGTGACATCAAGAAAGGTTTTCGGTGGGTTCTATAAAGAAAGGTGGCCAATAAGTTATATTAAGAAAGGTGGCCAATAAGTTATATTAAGAAAGGTGGCCAATAAGTTATATTAAGAAAGGTGGGCAATAAGTTATATTAAGAAAGGTGGCCAATAAGTTATATTAAGAAAGGTGGCCAATAAGTTATATTAAGAAAGGTGGGCAATGAGTTATATCAAGGAAGTTGGTCGATGAGGGCGACTGCTTAGGCAAACAGCCTTAATTTTTTCAGCATTCACTGCATACACCAGCAATAGTAACAAGTAGCGAATGATATTTTAATACGTGATTTTTGCATGTCCATCTTTGTTAATGAATTGTTATATTATTCATGTATCCTGAAATGAGTGAACATAATAAATGTCACTGTAAATTATATGTATGTTGACTTGATGTTGTTTGTTTGTTTGTCGTTTTCTGCTTCCTCCTCTTCATTTTTGTGTGTGTATTTTTTGTTTGTTTGTTCTGTTGCTGTTCGTGTTGTCATCATATTGCTAAAACTGTATCAACAGTTATTTCCTCCTTGGTAATGACTTGTCTTGTTCTAATTGTGTTCTAGTGTTAAACTGTAATCTGACTGTGTTGTTCTGATTGTGTCCATGGTGAGTTAGATTTCGCAGCTAAAGTTTGCTACAGGCTGGCATAGTAAATCCAGGACCAACCCTCCTTAGTCGCCTTTTATGACAAACATGGTAGGTTACTGTTGTAATATGCTTTGCTTCCTAAAGTGCCCCATAACACACGTGACATGTGACATTTACATCTTAATAAAGAATAGTATAGTCAATGTGGAAGGGATAAGAAATAAAACAACTCAGCATAGATGGATTAACTCTCAATATAACAAGTAATATACCCTGGGAGGGCGAATCTGCCAATCATATATGAAGGAGAACTTTGTGAATTCAGTCATTAGGCAAGGATGTCTTTTATCAACCGAAGTTTTCAGCATTTACAGTAAGGCAATAAGAACAAACATCGAACATCTTGAAGGAGTTGAAGTTGAGTTGCCCAGTGCACCCTCATGCCTAATGTGTCTGCGGTGTCCTGTGTCCATCTTCACGCTGACCGGTCCCTGCATCTTCTTCAAGGAACCACGCCTTCCATGACTGTTCCTTTCCAGCCAATGTGATGTTTAACATGGCCAAATCATTGAAGTTTCCAAGACAAGATGCTCTTTGTGAGCCAGAGGAGCTTCAGAAACATCAAAACACTTTCCTACCATCTGGTTTATTTTAGGACAGGTGAAGCACGTGAATGTTACTGAAATCTGGACCAGGTCTGTCAGAGGAACTTCAGAAACATCAAACCACTTTCCTATCATCTGGTTTATTTAAGGACACGGTGAACCACGTGAATGTCTATGTTACTGAAATCTGAACCTGGTCTGTCAGAGGAACTTCAGAAACATCAGACTGTGTTCTCATCGGGTTCATTTAAGGACATAGTGACACATGTGAATGCCAATGTGTACAATTACAGATGTCCCTTTATGACATAACATCAAACTGTCCAGCATCGTCTCTCTTTGCCTCCTAATGTCCCTCTTACCCTCCAACTTTACCATTGTCAGGACATACTCCAGCTTTCCCCTTCTCATGTGCCCAAAGAATGTTTATTGTCCTCTTCTGACGTGAGTAACCCTCTACAGTAACATGTATCCAGGGCTGACAAGGAAACTTCAGGAACATCCCATCATTTGGTTTATTTAAGGACATAGTGAAATACATTGATGTCTATGCTACTGTAATCTGGATTCTGAGCTGTCAAAGTGTCAAAGTAACTCCGAAAATGTTTTAATGCTTTCCAATCATCTGATTTAGACCAGAAGACACACTTCAGCTTATAAGTATTTACACGCAGAGTGCAATTGTTAACACAGAGCAAGCACTGTCATCAAATAGAAAATATCACATCTAAGATACATCACAGATTGTCTGTCTGTCTGTCTGTCTGTCTGTCTGTCTGTCTGTCTGTCTGTCTGTCTGTCTGTCCGTCCGTCCGTCCGTCCGTCTGTCTGTCTGTCTGTCTGTCTGTCCGTCTGTCTGTCTGTTATATATCTCTATAAGGGCAACTTATTTTGGTGAACATGTGGCACTTTTTTGGGGTGGGATGGGAGGGGGGGGGGGGTTACATATCCCTTACAGTACGTTGCAGTCAACACTAGCATTTTTCAGCTTTTGTTGATGTACTAAGCTGTCTGTCTACTGATTACGCTCAGTAGTGTGCCGCTACCGGCTCACATACCCCTAAGTTACCAGCGCGACGAGAACCGCTACCGATTCTCGCGCAGGTTACGTTACTCAAGATGAATATACGGGATTACGGAGAACGATGTTAACGCCTATGCCAGGGAGACCGGCCATTTGACACTAATAACAATAAAAATGTATAAGTGTTATTCATTGAGTTTTATCCTCACAAGATGTCCAGATTAATTGTTTGATTCATTAAGTCCTTCAGTATGAGGATGTTGCAGCAATAATTAAAAAGAAAACTAACTACAAATAAAACAGTATGAGTGAATTACATTCAAAACAAATCATAATCTGTGCAGCATATTAAATCATACACCACCAATACAGTGCTGATTATTCTATACAAACATGGGGGTAGCACCATGTACACATTACACCTAAAGGAGTGAAAACTGTTCCTTATCCGACTTTATTATGTTAAACCACTTAGCCAGAGTTCTCTAGTATACTCAGGCCAAACGTAAAGGGTATAATAACACAGCCTGTGCTTCTTTATACCCATGAGCAATAGCAGATTAAACATGGTGCAATGCATGGGACAGAAAGAGTTAACTAGAATCAATGTCACTGCACCCAGGACACGCCCATATATACTGTCTCTCTCAGTAGATGTTGGAGTGAGTATATAGGTAGTCTGATTGTTCCTCACACCAGAGAGAACATCCTTACACCGGAGAAACAATTCTTACACCAGTGAAAATTTCTTACACCAGAGAAATAAATCCTTGGGCGTTATCATGCTCATGATGTCTATGAAGTTTACTATTCAGGCATTGAAATATTTGCTGCAGCGATTGATCTTGAGGATACGTAAAACAGAGTACCATTGGATTTCGTTTCAGATTCTTGAACTCAAGGTAACTCCTTCCCTCGTTAGTTGGGTCGCCGCAGCTCTCTTCCAGCGGAAAGTAGTTTTAGATGTTGTAGCTGGACCTCTGAACCAAGAACAATATATCCGGGCCATCCACAGGGATCAATGGACTGTACAACACGTCCTGTCGGGACAACATCATTCTGGCAACTGCAAGCAATTATTGCCCCATCCTACAACCATCTCCGGGCTCCGTCCATCCATCCATCATGTGCCATGCCGGTAAGCGTGGGCGGTCATGTTTTGCCATCTCACTCGATCACCAGAGTCGTGGATCAACTCCGTGTTCCTGTCTGTGAAGTGTGTGTTTGGGTGGGTGAATGGGTGTGTAGGAGATTGTGTGGGTTGGGGGATGGGTGTGTAATGGATGTGGGGGATGGGTGTGGGGTGTCTGTGAATGGGATATGTCTGTGTGGGTGGGAGTGTGTGAGTGTGGATGGGATAAATGTGAATGGGTGGAGGATGTATGTGTGGGTGGTGAGGATGTTTGTAGGTGGAGGATGTGTGAGTGGGTGGGGAGATGTGTGGGCGGGGATGTGTATGAGGAATGTATGTGGGGGATGTGTGTGTAGGGGAATGTGTTTATGGGTGTGTTTTTGTGTGGGAGGGAAGATGTGTGAGAGGTGGGGGAGGTGTGGGATGTGCAGGTGATTGAAGGATGTATGCGAGGATGGGGGATGTGTGTTTGGCTGGGTGGTTGGGGTGTGTGTGGGTGGGAGGGTAGATGAGAGATGCCTGTGTTGATGGGCGCGTGGGTGATGTGTGGGTGTATGAGTGGTTGATGGATGAGTACGTGAGTGGGTGGATGTGTGTGAGAGATGAGTGTATGGGTGGGGGAGGTGTGGAGTTGTGAGAAGATGTGTGTGAGCGGCGGATGTGTGTGAGTGGCGGGGTGTGTGTGGGTGGGAGGTGTGTGTTTTTGGGTTATGGGTGGGGGATATGTGTCGGCAGGTGGGGAGATGTGTTTATGGGTGAGGATGTGTGTATAGGTGGGGATGTGTAGTTGAGAGGTGGCGAATATTGGGTGGGTGAGTGGGTGTAGGTTGGCTGATGTGTGTGTGTGGGTGGGGAAAATTGTGAGAGTGCGGGATATGTGTGTGGACAGGTGCGGGATGTGTGGGTTGGCGGGGGTATGTGTGTGTGGTTTCTTCTTCTTCTTCTTCTTCCTCCTCCTCCTCCTCCTCCTCCTCCTTCTTCTTCTTCTTCTTCTTCTCCGTCTTCTTCTTCTCCTTCTTCTTCTTCTTCTTCTTCTTCTTCTTCTTCTTCTTCTTCTTCTTCTTCTTCTTGGTGTGTAAGGATGTGTGTGTGGGTGGGGAAATGTGTGTGGATGGGGGATCAGTGGATGGGTGGCGGCATGTATGTTTGCCTGGTTCTGTGTGAGTGCGTGGAGGTATGTGTGGATGGGTAGGGAAGGTTTGGTGGGTGGGGGATGTGTTGGTGGCTGCGGGATGTGAGGGTGGATGGGGGAAGTGTCTCACAACATTGCAATATGCACTGTTTATGTTTACAACTTTCATTTGATGTTTTTTTTTTTTCTCATGTGAATGTATCAGGCGTAATATGCATTGTTTATGCTTACAAAATCCATTTGACAATGTTTTTTCCCCTATGTTAATGTAACATGCACATTTGATGAATGAAAGATGAGTGATTGAAAGGGCCGAATGTAAGACGGGCCTACGTGCCCAATTTGTTACCCTTTTAAAATAAAGTTTGTTCGTTCGTTCGTTCGTTTGTCTCGACCATGCCATGTGGCAAAGCCATCCAGGTATTTGCTTCTAGGTCTTCCTCTTGGTCTGTTCCCTTCGATCTTACCAGTTGTCACCAAGTTCTCCAATCCATCTCTTCTCATAACATGCCCAAAAAATTGTGACTGTCTGCGTCTAATGACAATGTCTCTAATCAGTTTACGATCTTCGTTTGTTTCTTGAAGGACCTGTTCATTGGTCTTTCTGGCTGTCCATGGTATTCTTTGCATTTTCCTCAGAAACCACATTTCTACAACCATCAGATGTTTTTCAGCTTGACTGCTCATTGTCCAAGCTTCACATCCATATAAAAGTACAGGTTCTATGTAGCACCTCAACACTCTTTTTCTCGTTTCAATTGACATCTTTTTATTGGTCAGTATGTTTTTCATCTTGCTAAAGGCTACCTTAGACATGGCGATTCTTGTTCTAATCTCTTCAAGGCATCTCCCATCAGATGTTATTACTGTTCCGAGATAATTGTACCTATTCACTTGTTGAAGAATATTCCCATTTACTTGCATATTACATTGTGGTATTTCGTTCTTCCTAGTGACGACTGTGTCTTTTTACAATTTAATTCTAACCCTCGTTGTTCACTGTGTGTAACAACTGCATCTACTAAATGTTGCAGGTCCTGTTCATTGTCTGCAATCAAGACTGTATCGTCTGCATATCTAATGTTATTGATGCATCATCCCCCAATGTTGATTCCTTCCATATCTTCAATATTTCTGAAAATACTTTCACTGTACAGGGAAAACAGATCTGGAGACATTACACATCCCTGTCTCACACCTCTCTTAATAGGCTGATATTGGCCTACTTCATTATCAACTGTTGTTTCCAATATATGTTTTTTACAAGTCTAAGGTCTTTTCCATCAATTTGTAGATCTTCAAGCATCCTTATCATGTCGACATGTCTCACTTTATCGAAAGCCTTTGTGTAGTCAATAAAGCAAAGGTGTAGATCTTTGTTTACTTCTATAGATCGTTCAATTACGGTTCTCAGTAAATACACAGCATTTACTGTACCCTTTCCTTCTACAAACCCACATTGTTCTTCTCCTATTTCAGGTTGTATTTTCCTCCAAATTCTTTGCATGATAATTCTTAGCAAAATCTTCGTTATGTGACTCATTATACTAATTGTTCGATGTTGATAACATTCCACGGCTCCTGATTTCTTTGGGATTGCAATAAATACAGAATTACATAATTCATGAGGTATATTTCCAGTACCATATATTGTATTAAGCAGACTGGTAACTTTATCTATTCCATATTCTTCTAAAGAATTAATCATTTCTGTTGTGACGCTGTCTGAACCGGGGGTCTTGCCCCAATTTCATATGGTTAAGAGCATTCTGAACCTACATATTCAAAATTGCTGGCCCTTCATTATTATTTTGAACATCGTAGTGTTCGTCTCTGTTTTCGTCATAAAGGTTTTTCACGCAATCTGACCATACATGTAAGATCTGATCTTTTTCTATTATGACTCTTCCATCTTTTGTCTTTAGGCAGCCTGCTGATATACGTGTTCTTTGATTAGTAAGCTCCTGGATTCTTTTGTGCATTAGTTTCGCATTTTTACTGTTGTGTTGTTTTTTAATTTCTTCGCAGTTTTCCTCAAGCCATGCCATTAACATAAATTATGTTAATAGAGGGTAATTACCTTTGCCGCACCAATGGCTAGACTCAATTTAGGCGCAAAAATGACGCTACTCTGTTGGGGGTGTTACTGTTGACGTTCCAGAAATTGTAGATATAAGGTAAAGTAATTAAGGGGTTGTCTGCCCTTGATATGTGTAGAAGTTAATTCTCCGTGACCATGTAGGCGGATGATATTTTAAACCACTGTTTACAATTCCAGCGTTGACAATTTCCGAAAAAATAAAAGGGAGAAATGGTGTATTGTCAATTGTAAGAATCAAGAAGTGGCCCTCCTTAACACTGTGACCTTTGAAACATTCTTCCTCCTTATTCATGTTGTGTTTCCCGAATGCTCCATGGGGGCTGGGACATAAAAAATGTCACAATGAGTTACAAAAACTAGTGGAACACATACACAGGCATAGTGAAGAATATGGATTAGATATTAACATAAAAAACGAAAAATATGATAATTAACAGTTGAAATGAGGGGCCATCAATAGACATCTCAGTAAACAGGGAGATACTGAAACAAGTAACAAGTGTCTTCTATCTTGGAAATGTAAAAACAGATGATGACAGAAGTGAAAAAGAAATCAAAAAGAGAATAGGAATGGCCAAAATACTTTCAACAGCATGTAATCAGTATTAACATCTAGAGAGATTAGTTTAATATGTGCCATGCCGACAAGCTTGGGCGGTCATATTTCGCCACCTCATGCGGGAGACCCACGAGAGAGATTAACAACGCATTAAAAATGAGAATTGTCAAATGTTACCTATATTCAACACTACTGTATGACGCGGAAGCCTGGATTTGTAACAAGCAACTAAAAAGTCGAAAAGGGGTCCTTGAGATGTGGATATACAGAAGAATATGTCTTATTTCAAGGAATCAAAAACAATCAAATACAGAGTTTCTAAAGAAACTGAGACGGAAGTGAGAGTTGATGACAGAAATAAAAAAAGAGGCAAGTTAAATATTTCAGCCACGTTAAAAAGACATAAAACTCTTATAAAAACCATATTGGAAGGTAAGGTTCAAGGCTAGCGAGCAAGAGGTATATAGCGATACAAGTGGGAAAATAAGAGGTGGATGAACAGCTATCTGACAGAATGTGCAGTCAGGGCGGGAGGCACACAGTGTTGGAGATCCATTGCAGCCAATCTTTATTGTGGAGACGGCAAATGATTGACTAATTGTTCTTGGTTTGTGTGTGGGATCCTTCCTCCCCTCGCCCTTCTTTCTTGGTTACAGAAAGAAACTCCGGCGTGGCGGATGGCTCCACCTTCAGTAGGGTGAACACACCCTTCAAGTCTCGCGCCGCCCAACTAGTCATGCTGTGAATTAGATTAGTTCTCCCTTAGCCCTGAGCACCGGGGAGTGGAGTGCAACCCCTCAACGATGTGAACACCAGGAGGCAGAAATGTCGTTGGTTTCCCCTCCATAGCAGTCAGTCTGCGGCAGCTGAAGGTGGAGCCAGGCGCCACGCAGGAGTCGCACTCCGTTACACAGGAAGAAGGGCGAGGGCGGGAAGCATCCCGCCCACAAACCAAGAAGAATCAACAAATCAGGTGCCGTCGCCATGTCCAACAATGTGTGCCTCCCGCCCTGACTGTACATTGTATTAGATTGCTCTTCGTCCATCTCTGGAAGTTATCTTCCCACATTTGGCAATTTTCATTTTTAATGCGTTATTAATCCCCATGGTGATCCTGTGAGATGGTAAACATGACCGCCCACGCTTATCGGCATGGCATTTGATGAATGAAACTCTCTAGATGTCAATACTGATTTCATGCTGTTGAAAGCATTTTTGGCCATTCCAATTCTCTATTTGATTAGTGTTACCCCTGTGTCATCATCTATTATTACATGTCTGAGATGGGAGAAACTTGCTACTTGTTATATTATCTCACAGTTTACTGTGATGTTCATTGATTACCTTTCCTTTCCACTGCTAATTATCATAGTTTCCGTTTTTTGAATGTTAAAATAAAAGCCACATTCTGCACTATGCCTGGGTACATGGTCCACTAATTTTTGTAACAATTGCTCACTTTCTGCTGGTAACACTATCATCAGTATACCTAAGATTGTTTTTCATTTTCCAGTTGATGTTAAGTCCACGCAGTTAGACTTGTTCCAACACTCGTCTGTATATATTTTGAAGGGACTTGCGTACATCACGTATACCTGTCGTAATCCTCTTTTTTTATCTCTATTGGCGACGACTTATTATTTATACAATGGGTGATGTTGTGCTATTCTAGTATGATAATTTGATCGCATTTAGCGTGAGCCGTTTGGTCTAGTGGTTACACAACCGCTCACACACCAGTGATCCGGAGTTCAATCCCGGGTCCAGTCAGGGATATGCACTACTGACGAGCTCAAATGAGAGCGAAACTCGAGACTAGTGCTTTCAATCTTACGTGGACAAGAACCAAGGTTCATACCGGAATACGATAAAAGGGTGTTATACCTCTCAATATCACAAAGCTTGGACTGACCTTAGAGTCAATATGTTGCCCTTGTAGCATGATCCCTCTCTCGGTCTGCCTAGTTTACCCCAGAGGAAAGGTAACACCAATACGTCTGGAAAAAGTCAAGCTGCAGAAGCTGCCTGATCAGCAAAGAAATACTATAACTGTTTGCCTGTCGAAGCTTCTATCTCAGACCAGTTGTCGACTAAGGCTTACGGACTGGTCTGCCCTGTCATGATATTTAGTCTTTAGGTTGTATTTCCTCTCTCTAGGATAAGGCTTGTACCCTCCCATTCAACTCTTTCTCCCGGAGCCGTTGGCACAATGTGGAATGCTGGGTTTGGTGAGCGCCGCCCAATATTTGGCGTATATATATATATATATATATATATATATATATATATATATATATATATATATATATATATATATATATATATATATATATATATATATATATATATATATATTCTTCTTCTTCTTCAGCATTCCGAGCCATTGAGGTTCTTTGCTGCAGATACAAGCCGTCTCCATTCGTCTCTCTGGTTGACCTTCTCTTGCCAGTCGCTGATTCCAAGTGCTTGTAGGTCTGTATATATATTATCTCTCCACCGTCTTCTTGGTCTACCTCGGGGTCTACGGTCATTTATTTCCTGAGTGTAAGCGAGTTTTGTTTCCCTATTATCTTCCATTCTTTCTATATGCCCCAGCCATTGCAGTCTATTAGCCTTCATGATACCAGTGATTAGCGGGGACTTAAACAGATCATAAATGTCTTTGTTGCTTCTTCTTTTCCACTCTCCACTTTGTGTATCCCTAATGGGCCCAAAGATGCGTCTTAAGACTTTGTTCTCAAAGGTTTGTAACAAGGCTTCGTCTCCTTTAGTTGTACTCCAGGTTTCAGAGCCATACAGCACAACTGGTCTAATCAGTGTTTTGTATATTGTGATCTTGGTGTTACGAGATAGCGCATTTGATTTTAGTAGATTTTGTAGTGCATAGTATATCTTATTTCCAGAGTTGATTCTAGCTTGTATTTCTTCCCTTATTATGTTGGAGCAGTTGAAGATTGTACCCAGGTATTTGTATGTTGCCGTTCTTTTAATGGTCATATTATCTATTTGTATGTGGCCAGAGTTTTTAGCCGTTCCTTCTCTTGAAATTAACATATATTCTGTCTTATCATGGTTGATAACCAGCCCCATTTGTTGAGCTTTTTCCTTTAAGTGAGTCAATATTTCCTATGTCTTTTGTTCATTTTCCCCTATAATATATATACCATCTGCATATCCAAGCAGCTTGGATGTTCTTCCAATAGAACATTCCTCCTTTACCTTCCTTACAACTTTCTCTAGAGCCAGATTGAAAAGGAGCGGCGATAGTGCATCACCCTGTTTCAAGCCAGATGTTATTTAGAACGGGTCTGATTTCCTGCCTTTATATTTTACTATATTATAAGTATCTTCCTTGCATAGTCTGGTCATGTTGATTAACTTCCTTGGTGTTCCAAATTCCTGCATAGATCTCCATAGACTATTCATATGGACACTATCATAAGCCTTTTTAATATCCACAAAAATGTTATGGAGATCTCTTTTATATTCCCAAATTTGTCGTAAGATAAATATCTGATCTATTGTTGATCTGTTTTGCCTGAAACCCGCCTGGTAGTCACCTAATATGTCTTCTGAATATGGATTTAGCCTATTTAGTAATACTGCGGATAGTATCTTATAGCTTATGGACAAGAGTGATATTCCTCTATAATTTTCACATTGGGACTTGTCTCCTTTCTTAAAGATAGGTATCAATAATGACTCTTTCCAGTCATGGGGTAATTCTTCTGTCCTCTAGATTTTTATTATTAGTTCGTATAGCTTTATACACACATAGACAGACATTGCCTTTTAAATATAAGATATACATAATACCGTCTCCGTGGCTAAGGACTTGCGAACGCGGTTTGTGAGCCCGAATACCCGGGTTCAAAATACAGCGGTGCTGTTTTTTTCGAAAAAGGTATAGGTGCCGGTTGTTCAGAAATCAATGGCAAACTACTGAACGTAAGATTTGCCCAGGAATCACGAACAGCGAAAATGTTGGTGTTGACTGCTACTAAAAAAAAAATACTAATACAAGGGACAAGAACACATTGCTGATCCAAGATTGGTGATCGTGTGAGATCAGGAACCATGACCGCCCACGCGTATCGGAATGGCCCATGATGATGATGATGATGATGATGATGATATGATGATGATGATGATGATGATGATGATGATGATGATGATGATGATATTGTAGCGAACAACGTCGGAATAGCAGAAATATAAAGTAAAAAATGCTTCGTTAGAGTGTTAATAGTTTATCAATCATTACGTTAATAGTTGGCAATTAACTATATTCCGTAGGTGGCATGTTTCACAGGCGGCACTGTACAGTGCTTCAGGGAAACAGCCTAAATTGTGTACCTAGAATGCTTTGGAAAGTAAAGGCGGCCGGGCTTTTACTGACCTCATCAGCCACCGAGTCCCGGTTGGTCTATAGACACATGGATCTAGCTTCGTGTGCCCAACGCGCCTTTAGGCGTGTTAAAGGGTTTGTTTATTTTACTGACTGCATATATCGCTCATAATAAAACAAAAGTGTGCCTTCAAATGTTTGCCAGCGGTACGCCAAGAAAAGATGGTTACATACATCTGCAGATGTGGAGTTCTACATTTACTGGACGCCATGAGATGCCAAAGAACTTCAAAGATTATATATCATAAGATCTCCGGGATTTAATTCCATCAACCAACACAACAGTTACAAGATCACAGGTCAGTTCGGGTGTCAAGAGACCGTATCTCTCCAGCAGGACAGGAGTGACCACTAACTCCATTGTTCTAGTCCAGGTGTCGGCGTCTCGGCTGTGCGCGTTGTACACACACACAATTGTCGGCATCATGACATATTCTTTTAACTGGCTGGCTGCATGTTTTTATACTGATAATGGACGTAGGTGACACGGGATTATGGTTTGCTTGTTTTCATTGCGGCATCCTTTCTATTGCTGGTACATGCAAGGAAAGGCTTTATCTACCAGAGGATTACAGGCCTCTTGCCAAAAGACGCCGCCTCATGGCACCCAGGCTGAGATACGTCATAAAGGCAACAATGACTTCCTAATTACCGATAGAAACCGTATATATAGACCCTGCTCCCAGACCACTCATTCTGAGCCCAGTGGTGATTGCAAGAGGTTGTGTTCTTAACTGTGGATCTGTTCGACATTTGGATACCTTATACTTACCAGTGGTGATTTTAGCCAGTTTTGTGTTATTGCAACAAATATTTCGTGACTTTACATCATTCTTTGGATTTAGTGTTCTAACTGTGAATCCCTCGTACTTACGAGTCCATACATCTAATTTGTTCAGGATGTCTAATGTAGTTATTGGCGAAGCTGTGTACCTAGAATTAGACGTAGATTTTGTAACAACTTTTTTCCAGCCTATTAATGTTATTGACAATGGAATGTGCGGAGAGGTTGTGTTGGCAAAACCCTTGGAGGATATAAGACGGAAATGTGTGGTGAAAAAATTCAGTTTACTAACAGAAACAGAGGATAGATCAGAAAGAAATGAAAGAATATTCAAAAACGAGGTGAAGTTCATGCAAGGTTTGAGGCACCCATATCTGGCTACCAGCCTGCTGGCTGTTAAATGCCCTGGATATTTAGCCCTCTCAATGGATTACTATGAGGGTCGGACATTGAATCACCACGTCGGCAGCATCAGCATTGATATGGCGGAACTGTGCGTTATACAAGTGGCCTGTGCTCTTCGGTACATGCACAGGAACAACCTAGCTCATCTTGACGTTAAACTGCATAACATCTTTGTAGATGGTGAATTTAACTCTATTCTGGGAGACTTCGGCTTGTCAGTTGTATTGTCGCCCGGGCAGCAGACTTTGCCTAAGTACAAATGCGGAGGTACACCTTGTTACTTTGCACCGGAACGCAGGAAACGAGGACGTGACACGGAACTTGACCCATACACAGTAAGTGTAACACTCTAAGAATTGTTTATGTGTTGTCCTGTAGCATCTTGTTTGTTCTCTTCGTTCTTAGTAAGACTGGTATGCACAGAATATCTTGTTTCCAAAATCAACAGCAGTGGCCACTGTTGAAAATAAGTTACAGCACGCTGGCCAAAGCAATGCATGGATTACACAGTATGAAGAACCTATTGCATGACACCAGCATATAAGCTACAGTAATACATTTCAGCTTCATGGCTTAGAGGTTATGACTTTTCTCCGTAATCTCGTATACTCTCGGTAACGTGATGACGGTGAGAATCAGCAGTGGTTCGAATCGCATTGGTAACTTACGGGCTATGTGAGCCGGCCGCTCAGAAAGTAATGGCAAACTACTGAGCGTAATCTTGCCAAGAAATCAACATACAGCTGAAAGATGCTGGTGTTGACAGCGATGTCCTGTAAAGGATATGCAAATAATTTTTAAAAACATACATTTCAGGAGATCAGCATGGCCGAATAGATAAGATCGTTCGTTCTTAAATATCCTGAGTGCTGATGTCGAGGTAGCGAGTTCAACCCCTTTAGGTCAGTTGGACTAAACTATTGACTTATCGTCCTTGACTTGCACATGTAAGTTACAAGTACCTCAGACGTTGGAGTGGGTTCGCATGATGAGGACGGACACTTGTGACACGGAAATTTAATCCACACGCAAAAATGAGTCCAGTGATACTAGAAGTAGTAGCACATGTGTGGACTCCGTCCTTATCTTCAACAACCAGCACAGAGTCCCAATAATAATGGTACCAACTTCAATCTGGTTATGTGTCCGTCTGGCCACTCTTCGGATTAATGAGTGTCGGCGAGATCATCTACTCACTCGCTGCTACACGACTCTCTCCAGGCAAAGATGGTGTGTGTTGTCCTCCACACTTGACACGACTCTCTCCAGGCAAAGATGGTGCAAAGATGGTGTGTGTTGTCCTCCACACTTGACACGTGATCCCAAATGGCCCTGACCACATCTGCCTTATCGTGCCACATGATGATGATGTATTATTCACATTCTGCTCAAATGCAGGCTCTTCAAGTTTATCTATCTGTAATTTGTCTGTGGGTGTTTGCATGCAATGTTTCAGCATTTCTCTGACACCTGTCACTGCCGAGCCATCTCTTGCCTCTCTCTCATATATATATATATATTGTTGTTTGTCCATCAAGAATGATGATGACCATTCATTTCATCCAGTGGGGTTGAAAGTATGGAGCCGTGGGTTCTACGATGGCTGATAAGGCTATTTTGGCTCGAAATGTCCTTTGACAATGTGGACAGAGAATGCTTGACGTTTCTGGAGGAGAATTTCCTGCAGTGGTTTTTCTGTCCTGCCTTTTCTTTACAGCTCTTGCAGTCCTGGTTGTCTCACACATGACTGCACCCTTGTGTAATGATGCACGCCACGAATTTCGGTCTCTGGCTGCAGTCTCCCAGGTGTCATGATGAATTTCAAAAGCATTCAGAGAGATTTTCAGAGTGTCATTAAAGCGTTTCCTCTGGCCATCTTGGGAGCGTTTACCACAACGCAGTTCGCTGTAAAAAAATCGTTTAGGGAGCCTGCTGTGATCTGGCATGCGAGTTAAGTGATCAGCCCAGCGTAATACATATATATATATATATATATATATATATATATATATATATATATATATATATATATATATATATATATATATATATATAGTAGTAGGCCTCTTTCAGTCCTGAAGGACTATAGAGTTCTGCCGCTTGGGAGGTGCCTGGCAGCACCGCTGGTGACTGTATAGTCCAATGCGAGAGTGGCAATCCCTGTCACAGTTTCCGCATCTGTAAGACGAGGCAAGTCCCGCGGTAAGTGACTGCGCTTTGAGCCTGTGCCGCCTATCCTCAGTTTGTTGGATCATATTGCGCTCAAAGAGCACCAGTCCGTTTCATACATCTCTTCTCCGGGAACATCTGTCTGTTGCAACTCTCTCCTACGTGTCTGGATCTATTCCAATGGTTTTCATATCTTGTTTACACACATCCCTATATCGCATTTGGGGTCTTCCGGTTGGCCTCTTTCCTGTGGCTAGTTCTCCGTAAAGGAGATCTTTGGGAATACGTTCATCCTCTATTCGAGATACGTGGCCCAGCCACCGGAGGCGTCTCTGCTTGAGGAGGGTGTGCACTGTGGTAATATCTGCTCTTTCAAGCACCTGTTTGTTTGTTATGTGGTCTTTCCATGTTATGCCCAGGATACGTCTCAGACATCTCATGTGGAAGGAATTCAACTTCCTTTCCCTGTCTTGAGTACAAGGTCAAGGATTCAGACCCATAGAGTAGTGTGCTAACAACACAAGCTTTATATACTTGAGCTTTTGTACGCTCTGTTAGTCTATTATTCTCCCAAACCCTTTTAGCTAGCCTGGAAAATGTTGAGGCTGCCTTTCCAATGCTCTGTCGATTTCTGTCTCTAATGAAAGATTATCTGATAGTGTCGACCCCAAATACACAAAATCGTGGAAGACCTTCAATTTGTAATTAGAAATTTTGATTGACAGGGGCGCACCAGCGTCTTGTTCCATCACCTGTGTTTTATTTAGGCTAATGGTGAGCCCAAAGTCTTTGCAGGCGGCTGCAAAACGATCTAAGAGCCTTTGGAGATCTTCTGCTGTATGAGTAGTCAGTGCTGCATCATCTGCAAAAAGTAGTTCTCTTAAGCATCTTGATCTTATTTTGGTCTTTGCCTTGAGTCTTGATGGGTTAAAAAGTTTGACATCAGATCTTGTGTGGAGGTATATGCCTTCAGTGGCAGTCCCAAATGCATGCCTTAAGAGAACAGCGAAGAAGATACCAAAGAGTGTAGGAGCAAGCATGCAGCTCTGCTTTACTCCGCTGCTGATGCTGAATGATTGGAATGTTGAGCCGTTAAATAAAATGGTCCCCTGCATATATATATATATATATATATATATATATATATATATATATATATATATATATATATATATATATATATATATATATATATATATATATATCATATTTCGTACGTTGGTTGTAAGTCAAACAATGTCCATGTTGGAACTAAGGCTTGGCCACAAATCATGTTCATGAATGTCTTGTGTGCATGTTACTAGCTGATGCTCCAGGATACGTCAACTGTTGACAGCTGAGTACACACGCACGTACATACAAGTACTGCAGTCTGGTGCTGTCCTGGGGGGGGGGGGGTGTTCGAATCCCCTCGAGGAGGGAATGTGTGCACTTTCCCTGGCTCCCATGTCGTAAAGTTCAAGGACCCGTTGTACATGCCCTGGGACACATCTGGCGTATGGTGCTAGACTCATCTTGTAACAGACCAATCGGCGCTGTGTGGGTGATGTGGTCAGTAGCACGCCGGTCGCCTTTACTCCCCAAGACAATTCTTAGTACCCATGTTAGTTTGGCTTGACCTGAGAGCCCAAGTCTATTGTAAACATCCGCCCCGATGTGGATTCGAACCTAGGCCCACCAGCCCGTCATGCAAGAGCCCAGCCATTGCTCTACCGCGGCTCCCCTCTCATATCCATGTTGCCTAAAATGTATACCAGGAAATGTATTGGGAAGTAAAGGCGTCCGGCGTGACACTGACAATATCACCAGTCGTCAGCCGATTGGTTTAAACATATGGGGACAGCACCATATATCAAATAAATTCAGTGACACAACGCGGGGTCACTGACTTCTGCCTACTGCAGTCTGATACCTCAGATATTCCAGCAACTATTACAATAGGGTTTTACGTTATGTCAGTTTCATCTGCAAGACATGCGCTGTCGCCTGGGTGTCAAGTGTTTCATCTTCATACATTGGAGGCCACCACATCATGAAATTGAGTGTCCAACATTTCCTCTCACCAGTTCCTTGCCACACAATTCCCATGTCATGAGACCGGGACGATTCGATCCTAGTAGAGCTATACAAAAGATTTGACGGTATTTGCAGGACTTTGCGAATTGCTGGGGGGGGGGGGGGTGAGAGGGGGGGGGGTGAAGAAGCTGTGAACAAAAGAAACACACGGACATACTAGATTAAAGTATGGTCAAAACAGTTTAGCAGTATGTACAATGAATGCTCAACATGGATATTTGTGAAGGTCCACTGTCGCCAGGCCTCACTGAAGATACGACAAATGATGAAGATAGTCTTTGTCTGTACAGAAAGATTGAACACAGAAGCGTGTGAAATTAATGTACTAACATATAACAATTATGACCTGTGTTCTTGAATATGAAATATGGTTGGTCTCAATTGTTAGTAAGGCTTGATTTGTTTGATCTCAACTTCTGTAGTAAGATATGTCTTGTCTGGTCTCAAGTGTTATAGTAAGATATGTCTTGTCTGGTCTCAACTGCTGTAGTAAGATATGATTTGATGGGTTTCAATTGTTATAGTAAGACATGTTTTCATTGGTCTCAACTTTTGTATTAAGACATGTTTTAAAACTGTCAATCTCCAGATGGACGCTTACTGCCTGGGCGTGGTGCTGTGGTGCCTGGTATTTGAACGAGAGCCTCACGTGGACACCGATTATTATTCTGAAGCCAGACGAAGACGAGATCTGCCGCCACTGATCAGGTAATGACATTTCTTTCTATTGTTCTTCACACGCACTTGCGAGTGCACGCGCACACACCGACACAGAGGCATACACAGTCAACTATCAGTCTGTTTATCTGCCTGCCTGTCGCTATATCAAGAAAGATTATTAAACAAATAGACACACATAGTATTATTTGGCGCTCATAGAAGAAGAAGAAGGAAGGAGAGATTAGAAGACGCACTAGACAACATAAAATTTGAAAGCTATAATAGTTACCGTCCGGGATCGAACCTGTCGCCTTCAAATGACGACGGCGCCTCGATGCAGGAACGAGTGTACTTCGACGCACGACCAACTAGACACTCCACACTTGTAGACACGATGCAACCCTTACACAAATCAGCTGCGCTAAAATGTTAATTTGTCATCATTGACTTGGAAACGTAAATTACATGTACCTTAGATGTCGGAGTATGTTCGCCTGATGGCGAGGGAGACTGGCAATAGGGAAAACTAATCCACACACAGCAATCATTCCATTGCACTAGAAGCAGTAGTACTATACATGGACTATGCTTTAGTTCAAAGCGAACGAACTGGAAAATAAAACCCGCCCTTTTTCCCCCTAATCTATATCTGGAAATATGAACACAAACCAGATAACACTGGAGGCGTGACTTATTTTTTTTTTAATTACCTGAAACTAACTACTACTTTTATTACAGATATTAGCGTGGAAGTAGTGAGAATGGGGAAGACAATGAAGAATAAGAGGGGAAAAAAATAGAGTGCAATATTGATAACAAACATTACATGGGTTTATGTGTGTGTCTCTTACCACCTTCCTCAATTATGTCATCACTGAAAGCCTTGTAAATGCCTGTCTTATAACCTTACTAGATTTGTGAATTATTCTCATGTTATTGACTCCTCCATACAGTGACATTTTGCTGAGACTGTTACATCCCGACCCGACAAGAAGAGTTACTGTGGCAGCTTTACTGGACCAAGTGCGTGATGAAACCATCCATAGACACATCATCAGAGAGAACTATGGCATATCCGAACCGTGCTTACATTGATTAAGTGCTCTATTATAAACATCAATGGAATTACATTGCGACACGGTATGTCTCATTCCCAGAACATTTTAACAAGTTTATTTATAATCACACAGGAATATCTTTTAGTACATGTTTGCAAACAGCGCTAGCTTATATTTAGAGTGTGAAAATAAGGATACCAGTCACGTGACTAGAACATATTTATTCAATATTGTAACAATAATTATCAAACAGTCAATAAAGAGACATACATTCGTTTGCGTCATATTGGGGGGGGGGGGTGTTATTACTGACGACAAACCAAATATGGTTTACTATGTGAAAGTTCAGCTTTCGGTAAGTGTTCATAAGTTTACAAAGTTTTACTATGTCCAAGAACTTCGTTATGTCTAAGAGCTCAACTATGTATAAGAGCACTACTATGTCTAGGAGCTCAGTTATGTCTAAGAGCTCAGTTATGTCTAAAGGTTCATAAATGTCTAAAAGCTCAACTATGCATAAGAGCACAACTATGTCTAAGAACTCAGTTATGTCTAAGAGCTCAGTTATGTCTAAAAACTCATCTATGTCAAAGGCTCGTACACGTCTAATAGCTGAAATACGTCTAAGAGCTCAGTTATGTCTAAGAGCTCAGTTATATCTAAGAGCTCAGTTATGTCTAAGAGCTCATCTATGTCGAAGAGCTCAGTTATGTCTAAGAGCTCAGTTTTGTCTAAGATCTCAGTTATGTCTAAAAGCTCAGTTTGTCTAAGAGCTCAATTGTGTCTAAGAGCTCAATTGTGTCTAAGAGCTATTAAGTCTAAGAGCTCAGTTTTTGTCTAAGAGCTCAGTTTTGTCTCAGAGCTATTATGTCAAAGAGCTCAGTTTTGCCTGAGAGCTCAGATTTGTCTAAGAACTATTATGTCTAAGAGCTAAGTTATGTCCAAGAGCTCACTTTGTGTCTAAAGGCTATTATATTTAAGAGCTCAGTTATGTCTCAGAGCTCAGTTATGTCTATGAGCCCAACTCTGTTTAAAAGCTCAAATTTGTCTAAGAGTTCAACAATGTCTCAGAGCTCAACATTTTCTAAGAGCTCTACTTTGTCTAAGAGCTATGTTATGTCTAAGAGCTCAACTTTGTCTAAGAGCTCAGTTATGTCTAAGAGCTCAACTATGCCTAAGAACTCAACCACGTCTATGAGCTGAACTATTTCAATGAGCTTAGTTATGTCTCAAAGCTTAGAAATGTTTAAACAACGGATGCAACAACGGATACAACAACGGATACAACAACGGATGCAACAACGGATGCAACAACAGATACAACAACGGATGCAACAACGGTTACAACAACGGATGCAACAACGAATGCAACAACGGATACAACAACGGATACAACAACGGATACAACAACGGATGCAACAACGGATGCAACATCGAATGCAACAACGGATACAACAACGGATGCAACAACGTATGCAACAACGGATGCAACAACGGATGCAACAACGGATGCAACAACGGATACAACAACGGATGCAACAACGGATACAACAACGGATGCAACAACGGATGCAACAACGGATACAACAACGGATGCAACAACGGATGCAACAACGGATGATCTAAATGATGAAAATATTTGTGTTTGCGCTTGTCAGCTCTGAACTCAAGAGTTCGCTTTGAACTCAAACATAGTCCATACCACGTGCTACTACTACTTCTAGTAAACTGATCTGATTATTGCGTGTGGATTAGCTGTAACTATTGCCTGTGTACCTCGCCATCAGGCGAACCCACTCCGATTTCATATGTACTTGTAATTTGCGTCTTCAATGTCACGGACGAGAAGTCAACATTTTAGTCCAACTGACCTATGTATGGGTTAAACCCACTCGGCATCAGCACACCGGCTGTTTAAGAACGAGCGTTACTGTATGAGATGGATGACCAGTTCACATCCTCACTCCTTTCTTTGAGGTCAACTTAAGTTATTGCCAAGCACAAGTTTTACAGTTATCTATCTACGGACGGGGATTGTTGAAGGCTTGAGAATGGGGTACACTGGTGATTTCTGTCCTACTGTACAAGGTGGATAGGTGGATGAGTTGGTGTGTGGACTGTTTAACTGGTTGATGAGCTGATTAGTTGGTTGATTTGTGGGTTTGTTTGATTTGTGGGTTTGTTTGATTTGTGGGTTTGTTTGATTTGTGGGTTTGTTTGATTTGTGGATTGGCCGGGGGTTTATTGGTTATTGGGCTGGTTTATTTGTGGGTTGTTAGATCGACTGGTTGGCTGATTGGTGGGTGTATGACTGGTGGGTTGAGTGACTGCTAGGTTGGTTGACTTGTAAGACCATTAATTGGTGGGTGCTTTTATTGGTGGGTTTGTTGGTTGGTGGTCTGATTTATGTTTGGCTTGTTTGATTCATTGGTGGGTTGAATGGTGGGTTGGTTGGTAAATTCCAACGGAAGACTGCGATCTTCGACTAAGTCCGATGCATGATCGGGTCGTCCGAGCCATGAAAGGTCAGGTTAGTGACATTTTTTCTGACCCGAAACTAAAGTCCCATCTCCACAGGAACTGAATCGCAAAGCCCTCCCCACTCCCAGGCTCAGAAACCATAGAGGTATGCAAAGCCGGTACTGTAACTTCACAATTGCGTGAGGGATGCTAGAACATGACCAGGTTATAATTCAACAGAACACACACGGGCAGGCTGTAACTAGACCCAGGTTGGTGATGATTCCTTTACGTGTTCTAGGTGTTTCACTATCAACTGATTCTAATCCATTGTCCGGGGATTTTTACTGTATATAAACATGATGTTTTTACTGTATATAAAACTGTATTTTGAACTTAATGCTTTTTGTCCATGTAAAGGAAGGCTTATGGGTTTTATAAGTGACCTATAGGTTGTATCATGGAGGGTTACTTATGGGTGAATCAAAGAAAGGCCACCATGGGTGACACCAAGAAAGGTTTTCTAGTTGTTGTATAAAGAATGGTGAACAATGGGTTGTATTAAGAAAGTTGGCCAATGTGTTGTATTAAGAAAGATGGGAAATGGGTTATGTAAGAAAGGTGGGCAATGAGTTTTATTAAGGAAGACGGTCGATGGTTGTGACTGCTTAGGCAAACGGCCATATTTTTTTATTTTCTCTGTTTTCCCAGCGCACACCAGCAACGGTAACAAATTGGCGACTGATATTATGATAAGTCTGTGTTTTGCATGTATATCTTTGTTAATGAATTGTTATATGATTCCTGTATCATGAAATAAATGAACGTAATAAATGTCACTGTATATTATATGTATGCCGACTTGATTTTGTTTGTCTTTTTCGTTTTCCTCGTTTTACGTGTGTGTGTGTGTGTGTGTGTGTGTGTGTGTATGTGTGTGTGTGTGTGTGTGTCTGTGTGTGTGTGTGTCTGTGTGTGTGTGTGTCTGTGTCTGTGTCTGTGTGTTTTGTGTGTTTGTTCTTTTGCTGTCCGTGTTACTACCGTATGACTAAAACTGTGTCAACAATTATTGTCCTCCTTGTTAATGACATGTCTTGTTCTGATTGTGTTCTAGTGTTAAACTTCAATCTGACCTTGTTCTGATCGTGTTCTAGTGTTAAACTTAATCTGACTACATTGATCTGACGTGTCCATGGTGGCTTGGATTTCGCAGCTAACGTTTTCTACAGGGTGGCATAGTTAATCTAGGGCCAACCCTCCTTAGTCGCCTCTTATAACATCCATGGTAGATGACAGTGTTAATATTCTTTGCTTCCAAAAAAAGTACCCCCATAACACACGTGGCCTGTTGCATTTAGATCCTAATAAAGAATTGTATAGTCACTGTGGAAAGAATAAGAAATAAAAATGCAAGGTTAGATGGAGAAGATCTTAATATAACAAGAAATATACATTGGGAGGAAGAACCTGCCATCAGATATGAGGGAGAACTTTGTGAATTCAGAGCAATAAAGACAGGCATTAGACAAGGGTGTGTTTTATTACCTGAAGTTTTCAACATTTACAGCGAGACAATACAAGGAAACATTTAACATCTTGAAGGAGTTAAAGTTGGGTTGCCCAGTGCACCTTCATTCCTAATGTGTCTGCGGTGTCCTGTGTCCATCTTCACGCTGACCGGTCCCTACATCTTCTTCAAGGAACCACGCCTTCCATGACTGTTCCTTTCCAGCCAATGTGATGTTTAACATGGCTAAATCATTGAAGTTTTCAAGACATGATGATGTTTGTGAGCCAGAGGAACTTCAGAAACATCAAACCACTTTCCCATCACCTGGTTTATTTAATTACACAGTGAATGCCACATTTTTAAATGCAGATCTTTCATCATAATATACCGAATGACTGTCTAGCATCTTTTTATCTTGGTCTCCTCCTGCCTCTCTTCCCCTCCAACTTTTCCATTGTCAGGACATACTCCAGCTTTCCCCTTCTCGTGTGCCCAAAGATTGTAGACTGCCATCTTCTGGCGTGTGTAACCATATACTGTAACTTCGAACCTGAGATGACAAGGAAACTTTAGGAACGTTCCCCATTATCTGGTTTATTTAAGGACACAGTGAGCACATGGATGTCTTTGCTACTGTAATCTGGATGCTGGACTGTCAGAGGAACCTCAGAAATGTCATAATGCTTTCCCATTATCTGATTTAGACAAGCAGGCACACCTCAGTAAGTTTGTAAACATATACATGCAACATTTAATTGTTAACATAGAGGCACTCTCACCAAATATAAAATATCACATCTAAAATAAATCACTTTATGTCTGTCTGACTGTCCTGCCTGTAAGTCTTTCATATATCACTAAAAGGACAACTCATTTTAGTGGACATTTGCAATTAAGAACAAGAAAAATTTTTAATTGTTATCTATTGGGTTTATCCTCACAAGATGTCCAAATTAATTGATTGATTCGTTAACTTCTTCAGTCTCTGCAGGTGTTGCAGCAAGTATTCAACAAGAACACTAACTACAAATAAAACAGCATGAGTGAATTACATTCAAAACAAATCATAAACTGTGCAACATATTAAAACATACACCACCAATATATCGCCGATTAATCTATGAAAATATGGGTGTAGCACCATATACACAATACACCTAAAGGATGGAAACAGTTCCTTAACCGACTTTACTATGTTAAAACACTTAGCCAGAATTCTTTAGTATTCTCGGACCAAATGTAAAGGATATAATAACACCATGATTAAAAGCTGATCAAACATGGGACAGAAAGAGTTAACTAGAATCGATGTCATGGCACCCAGGACACGCCCATATGAGCTATATAACTATTATATATTATATTATATACATATAACTGTGAGTATATAACTATTATGTTTGTTTCTTAACTCACTGGTTATCAGCGCACCTACGTCATATATGCTATTCAATATACCAACACCTGTACAACACACCAAAAAGTACCATACATCAAAGTTAACAGTTTACACTTGAGAAAAACTCCTTACACCAGAGGGAAAAAAATCCTTATACCATTAAAATTCTTACATCAGAGGGAGAATTCTCACAAACCACATCACAATAACAAATGATGTTACACACACAAAAATATCATCATAATTCAGAGAAAATTTCATGGAAAGATGAACATAGACCAAACAAAACTTTTGTGCGGAGGGCCGCATTGAGAAATGTAAAGCTATTGGCGGGCCTATATATATATATATATATATATATATATATATATATATATATATATATATATATATATATATATATATATATATATATATATATATATATATATATATATAATGTCCATTTTTTTAAAGTAATTATTAATTATTTATAGGTTACTAGCTGACCCGGCCCGGCTTCGCCCAGACCCTGGTGGGGAGCATCTCATTTAATTCATATAAGTAGTCATATAAGTTCTCGTTCTCGTTCCCGACAATCTGTCTGTTTGTCTGTCTGTCTGTCTGTCTGTCTGTCTGTCTGTCTGTCTATCTGTCTGTCTGTCTGTCTGACCCGGCCCGGCTTCGCCCAGCTCCTGGTGTGGAGCATCTCATTTAATTCATATAAGTAGTCATATAAGGAGGAAGAGGGAGGAGGAAGGAGGAGGAGGAGGAGGAGGAGGAGGGAGAAGGAGCGAGGAGAAGAACGCAGGAGGAGGAGGGGAGGAGGAGGAGGAGGGAGGAGGAGGGAGGAGGAGGGAGATGGAGGAGGAGGAGGGAGGAGGAGGAAGGAGGAGGAGAGAGAAAGAGGAGCGAGGAGGCGGAGGGAGAAGGAGGAGGGAGGAGGAGGGAGGAGGAAGAGGGAGAAGGAGGAGGGAGGAGGGAGGAGAAGGAGGGGAGGAGGAGGGAGGATAAGGAGGGAGGAGGAGGAAGAGGGAGGAGGAGGGATATGGAGGGAGGAGGAGGAGGGAGGAGGTAGGGGGAGGAGGAGAGAGGAGGAGGAGGGAGGATGAGGAGGAGGAGAAGGGAGGAGGGATGAGGAGGAGGGAGGAGTAGAGGGAGGAGGAGGGAGGAGGAGAAGGGAGGAGGGATGAGGAGGAGGGAGGAGTAGACGGAGGAGGAGGGAGGAGGAGGAGGGAGAAAGATTGAGGAGAAGGAGGAGGAGGGAGGAGGAGGGATGAGGGGGAGGACGCAGGAGGAGGAGGATGGAGGAGGAGGAAGAGAGAGGAAGAGGAGGGATGTGGAGGGAGGAGGAGGAGGGAGGAGGAGAGAGGAGAGAAGGGAGGAGGAGGGATGAGGAGGAGGGGGAGGAGTAGGTAGGAGGAGGAGGGAGAAGAGGGAGGAGAAGGAGGAGGAGGGATGAGGGGAGGAGGGAGTAGGAGGAGAAGGGAAGAGGAAGGAAGAGGAGTGATTAGGAAGAGGGAGGAGGATAATAACACATATGCCTGTAGATAACTGCAGCGAAAAGGTGGGTCTGTCTATCTATCTGACCCGGCGTGGCTTCGTCCAGCTCCTGGCGGGTAGCGTCTCATTAAATTCATACAACAACAAAAAAGTAACTTAAAAGAATGTCCTTCCACACACCATCCATTATTATTAATGACTGTTTCTAATCACACTGCATGACTGTAGATAACTTCTTAAGCATAAAAAGATGAGTTACAATGTTATGCATTATGCATTATTGTTATGAAAACTTTGAAAATGCCTTAAAGATTGTATCATTATTTAGTATAACTCATATGCCGGTATATAACTATAGACAAAGAGTTTATAAATCTTTGAAAATGATGCAACAATATGACTATAAGGTATACAGAAAAGTTATTGAAAGTTATGCTCCTTGAAATAACTTTTCTAGAGTTAAATCCCTTCGATATATATAAATTATAATGAAAAATAAAAAATTAAATAATATTAAGTAAGTAGCCGATTTCACACTAAAAAATATCACAGTTGGCTGCGCGGGAATGAGAGGAAGACGTGTAGAAAATTTCATCTTAATCGGATGGACCGTTCGCAAACGCATAAAGGACATACATACAGACGGAGATTGCCATTTATATATAAGATTAAGCAGTATAAATAACTAGTTATTGCAATTTTATTTTACTTATACACTTATACATTATATTTGACAATATGGACAAAACCTTTTACTAGTTTGTTAACAAGATTTTACAACTTGTTATTATAACAAATATTCTTTATTTATCTAACAATGGCTTTAATTTAGACACAAACCGACTACACTGTCACTATAATTGTTGATTTCTAATGAGATGTATGTAACTGCTTGCATTTTTTGCCAATATTCTTGAAATCTGGAGCAAGTTTACTTGTTGAAGTTCGTATGACAGCATGCAAGTTGCAGTCAGACAATAAAGACCTATTCTTAGATTTGTTGATCTTCAAGCAAGAGAATGCTTGTTCGCAAATGTATGTTAATCCAAACAATGATAAAAGTTTAGCTGCAAAGTATTTCAAGTTGGGAAATGATTCTTGTGATAAAGATCCATAGAAATCCAGCAAACCATCTGTCTTGAATTTCTCTTTCAGGTCATGATCTGCTTGTAAGTCAAGCAGCTCCAACTGTATGTCCTCTATGGCTGTATCAGCTTCTGCACTAAAAGGGGAACTGAGAATATTGAACTGTGGCTCTGGGTTCTTGAAATCTTTGAATCTCCATCCAAATTCTTCAATCAATGCATCTAATTGGGCTTTGTACTTTTCAGTCATTTCACCAGAAATGGTTTTATGTTTCAGCAAAGGGAAGTGACAAAATCTTTTTTCACTTGCTTGTCTGGAGAACAATGAGAGTTTTGCCTGAAATGATTTTACATGTACATACAATTCGTGTGCAAATACACCATTGCCCTGAAGTTTGACATTCAGTTCATTTAACTTTTCCATAATCTCAATGGCAAACATGAAGTCTAACTTCCACTCTTTATTGACAATGTTAGTATTAAAGTCTCATTCAATGCCCTTTATCTCTAGGAACATCACTATTTCTTCTCTGAGTTCCCACACTCGCCTCAACACCTTGCCGAGACTCAGCCATCGCACACTGGTGTGGTACAGGACATCGGAATTTTCAGTTACCAAATCGTCAAGTAATGCCTTGAACTGACTGAGATTAAGTCCTCTTGATCTGATGAGGTTGATGACACTGACAACTGGGTCAATAACATGCTTGATATTCAAAACAGTTTTACACAGACTTTCTTGATGAATCACACAGTGAAGTGGTAATAATGTGTGGTCTGGATATTCAGCTTTAAGCTTATCACTTATCAACTTTACCAGACCTACATTTTTCCCAGTCAAAGGACGAGCTCCGTCAGTTGTAACACTTGCCATCTTGTCCCAAACCAACCCAGTTCTTTCAATACAGTTAGTAACAGCATTGAATATATCATGGAATGTGGTTGTGTCTTTTGAGCGACTCAATACTCAGTAACTCTTCAGTGAGTTTGAAAGAAGTGTTTATTCCAAGTATAAATATCAATAATTGGGTAGTATTTTGTACATCGGTACTCTCATCCAATGCAAGAGTGTACCACAAAAATTCTTTACTTGCATCTTGAAGTTTATGCATCAAATTGTCACTTATCTTGTCAACACGTCTGACCACAGATTCTCCTTGATAAAGTAATGTTGTCAAATCTGTGTTTTTGTTCTGGACACATAATGTTTGCTGCATCCTAGCAAACATTCCTTGATGAACTCGCCATCAGAAAATGGCTTGTTCTGTTTTACAATTCTGTGTGACAGCACACGTACTAGCTTCAGTTGCATCATCTTGAATTGAAGACTGTTTAGTGAAAACAGTTTGCTGTTTCTCCAAATTTTCACCAACTTCAGGCATTTCCTTTTCCCTCCCTTCGGTTGTTAAATTGTATCCGAACATCGGAATGTTTTGTTTGATAATGTCTTTTTAAATTGTACTCCTTGAAGACAGCCACTGACTCACGACACAACAAGCAAACTGATTTGCTACCTACTTTTATAAAACAGTACTTAGTTGTCCATTCATCATTAAAAACACGGCATTCATCTTCAATCTTACGTTTGTTATTGATACTCATTTGCTTTAATAAAATTCGAACAGTTAGAAACTGTACAAAACTTTAAAACGGAAATGAAACAAAACCTACTTCCGGCTGTGTGTGAAAATAGAATATTCGGAAAACAAGTAATAAACTCAGAATAAATTTCAGAAATATATCAATACTACAACAAATACATTAATTTGAACATTGTAAATTTGGAAATAATTTATAACAGCAAAAGACTTTTAAATTTAATATTTTCTTGCAAAATAAATCATTTTATTCACCAGAGAAATATCTGCTTTTCATAAAATCATCCTTATTAAATTTTTACATGTCGATAAATATTTCTTTATATAAAAATCGATAAATTCGCATTTTAGCATTACATGGTTCCAAATAGTGCTGTATATAGCCAGGGGCCGGGTTGGGGTGAGTGCCCAACATTGCATAAATACCTTAATGGCTCGTACATTCATAACCTATGCAGCAAAAGTCCAACTCCTGGCCTTCTCGTGACGGAACTGTTTTAACTTACAGGAGAAGGGGCGACGGCGAATCACTGGCGCTGAGAAATATCCAGAACGCTCTAGATGTGTATGCACGTAGATGCATGCGCAGAAATGTGTTTGCGTGCCTATACACCTAAACTCGAGTAAGACCACAGTCTGCTCTAGCAAATAAAAGGTGCTGAACACGGAGGCAACCAGCCAGGAGGTGCACCACAGACATCAAGATGCCACCAATCACGCGTAAGAAATATGTCGACTACTGCTAACAGTTACGGTGTTCGTCCTGCTTTGGACCCCCAGACAGGTGCAGTGCCGGGCCATATGCCTCGAAAGGTTCCAACCACAGCTACTGGAGGTCCTTCTCAGATGTCCTGTGGAGCCAGGGGACCTGAGGATAGAGCGTCTGGTCATACCAAAGAAAGACTAAAACTAATTCACTGGAATGCGGAGGGATTCAGCAACAAAACAATAGAACTAGAAAACATATTGGACCAAGAAAAGGTAAGCGTATGTTGCTTGCAAGAAACTCACCTCAACGAAAACGAAAAGATGTCTTGGAAATTGCCACTATTAAGGACACTACTTTCTGAACTTAGCAGCCAGCATAAAGTCACCATACAGTGAATATCACCCAACTGTGGAGTACCCGGATACGACAGAACTGATCGATTGGCTAAGGAAGGAGCTAAAGAAGAACAGCCTGATGTGCCCGTTAAATACCACCAAAAGAAAAGAATGATCAAATCAGTCAGAAGGCCACCAAAACCTGCTCAAGACGGCTACCACGTTATGGACAGGCCAGAACAAGTCATTATTCTGCGCTCAGAACATGACACAATAGATTATGCAACCACAGGTATATAAGATTCAAGATTGGTGAATCAGCCATGTGCCCATGTGGATTATCGTCGCAGACAGCAGAGCACATACTCAAAGACTGCCCAAATTACAACATGTCTAGGTAAACCTTCTGGCCTAGAGAGACGATAGTGGAAGATGAACTCTATCGACTGCTGAGTGAATTTAAAAGGTCAGTTAAATTCATACAAGAGGCAGCATTCCAGTTATAGACATATTTAAGGCGAACGAAAGAAGAAGAAGAAGAAGAAGAAGAAGAAGAAGAAAAAGAAGAAGAAGAAGAAGAAGAAGAAGAAGAAGAAGAAGAAGAAGAAGAAGAAGAAGAAGAAGAAGAAGAAGAAGAAGAAGAAGAAGAAGAAGAAGAAGAAGAAGAAGAATTAATTTAGGAAGGTCAAGGACTGTTTACAAAAATAGATAATTAGAAAGATATTTTATCAAAAAATTTTAAACAATAATAACGGTAAATGAAATTCTTTAAAATTCAACAAAATAACATAAAAACGAAGTAAACTTTTTTATTCCTAAATGCCCACGCGGGCTGCATAAAATCAGTTGGCGGGCTGCATGCGGCCCGCGGGCCGTAGTTTGCCCACCCCTGACATAGATTATCACTACAAATCCAGACAAAAGTGGGAGGAATATTTAACAAGGAATAACAGAACAGTGTACAGCGAAGAACAGCCACTCGCAGCTTCCTTGATGAAGATTACCCACAGGACCTCTGGATCCGAATCTACACAGTTGGATCAGCACAAAATGCTGCTCGAAATGGAGGAGCGGGAGTGTACACAGAATACCCAAATAATACTAGGGACACGGCCAGAGTTTCAACAGGAACCATAACTGCCATAACTATGCTGCTGAATTTGAGGCAATCAAGGTAGCAACAGAGAAATTACTAAATAACAGCTATGGTACACAACCTGTGGTGCTATTGACAGATGCAAAATCAGTAATCGAAGCGCCCTTGTCTGGGAAATTGCCAGTATTAAGAACACTACTTTCTGAACTTAGCAGTCAGCATAAGGTCACCATAAAGTGGATACCATCCCACTGTGGAATACCTGGAAACTGTGGAATACCTGGAAGAGCTGATCGACTGGCTAAGGAGCAAAAGAAGAGCAGTCTGATGTGCCCGTTACATACCACCAACAGAAAAGAATGATCAAATCAGTCAGAAAGCCACCAAAACATGTTCAAGATGACTATCACATTATGGACAGAATAGAACAAGTCATTATTCTGTGCCTCAGAACAGGACACAATAGATTACGCAACCACATGTTTATAAATTTCCAGATTGGTGAATCAGCCATGTGCACATGTGGATTGGCGTCGTAGACAGCAGAGCACATACTCCAAGACTGCCCAAATGTTAACATGTCTAGGCAAACCTTCTGGCCTAGAGAGACGACAGTGGAAGATAAACTCTATGGACCGCTGAGTGAACTACAAAATGACAGAGTCATACAAGAGACAACATTGCAGTTTTAGACATGTTTCAAGCGAACGAAAGAAGAAGAGGAAGAGAAAATTTTACATCAGAGAAAATTGATCTTACATTCGAAACAATATTTACGCCAGAGACAATAATCTTACCCCGGAGAAAATAATTTTACACAAGAGAAAAACAAGTCAACCAGAGAAACAACTTTACACTTGATTAAACCTTTTACACCAGAGAAAACAATATTACACAAGAGAAAACAATCTTAGACAAGAGAAAAGTAATCCTACACCAGAGAAAACAACCTTTACACAAGAGAAAACAATCTTACACTTGAGAAAACAATCTTACACCCGAAAAAAAAAAAATCCTACACCAGAGAAAACAACCTTACACCATATAGAACGATCTTTCGCTTGCTTGCTTGCTTTAAAAACAAAAATTCCAAATTCGGCCTCGTTCAGCCTGCTTCTTTCAGCTGTGGTTATCGTTGAGGTCCGTGGTATTTTTTATTTTATTTTTTTGTGGGTTTATTCACCCTGATTATGGCACGATCATTGTCATAATCATCACGGACATCATGACAATCAACTTGGTTGCTGCAAATATCATCACCAGATTCATCTTCATTTTCATGCCTGCAGCGATCAACATCACCACCACCAAGTCACTTATCTTCGTCATCATCATCATGACATCATCATGAACGATGACAATACCATTATCATCATGAACAATGACATTGCTATCATCATCATCATGACCATCAGCATCACAAAGTTCTTGACTATTACCATCGTCATTAAGAACATCACCATCGTCATGACCATCAACATCACAAGGATGACCACCATTATCATCAACAAGAATATCATAATAGTGACATCATCATGAAAAATGACATTACCATCATCATGGCCATCAACATCACACGGATCTTGACCATATTATCGTCATCATCATCATGACTGTCATCATCTTCATCATGGACATCATCATCATGACCGTCATCATCTTCATCATCATCGTCGTCATGAAAATCATGTCCATCATCACGATTATCCTCATCACGACCATCATCATCATCGTCGTGACCATCGACACCACGCAAGGTCCTTGACCATCATTATCGCCATCAAGAACATCATCATCGTGACATCATCAAGTATAATGACATTACCATCATCATCATTATCATCATCATCATCGTCATCATAATGACCATCAACATCACAAGGATCTTGACCATATTATCGTCACTAAGAACATCATCACGTGACCATCATCATCTTCATTATGGACATCATCATCGTCGTCGTCATGAACATCATGACCATCATTATCATTATGACCAACATCATCATCATTGACCATCAACATCACTAAGAACTTGACCATCTTTATCGTCATAAACAACATCACCATCGTGACATCATCATGATGACATTACCATCATCAACCTCATCGCCACCATCATCATTATCAGGAACATCACCATCATGGACATCATCATCATAACCATACATTACCATATATTGTTATATAGAATATAAGATTGTAGACTGAGCGTATTCAGGATAATTAGTCAGTCAGTTAGTTAGTTAGTTAGTTAGTTAGTTAGTTAGTTAGTTAGTTAGTTACTTAGTTAGTTAGTTAGTTAGTTAGTTAGTTAGTTAGTTAGTTATTCGCGGTTCAACTTCAGGACAAAGGGTCGCCCCTTTATGCTCTGTTCCTATGCCAATGAATATGATGCAAAATACCCCTCACTGCCACATGTGAAAGTGGGACAGACAGGAGTCTCGACAAACCAACAGCCCGCACAGGTAAACTATGCGTAATATCGCTACCAGAATGTCAACACAAAAGACCACCACGAAAAATGCAGTTCATCGTCGATGGAAGCGACAATCGCTAGAAAACCAGCAGCCACATATTACTGCATAAAGCAACCCATTTAGTTCAGCGACCGGCCGGTTTCTGAACGTGCAGTTCACGCTACAAACAACCGCGGACAGATGTAAAAGCATTCCACAGTTCACAGAGTCGCTGCACACACTCAACTCAAAAGTAGGGCGATGGAATCATTTTTATTGATAAAAGAAACAGTAATTCAAATAATAATGAGAAATATGCAGGCTTGTCCACGGGACATATTTTTCTGTCCCATCCCATCCCATCCCATGGTAATTAATCCCTGTCCCATTCCACCCCATGGGATTCCTATTATAATATTAAGGGAGACTTTATTCGCACTAGACCTGCGAATAAAACTGAGCTTTATTCGCACTCGAATTGCGGGGAATAACAAACATGTCACACACGGCCGCTCACTAGTCAAATTTAGTTTGAGCCAGTAAGAACGTGGTTAATTTCGGACGATATTTCATTTCGAAAATAAAAGTCACGTTAAACAAAGACATATATTGGATCCATCGATTCCGACACTCGATCACACCGTCGCTACCTGGGACCCCCCCCCCCCCCCCCCCCCCCCAACCCGCCACGGCAGCTTCCGCAGATTTATAGAGCACACTTTATTCAGAAGGTTCGAGTTTCTCAGTTCTATATTGTAGTTCCTAATGTTTAATATATTTCTTTATTAAAAAGTCGCTTTCACCTAATTAATTGCTGAAAAATGAAGAAAACAATAATAATAATAATTATTGCCCTTCCTGTGGGGAATCGAATCTCGAGCTCCCGCGTGACAGGCGGAAACACTTACCACTATGTTACTGAGGACACGTTAATCATCTCATCTCAACTCATCATGTTCCTCTTGTACCTTGCGGTGTCGAGGTGAAGTATAAACAGCGGGAGAGTGCCGATTATGGGTTTCATGTATCGATATTCCCATGGACTCTATTATTTTCTGCGTCCTTCGTTTACGTGGTCGGCCTCTTCCTCAGCTCCCCTCTGGTCTGTACATCATTGCTTGTTGTGGTATACTGGTAGTTGGTAACCTATTTGCATGGCCAAACCATTTGACTTGCTGCTTTCTAATAAAATCTAGTGCTGCTATAAACATCCACTTTAGTCCTGATTTCTTCATTTCTGATCTTATCTCTTCTTGGTACATTGAGTATTCTTCTCAGGAATCTCATTTCTGTTGTGTTTTTTCTTTTCTTTTTTCCTGTCATTGTCCAGGTTTGGCATTGGCAGCATAGAGTTGGTAGGAAGATTGTGTTGTAAAGTACTTTCTTAGTAGTTATTGATACATGTTTGTTCTTTAGTATTGGTGCCATTTGTCCAATGAGCTGTTTGCCTTATTGTATTTATTTTCGATCTCGTCTTCTGCTTTGCCATTTGATGATATTATACTTCCTAGGTACTTGAAACTCTTTACTTGTTTCAAGGGATGTTCGTTAGGTGAATCGTTGTTGCTTTTTCTTCTTTAGTTATAGTCATTACCTCTGTTTTACTTGTGCTAATTTTCATGTTTTGTTCCCTATACTTTTCGTTTAGACTATTCATGTAGTCTCGGAATTCAGCTTCTGATTTTGCCTATTAGTGCTTGGTCGTCCGCAAACAGGAGTTCTCTAATAGTTAGATTTGCAGATGGTTCTTCCTCTGTGTTCTCGTCATGCGGTGTTCTTGCGGTCTCTGTTTGGCTGGTTTCTTTACATATATATATTGTAAATAAGAGAGGGGACAGGAGACAACCTTGTCGTACTCCGGATCTTAAGGCGAAGGCCGTTTATACTTCTTAGTTTTTCTACGAGCAGTATGAAGATCCCCTGCCATCTTGCTAGGCCAGTCGCAGATTTAGGACAAGAATCTGACCATAGGGAGTCCATCCCCTATGGCGAGCCATATACCCGTTAGCCCATGACCTCGCGGTCATGGTTTCCCAGTCTACACCGCGTGGAGGTGGAGGTTGACTTGTGTAGTCTGCGGGTCATTGCCAGGCTACTAATTTTCACTTTCCACCCCTCTTGGGAGAGGCTAGCCGATCCTAACCCTGCTGGCTGCAAGGCCAGGCGCAGTCCACATCTTTTAGACACGTTAATACATCACCAAAAAGGTATAATATAGTAACACGCATGTCCCGATGACGTCACGTACGTCACGTGACCAGCCGATTCTACTCAGAATAGACACTTCGTAATTTTAATATGGAATACAGTTCAAATAAAATTATGAAAGTTTAGGTTTAGATCTATCTATCTATCTATCTATCTATCTATCTATCTATCTATCTATCTATCTATCTATCTATCTATCTATCTATCTATTTATCTAGCTAGCTAGCTACCTACCTACCTACCTATCTATCTATCTATCTATCTATACAAACGCTGTTGATCGTAATGTGTTAGAATTATCCTTGCAACAGGAAATAAATAGTGTAGTTACCTGGAGTCATGCAAATCGCATGCAAATTAACATTTCTAAAACTAAATCTATGTTAATAGGAACCAGGCAAAGACTTCACACTCTAAACTCGCAGAGAACTCTTCAGCTGCACATTGGTAGCACGCCTATAGAAAGTGTAACCGGGCACAAGGCACTGGGTCTTATCATAGATCAAAATCTATCCTTTAATTCCCCTGTTCATGCTCTAGTTAAACAAATAGCAAAAAAGTATACCAACTTGCCAAAATTAAAAATTTCCTCGAAGAAAACACAAGAAAGATATTCTATACTTCCAACATACAAACACATATTGATTATTGCTCCACAATCTGGAATGGATGCTCCAAATCAATAATAAAACGCCTTTATTCACTCCAGAAAAGGGCAGTGCGTCTAATCAATGGTGATAAGCTTACAGACAATTCTAACCTACACGAACGTCTTTAGTTACTGCCACTCAACAAACGCCTACTTTTTAATAATGCTAAACTAATTCATAAAATCCTATTTCAAAATGCCCCAAGCTACCTTTGGCCATTGTTTAAATATAACGCAAGACATAGCGAACGACTAAATATACTCCATGTCCCTAAACCTAGGATAGACTTATGTAAAACAAGCTTAGCATACTCTGCCACTCAGTTGTGGAACAATCTTCCACAAGAAATCAAAGACACCACCAATCATTATACATACAGTCGCAACCTGTTTGAACACTACCTCAGGACAGACTACATGCCCCCTTAAAAAAGAAAAAAAAAGCAACAAAGACAATAATAATGGTAAATTATCTCGAACGACAACTAGCCAACAAAACACAACAACAACAACAACATTCCCATATGTATGGCACGTTACACCCACCTTGGGTATTCATGATGCCCATGTTAAACATTGCCTCACCGAGTCATGTATTACTGATTATTTTTCATGCGTTTTAATGCTTATTGTTCTTTTGTTGTCAAAGAATTGCTTCATAAGAGATGTTGAATGAAAGAATGTATGAGAGGAAATAGAGAAGAAGGGCAGAATGTCAGACGGGCCTGCGTGCCCAATTCTTAACCCTTGGGGAAAAAAAGATAAATAAAGATTTGCTTACTCTATCTATCAATCAATCTATCTATCTATCTATCTATCTATCTATCTATCTATCTATCTATCTATCTATCTATCTATCTATCTATCTATCTATCTATCTATCTATCTATCTGTCTGTCTGTCTGTCTGTCTGTCTGTCGATCAATCCATCCATCCATCCACCCACCTACCCATCCACCCACTTATCTATCTATCTATCTATCTATCTATCTATCTATCTATCTATCTATCTATCTATCTATCTATCTATCTGTCTATCTGTCTATCTATCTATCTATCTATCTATCTATCTATCTGTCTGTCTGTCTGTCTGTCTGTCTTGTCTGTCTGTCTGTCTGTCTGTCTGTCTGTCTGTCTGTCTGTCTGTCTGTCTGTCTGTCTATCTAGCAATTCAGCACAAAGCAACACCGGATCTCCGTACAAGAAAGGGCCTCTCCTAGAAAGTTTATGCGCATACGTGGTTATTGATTTATATAGCAACGTATTAGATTGTACGTGGCTGTAAACATTGACTCGTATTGAAGTCACAGAGATTGACACTTAGATATCTTTTATAATACTTTTTATCGCGTTAATACTCTGAGTGAGGGGGGTCTTCACTCCCCGCTTTAAACAGAGACATTGACTTGTATAGTCATTTATCGATTCTTTTGCATAACAGTTGATACTTAACTTGTGAAGTAGTTTTTTTCAGGTTAATTATTTGTTGTATGTTCTTTAATTCGTTTTGTTCCTTGTTTGCATTATATTCGTTGGTCTAATTAGTTATATCGTTATAATATTATCATTTACTTATCGATTTGTATTACTGATATTTTGTAAGTTAATGTAATTGTGATTTTGTTATGATCTTGTATTTTTGTTTAACTTTGACTAATTTACACTTTCTTCATGGATGAAGTTTCTGAGAAGTCACAACACTGGCTCAATAAGTCAGGAATACGCCTTAGACACTTAAACATTTGCAGCTTATTTAACAAGCTACCAGAGTTATCTTCTATTCTTAATCAAAATTTTCATTTATTCGGCCTTAGTGAAAGTAGCAAACATTTATCTGACAATCCTAGCCTGTATAAACGCCTTCAGTTACTACCATTCCGCAAACGCCTGCTTTTCAATAAAGCTAAACTAATTCACAAAATCCTGCATCGGAATGCCCCAAATTACCTTTGGCCATTGTTTAAATATAATGCTAGACATAGTAAACGTTTAAGTATACTACACATTCCGAAGCCTGGGATTGACTTATACAAAACAAGCTTAACGTACTCTGCAGCTCAGCTGTGGAACAATCTTCCACAAGAAATCAAAGACATCACCAATCCCTATTCATATAATCGCAAATTATTCGAACACTATCTCAATACGGATTACCTTCCCCCTTAATAATAGCGATAATAATAATAATAACAAAACCCTAGTATAACAGCCAGTCCCCTTTTTGTAGGCCACATGGCTAATAACAAGTGTCAGACCATTATCTAATATTACTGTGTCGTGTAGTTTTGATGTTCGCATTTTGACCATCATGCATATCTTTTAAACTGTTGCTGTTCTTTGTTAGCCTTGAATGATGTGTGAATGAAATAATGTATGAAAGAGAGTGATAGAAGAGCTGAATGTTAGACGGGCCTGCGTGCCCAATTCTTAACCCTTTGAAAATAAAGTTTGTTCGTTCGTTCGTTCGTTCTATATGTCTATCTATCTATCTATCTATCTATCTATCTATCTATCTATCTATCTATCTATCTATCTATCTATCTATCTATCTATCTATCTATCTATCTATCTATCAATCTATCTATCTATCTATCTGTCTATCTATCTATCTATCTATCTGTCTATCTGTCTGTCTATCTATCTGTCTATCTATCTATCTATATATCTATCTATCTATCTATATATCTATCTATCTATATATCTATCTATCTATCTATCTAATCTTAAATATCAATTAAATATATTACACATTCCAAAGCCTAGGATTCACTTATACAAAACAAGCTTAACGTACTCTGCAGCTCGAGCTGTGGAACAATCTTCCACTAGAAATCAAAGACATCACCAATCCCTATACATATAATCGCAAATTATTCGAACACTATCTCAATACGGATTATCTTCCCCCTTAATAATACAAATAATAATAATAACAAAACCCTAGTATAACAGCCAGTCCCATTTTGGTAGGCCAGTATATTCCACATAGGCTAATAACAAGTGTCACACCATTAGCTAATATTACTAAGTCGTATAGTATTGATGTTTCGCATTTTGCCCATGCCTTTATAATGCATATCTTTTATATTGTTGCTGTTCTCTGATAGCCTTGAATGATGTGTGAATGAAATAATGTATGAAAGAGAGTGATAGAAGGGCAGAATGTTAAACGGGCCTGCGTACCCAATTCTTAACCCTTTAAAAATAAAGTGTGTTCGTTCGTTCGTTCGTTCTATCTATCTATCTATCACCCAAGAGCCGCAAACGCCACCAAATGTTCTTTTCTGGAGGGGATAGTGTTGGTGATGTGTCATATAGAATGCCTTCGGGAATGGTTTTAGACTCGTTTTTGATTATGACTAAGGGTGCATGAAAAGAAAAGGTGGAAGAAAAGCATATGCAAGAAGTGTGTGCGCAAATGCACTATACCATGGGTGTTACATTATCATAAGTATATATGTACTTATTGGTTGGACTCGCACACGTGTCACGTAACACTAACAAACGGCAACGCTCTGTGATATACACAAACAAAAGAAACACACATTACACCTTGTAAATACACACTTTGCTGTATGTAATTTTTTTTAAATTCCTTTTTTTATTATTCATATTAATATATGCCGTGAGGAAAAATACATTTACTGGACTCCTAGGACCACAACAAATTTTTAAAAAACTAAAAAGAAATTTTACTTTTCTAATATTACACATATGTCACCTATATGCCCACGTGCAACGCTCTGTTAATATACGCGCACACATACTGAACACACAGGACGCATGTAACAACACGAGCAATGCAAATGCACTTGTACTATTATTTATTATTATCATTATTATTATTAATATTATTATTATTATTATTATTATTATTATTATTAGACTCCCTCATTTCCCCCTTCTCCCCGCTTCTTTACTGTTTGTTGACGCTGCTGTCGCCCTCACTGGTTGGTTCTAACATGTCTATTGCCATTGCCATCATTAACGAAGAGGTCGTGATGGTATTGGCGGGGTTTGGAGCCACCTGGTGTGGGTGGTGACATGGGAAACAAACATGGTAAAATAAAATAAATTTTGGGTTACCACCCCCCTTTCACATGTAAATATGTCAAATGGATAAATTGTTGTAATATTACACATATGTCACCTACACGCCCACATGCAACGCTCTGTTAATACACGCACACAAATACTGAACACACAGGACGCATGTAACAACACGGACAATACAAATGCAATCACTACCCTTTCTGTATTGTAAACTAGTATACTCCTCCATCCCCCCCCCCCCCCTGTTGTTGTTGATGCTGCTGCCGCCCTCATCGGTTGGTTCTAACAAGTTTGCCGCCATGTTCATCTTTACCGAGTGGTGGTGATGGTATTGTTGGGGTTGGAGCCGGCAGGTGTGTAGGGTGCCAGGGGAAATAATGATGGTATACTATTGTTTTGTTGTTGTTTGCATTTGTTTTCGTAACCCCCCCCCCCCCCCCCTTTTTCCATTTAAAATGTAAAAATTTTGAAATAAATAAAATGTGGTGAAATCTGCGCATATGTCACCACCACCAACTCATGCCACATGCAACGCTATGCAAAAACACGAACAATACACATTGCAACGATTTTAACACTCAAAATAAGTTTTTAAAAAAATAAATAAGCTCAAAGAGCGGTGATTCAGTTTCTTTCATTTGAAGGATGTCGACCAGTGGACATTTATCGAAGAATGCAGGCAGCATACGGTAAAAAATGTGTGTTGAAGACAACGGTGCCAGACTGGGCAGAATATTTCGGATAGGACGTCAGTTCACGACAGATCATCGACGGCCGGGTCAAGCGCATATTGTTGCAACAGATAAAAACCATCGCCAAAATTGATGCAACAGTGCATATGAATCGTTGTCGAAGCATACGTTCGCTAGCGAAAGAATCTGATGTATCATTTGGGACAATTCAAAAGGTCGTTCGTAAGAAACTGCAATATCGGAAGGTGTGTTCACAGTGGGTAACACGGATGTTGACCGACCACCAAAAAGAGGACGCATGGGATGGTCTTTGAACCACTTGCTGCGTTACAGAGTGGAGTGCGATGGACTTCTCTTCCGCATAATGGCAGGCGATGAATCATGGTGTCACCACTTTGAGCCGAGCAGAAAAAGAGAGAGAATGCAATGGATGCATGCTTGATCATCAAAAGCCAAAAACATTCAAGTTACAAGACTCCGTTCGTTAGATTATGCTGAGCGCATTTTTTTTTAACCATGAAGGGCTATTGTTGGCCGACTTTAAAGAACCTGGTGTCAACATCAATTCTACCCACTACTTGCAAACACTAGACAAGCTGCAAAAAGACATCAAGAATACACGACCCGGCGGGACGCAGGGGTGTTTCCAAGGCACCAGGTCCACGTTCTATACTGGCCAAGACCTACTAACACGTCCTAGTCGTGCGTCCTGGGTAACAGGTCCCTTCGGAGTCCTGGCTAACGTGGTAGGATCGCTGATTCTTCCGAAGTCGGAGAGTATCTGCCTGCACGGCGAGGAACCACCAGTCTGCACACCAATAAGCCAGACATGGGACAACAGATACTCACGCAAACCTCAGGTCCTGTATGACATCACACTGATGTTGGACAACAGGATGTCTCCATCCGACATACATGATTCATGCTTGCGAACACAAGCAAGCAAGCAAGCAAACGACCCGGCATGCTTTCTCGCGGTGTGATTGTGTTGCACGATAATGCTCGTCCACATATCGCAAAGATTGTGCAGGAAGCATTAGCTTGGAAGAAGTGGGAAATTCTGCAACATCCAACCTATAGTCCTGATTTGTCACCATGTGATTTTCATTTGTTCGGACCTCTAAAAATATCTCTCAAGGGACAACGATTTCACATAGATGCAGACGTAATGAGCGCGGTAACCACTTGGTTCAGTGAGCAACCACAATCCTTTTTTGCGGACGGCATTCGCCGCCTACCTAAGCAATGGGATGCTTGCCTGAATGCCTACGGCGACTTCTTCTGACCAACCCATGGTGCATAATTCATTCAAAATGAATGCTTTGTTTAATTCTACCACACCTGTTAATGTTTCTTTTATGTTTTTGTAATAAAGCCATTGGAACGAGTTTCAAATGAATGTGCTTAATAAATATGACAATTCAGTGTCATTCTGACACTCTCATTCTGTTTCTGAATCACTCTTCTCATTCAATACTTTATAAATTTCCTGCTGATCGACTGTTTCTAATAATTAAGTTAATCCAGGCAATCCCTGAACCATTTCCACAATTTTCACCTTACATGCAAATCTGATACACACAGAGTTTATAACGTAAGCTGGTAACATTCGTTTTAGTAACTTATTCAAAAACAATCCAGCTGCACTAAATAAGCGCTCTACTGCTGCTGATGATACTGGTATGGCCAAAACAATTTTCGCACTTGCTTTTAGCAGTGGAAACCTATGTTCATTTTTCCACATGAATTTAATGGTTGTGAAAGTTGGTTGCCGTAATTTTTTTTAAACATGTTGACTTTATCCTCAAGGCATTTATTTATTTATTCTGTGTCCCAGCACACGATAAAGAATAGATACAAATATATAAAGAAAAAAAAGAAGGATAAAAAGCTTTAAAAGGGTAAATAAATACGAAAACAAATTAAGGGTAGCTCTGACGTAGATCACGTTGCTGTGACATGGCTACTGTCCCATGGGACATACAAATGTGTGCTGTCCCATCCCCTCCCATCCCATGGGAATAGTCCCATGAGATTCCCACGGGAATAAAATTCCCATGGCCAACCCTGTAAATATGCATTTAATTAGGCAGCATAGATGAAAGAATCATTGCATCAAGTGGTATAGATAAAAGCAGCATTAATTCAGTATTATAAATTGTAATGATTCGGCTACATTAAAAAACATAACACTCTCATAAAAACCAAGTGATTAATATTACACTTATATTATTGAACTTTTGTGAACATTGAGTTGTCAAATATGTCCCATTCAGGTTTATTTATGTGTAGGGATGATTGTGTATCCTTTGTTGTGATTGTCCTCTTCTCACTGTCACCCAGCATTTTTGTTTTGACATCTCCTTTACGAATCTAAATTTCCCCTAAAATAACTAAAATAAAAGGACCTTTTACCCCCTAAAATTGTCTTAATATGCAACTTTTCCTCATTCTGTCGTGGAGATTTATATTGGTGTGAGTAATAAAGTGAAATTATGTCTCGTATATTAATGTGTATTTGAATCTTTAGAGGTTATATTACAACCTCCAGACAAGTGCTTTTGGGGAAAATAAGATAACCAACGCGCTAGAGCCATTAGACACCGCATGAAGAGGTGAAGCAAGCACTCAAACGACACAGTCGCTGACATTCTGTATTTAGGTCTCTTTTATGACATTTATTTGCATCATGTTCCCTTAGACTAACTTTTATATGGAGCTTTTATATTTGTTTGTGAAGACTTATGTTGCTGTGAGTGACATAGACAAATACATTTTAAAAAATATTTGCATTCAGTTGTTCCTGGTCTCTTTGGTAGAGCTATCAATGCAGATTTTAGCATATTGCTGAACCTCATACACGTTGTTACTAAGCTTCTGCCCATAATTGTAATGAGAGAACAAGAAAGAAAATAAAAATGGAAATTGTTGAAGAACTGGATTTGTGGAAGGAACGGGTTCAAACAATGCAATACATTAAGAGCACTAATACAAAAATCAGTAGAGACACAGAAAGACATGTATTGCGCATATAGATTATACCAAGGCATGTGATACAGTAAATTATGATAACTTGATTAAAATGTTGGACAATATCAACATTGATGGGAAAGACCTCATAATAATAAAGAATATTTACTGGAAACAAGCAGCAGCAATTAAAATGGGAAATAAAGAGGGCAGATATGAACAAATAAAGCTAGGAGTAAGACAGGGGTGTGTTTTGTCACTGGATCTATTCTCTCACAGCTCAGTAATAATGAGAGAAATGAAAGAGAAACCAGGAATATGTATCAGAGGTTGGAGCATAAACAATATACACTATGCAAATCACTCGATATTGATTGCAAAAAATGCAAGTATTTGCAGCAATTGTTAGACATTGTAATAACAGCGAGTACCAAAATAACTCATAGAATATCAAGAACATAGAAACTGATTATATCTTTTTGTTTTTTAAAGGTGAGATCAAATGTGAGATAAATATAGAAGGGAAACTACTTAATAAAGTGAATATTTATTTTAATATCTAGGGGCAGTTATAACATAATTATGAAGATGCACACCAGAGATAACGAGCAGAATAGGGCAAGCAAAAGCTGCATTTCAGAAAATGACAAATATAAGTCAATACCATTGAATGTAAGAAAACGAGTGTTAAATGCTAAGAATAGAAGATAAAAGATTATAAGAGAGACGACAGAAAGAGATCACACTTGAGGAGATGATTGCCAAATAAGTGGAAAAAGAACATGAATTTAAGATTATAGCTAGAATTACATGCTCAGTCTTTGAGAAAAGATATAGTTATTGCCAATCGATCTCACACCTCTGGTCAGCTGTTATGTGGTTCTCCTATTCATCCATAAATGGCCATGGATTTTCTCTGACACTGTTTAATGAACCAGTTGACAGCATTGATGAATATCTTCACAGATACGAATCATTGTGGGGGAGGGGAGGGGTGTGACTGACTTATAGTGACTGACTTGTGGCGTCAGTCGTCATGTATGTCCACAGCCTCCTGTCTCGAGTGTTGACAACTATTTCCCATGCAGACGTTTCATCATGACATGAAGATTGTCTGTTTTAAGTTTTCTGTGTCTTTATGTATCTCTCGTTCCCTTCAGTTTTCCTAATACCACATTTTCCACATTAATCCAACTTATAATGTGTGTGAATTGTCTACTTCTGATATGAGTAACCAGTTCACTTGTCTGTCTACATTTATGATAATGTGCTAATCAAATGTTTGGCAAAGCTCTCTGCCTGTTTGCTCCATCGTTGTTTGAGCTTCAGCTACCCATACTTGTATCCACTGCTCCCTAATCAAATGTTTCGCAGAGCTCTCTGCCTGTTTGCTCCATCGTTGTTTGAGCTTCAGCTACCCACACTTGTATCCACTGCTCCCTAATCAAATGTTTCGCAGAGCTCTCTGCCTGTTTGCTCCATCGTTGTTTGAGCTTCAGCTACCCACACTTGTATCCACTGCTCCCTAATCAAATGTTTCGCAAAGCTCTCTGCCTGTTTGCTCCATCGTTGTTTGAGCTTCAGCTACCCATACTTGTATCCACTGCTCCCTAATCAAATGTTTGGCAGAGCTCTCTGCCTGTTTGCTCCATCGTTGTTTGAGCTTCAGCTACCCATACTTGTATCCACTGCTCCCTAATCAAATGTTTGGCAGAGCTCTCTGCCTGTTTGCTCCATCGTTGTTTGAGCTTCAGCTACCCACACTTGTATCCACTGCTCCTTATCAAAATTGACTGTGTTATTCTCTTCTTGGAATTCTTTCATTTTGTTGAACATCTCGCTGCCCGTCTTATTAGAAGACCACATTGTACTTAACGCTGGATGTATCTGTCTAGTCTCAGATGTTCTTTGATAAGTTAGTTTATTATCTCTATTGTGATCACCATTTGCATTTATTACATAATTATTATTAATATAATTATTGTCTTTTCGAAATGAATCCAACTCTGCATACTTCCCCTGGGCGATCTTCGTTTCAAACATTCTAACAAAGTCATCATCTGGTAACGATTCCTTAAATAGTATATTTTTACCACCTTCAGTTTGTGAATTCTGAGTTTTTATAGGCGTATTTGTTTGCTCTGTATTCTGTTCAAAGTGCCATTTCTTAAACTTATTAATTGTGTTCCTGATAGAAAATTGTTTTTCAAGAGTTGCCATTCTTAGCAGTGGTTTAAAGCGTGTGTCCTGTGCTCGTTTTTTGTCTTCTATTCGCTCTGTACTAGTTACATTTCTAGATGATGCCATTTTGTTGCGTGTAAGGTACATAGACTTCTGCCACAAATTATTTCCTCTTGAATTCTTTAGCATTACCTTTGATTTGATTGTGAACTTGATAGACTCATTTATATTAGCTGGTGGTATTGCAACGTTTCGTAGTTTAGACGACACAAACTTTGCAGACTTAATGTCATTGGCACTATTCGGTGGTATATAAGCCTTGGGTAGCACATCCTTTTCACTCGTCTGGCCTGATGTTGAGGAATGTCTGTTTCCACCAGATTCCAACTGGAAAACAGCTGGAATTCTGCCCTTATTTTTAACAGGCCATGGTTTCTTCAGGGAAGACTTTGGAACTATATGTTTGTTTAGGTTGACCTGTATGCCTCTATGTGACAGAGTGTAGCTGAGCTGAGATGGCTTTAGTTTTAAATCACTAGATAATGAACCGTTGTTTTCAACTGAAGAGATAGGAGGAAACGCCATTTCGCTGGACGTCTTCTTTCTTCAAATGTATAATCTTCTCTTTCTGGTATCTGTCACTCCATCATGCTTTGTGTGCAGAATTAGCTAGCTGGAGAAGAAGAGAAATATCTTAGTCAGAATACACTTTCAGTTGTACAAATTCTTATTTTATATACAAATAAATTGTGTTCGGGATTGGTATTCTTCTTCATCCTCTTCTGCTACTACTACTGTTACTTTCTTCCTCTTCCTCTGTTGCTTCTACTACTATTTCTTCTTCTTCTTCTTCTTCTTCTTCTTCTTCTTCTTCTTCTTCTTCTTCTTCTTCTTCTTCTGCTGCTGCTGCTAGTATTACTGACACCTTGCCGTCTTGACAAGCGGTAATTTGCTACCTCATGCTTATAAAAAAAGGCACAATAACCTCCCCATAAAACAAAGCTTTGGCTTAATTGTAGAGACCATGTGTTGCCCATGCAGAGTGACCCCTCTCTCGACCTGCCTAGTTTACTCCAGTGGAAAGATAAACACCAATTCCCTCTCAGCAAAGCAGGGGGCTCGATGTCTAAGACCAGGGGCTG
>JACEFZ010014437.1:0-18182 GCA_014155875.1 Cepaea nemoralis
GTTTTTGGCATTCATTAAAATAGAACCATAAATTAAGAGGATAAGAATTCGAGTTGACTTCAGTGACAAGCGAGGATGGCATTCAACATACACATAACATAACTCAAGAGTGTGACCGTTAACATATGGCCGCCTGGCAACCGTTGATTTCACTCATCCTATTTGCTGTCATCTTCATGGGCGTGTCACGTGCTGGCACGAGGATGCTCGAGCCTCCGACTCGTGCCTCGCTGTGGAGATACGGGTACAACACACCAAGAAACCCCTATGACGACAAGACCGACTGCGGCGGGTATGAGGTAGGTCATGTGATTCTGATCGTTTTGTTTCTTCTTCGTTCGTTAGCTTGAAACTTGTATATCTCTGCAATGCTTGTCTCTTATGTGAACTTCGCTGTCTTTTTTTTAAAGTTCACCCAGTGGTTGATTTTATGTCTTTGTTTGGCATGTACAGACGTCCAATTCTCATGTCCCCTGGCTCGATAGGGCATATGGAAAGGATCTCCAGTCGTTGTGATTGGATCATTTCGAGGAAGAGGGCCAGGTACTGCACTTGCCTGGGAGGAAAGGTGGGGGGGGGGGGGGGGGGGGGTCCCATAGCAGGGCGAGCACCATAACCTTTTGCAGTGATAGATATTTTTCATAGCTTGTTAGCGTGGCATCCTGATTGCTGTGGTACGCCTTCTGCCTGGTCACCTTCATCTTCAGTACTTTTCTTTTGCTAGGGTAGATTGTGATCTTTCTCGAGTTTAAATATGTATGTATGTACACACCTGTCTGCGCGTGTATGTAGTTGCGTACATATCTAGAGCAGTCTGGTTTTACGGCGCCAGAGACTCGCCGTCGCCCTTCTACTGTTAGCTAAAACAGTTCCGCTACACGAAGACTAGGAATTTGGCTTTTGCTGCCAGAGGTCGTGTATGATTTGTCTCCGACAGATCGCACAATGAGACTCTAAACACAGTGCACAAAATGAGTACACCATCACGAATTCCAATTATATATACACCAGAGTCACATCTGACAGTGGGAACTTGTGAAAATGGTTTTTTGCTCGCTTACTTTCAACTCAAGCGTAGTCTATACACACTATTTATAGTAGCGATGGACTGAATTTTGCGTGTGGATTAACTTTCCCTATTAACAGTGTCCCTCACCATCAGGCGAACCCACCCCGACTTCAGAGGTACTTATAATTAACGTCGCCAAGTCAATGTCGACAGGTCAACATTTTAGTCCGGCTGTCCGGTGTAGGGGCTGAACCCCTTACCTAGGCATCAGCACACCGGATGTTTAAGAACACATGTTCTTATCCATTCGGCCATGCTGACCTGCACTGGCAAATTTGATGAATACAAAGAAGGAAAAGACAAAGCAATGGGAAGGCAAAAAAAAGAAAGAAAGAAAGAACTGAGTGGCTTGGCCATATAACGTAAGCAGGACAAGAAACCAGCCCTGCTTCACTACTCTGGTGATCAAGTTAGATGCCGAGCTATGACAGCCCACGCTTTTCGGCTTGGTACAGGACAATGATGATGAATATTCTCTATGAGTCGGTTTTCTAATTTGGAATATAGACATTTCAACGGCTGGTACGGCCTACATTCTAGATATCAAACTGACGTGGACGAGCTGTAGTAGTGGAATCTATGTTGTGCCACACATTGCAGTTGCTAAATAAACTGTAACGGAGCAATTTACGCGAAATCACCAATTTTCCCCGTCCTTATCTGGGAAAGCTAGAGGTCCGATTCACTGTCCCCGGATTTGTGGGGTTGTTTTACCATCCTTTTTGTTATCACCCGCCATTCAGTGGTTTGTCCTGTGCATAATTTCTTTCCCATAGCCGTCTTTGAAAATGTCTCTCTATTATAAATCCCTGTTGCTGTCACCGGCACATTATCTGACATATATTGAATCCTTCTATGTTGTAATCATTCTCTTCTTGGCTACCCTCGTACACCTCTCTCCATAACTGTCTTTCATAGTCTAATGTTTTTAAAATATGAACAAAATATTAAAATTATTGTTCCTTGAAAAAAAAAAAGTGAAGAAATCAGGACTAAAGTAGGTATTATAGCTGCGCTAGATTGTATTAGAAGGCAGCAAGTCAAATGGTTTGGCCATGCAAGTAGGTTACCAACTAACAGTCTACCACAACAAGCAATGATGTACAGACCAGATGGAAGCAGAGGAAGAGACCGACCACGTAAACGATGGACGCAGGGAATAACTGAGTTCCTGGAAATATCGATACATGAAGCCCATAAGCGGGCACTTTCCCGCTGTTTATGCTTCACCTTGACTCCGCAAGGTACAAGAAGAACATGATGAGATGAGATGAAATGAGATTGTTCCTTGTTTTGGCAACATCATTCTTTGGTAATATCTTTTTCTTTTCTTTTTCTCGTTCACTAGCTTTTAGCCGGTCTCCGTGGCAATGGCGTTACGCTTACGGTTCGTAATTGCGCTTACCTGCGTTCAAAACACAACTGCGACCGATTTGGCAGCAGACCGTGTCGCACTGGGTTTTAACGTGATGGTATGGGAGCCGGTCGTTCAGAAAGCAATGGCAAACTACAAATGTAAACTTCCCAAGTCATCAACAACAGCAGTGCTGGTGTTGACAGCGATGTCCTGTAAATAGGATATAAAAAAAATACTAGATCTCCTGTTACCGATGTCCCTCGCCATTAGGCGAACCTACTCCGACTTCTGTGGTGCATGTAATTTACATCCCCAAGTCAAAGACAAGAAGTCAACATTTCAGTCCAACTAACCGGTATAGGGATTGAACCCGCCACCTCGCGATCAGCATACCGGAAGTTTAAGAGCGAGAGCACTTATCCATTCGGCCGAGCTGCCCTCTGGTCACGTGACGAGACGAGAAACATCGGAACAAGTGACGACTGGAAGGATCAGAGTGAGAAGAGACGAAGGCAGGCCGAGAGAAATGATGCTGGATGGACAGAGACGATGGCACGGAGGAATGTCATCACCAGAGTTGATCCAGAACATCAAGGGCTGGAGTGAGATGCGTGCCAACGTCATTTACATGGCACAGGCTGATGATGATGATGTTTTGGAATAACCTATACCGTCCACTCCATCAATCAAACCCCTCTATTCAAGTTAGAGGCGGATGCCGTATTTGTAAGCCACTCCACCGTTACTTCAGGGTGTTTACCTAACTGGTCATGTGGGCGTTGACAAATTAACCTCACTTGACAGGTGACAGTGGGCGTGTTTATCCCACGTGAAAGACGGACGTGGACTTGAGTGACAGTAAGGGAGTGGCGAATCCGCATTGGCCAATGTGAATTGGAACTCATGACCAGAGGGCCGGCAGACGAGCATCTACCTGACCGTAGCTTCACGTTCCAAGTCGTTCCCGCCAAAAATATATAAGAGGAGGTTAGCATGGCTGAATAGATAAGAGAGAGCTTATTCTTAAGCATCCGCTGTGATGATGCCATGGTAGAGAGTTCAACCCCCACACCTGTCAGTTGGACTAAAATGTTGACTTCTCGTCCATGACTTGGGGACGTGCATTCCAAGTACCTCTGAGGTCGGAGAGGGAGATATGTGATCCAACTGTGATGTATAACTAATGATCTCCCTGGATGGGAGGGAGATGGGTGATCCAACTGTGATGTATAACAAATGGTCTCCCTGGATGGGAGGGAGATATGTGATCCAGCTATGATGTACAAAAAATGGTCTCCCTGGATAAGAGGGAGATATGTAATCCAACTGTGATGTATAACAAATGGTCTCCCTGGATGGGAGGGAGATATGTGATCCAACTGTGATGTATAACTAATGATCTCCCTGGATGGGAGGGAGATGGGTGATCCAGTTGTGATGCACAAGGGGGAGTGGTGGGCTTTAAATGAAAACCTGAAATGGTGTGTGTGTGTGTGTATGTGCGAGTGCGTGCGTGCGTGCGTGCGCGCGCGCGCGTGTGTGTGTGTGAGAGAGAGAGAGAAAATATTCTGAAAAAGTAAATAACAAATGTATCATTTTTCGATGTCGTCACCATTGCGTTGAATGCAAGTCCTCCAGCTCCGATACAGTGCTTTTATTCCTGTAGTACAGACGTCACCAAACTACGGCCCGCGGGCCGGATCTGGCCCGCGACGTCATTTCGTCCGGCCCGCGACGGTATTCGAACTTGCTTGATATAACATATGGGACACGAGACGTTGTGATACAATTTAAATGTAAACATTATGTTTAGATTAATAGGAGATCATCGCACGTGTCGGAGGCCTCGCGGCTGCTAAGTGTCTTAAATTTACTATTTTCAATTATAAATTATTGTATCCAGATTTTCTTCTTTATTGTTATGTTTACATATTTCGCGCCACCCCAAGTCCTTCCCTGGCTTGTGGTAGCGCCGCCTTCGCTCTGACGTTACCGTGGTTTCCATGGCAACAAAAACACACACGCATCTTTCCCTCCCCCAGATGCGTCCGGCTGCCAACACAGGTCAGATGCTACAAAAATATTTACCCTTTTCTGCCAGTCATCCATTTTATAGGTATGTAACAAGGATTTCTTTGTTTCACAGTGATAGGTAAGTGAACTACAAGTGTGAATAGAGGCAATGAAGTAGCAAACAAAGCATAAAAATGCCATAGAAGCCTCGTGTTATTAAGAAAATATGACCCCCAGCTCAGAAGAATTCCCCGGTCAAGGTGTTAATCTAGCAGGTCTCTAGACGGTTCTGTCTCTAGGTGTCTTTCAAACTTTCTGCTGGAGCAGATCCTTACGCGAATGTTTACGTTGCTCAACGAACCCTGCGCGATGATCCAAGTGTCTGTCCCTTTTTTGTGTTGCATATCCCTTACAGGACGTTGCAGTCAACACCAGCATCTTTCAGCTGCTGTTGATGTACTAGGCAAGATTACGCTCAGTAGTTTGCCATTGCTTTCTGAGCGAGTCTGCCCTACTTTATGTAATTAACCAGATGGGCAGAAATGTTGCATTTAGGCGATTTAGGTCTGTTTCGGTGGAACCCCTGGTTGCCACTCGCGGAACCCCGGTTGAAAAACTCTGCTCTAGGCTGTTTATTTAGGCCGGCCTATTTATATATTTTCGCAAACATTATTATGAGATATATTCTATTACCAAATGTACCTATAAACTTTATATGTACCTTTTGTGAGCCGTAGCTTCACCAGTGACCCCTAGTCCTCTGCTTTTCTTGCGTTTCAAAAGGATTTTAATTATGTTTCTAATTCAATGTCTTTTTCATTTTCAGATACCGTGTACTTCATTCACCCTTCATTGTGACTACTAAGAAAAGAAAAGTGGACGCCGAGTGTCGCGTTTTCAATGAAGAATGGGGAGTTAGGTACTTCTTTGTGGAAACACAGGACCAGAAAACCAACTGCGTAATATACAGCGAAAGTGTTACTGTTTTGAAAGAGTACAGTCTTTGGCGTCACTACGGAACAAAATATCTATCAGCATATTCAAAGTTTTCTTGAAAGTTACACTCTAAGAAATGTGAGTCCGTGAAACGTGGTTTAGAAACATAAAGAAATCTCTTCACAAGAAAGTGTGCTGAAAATGAATCGGTCACTCGTACACATTACAAAATAGTGCATAAGATGGTAGAACGAGGAAACCCGTTTACTGATGGCAACTTCATCAAAGAGTGTATAATGGAAGCAGCAAATGACTTGTGTCCTGAGAAAGCCGATTTATTTGGAACTATCAGCATTCGGCAAGTTCAGTTGTGCGAAGAACAGAAGAACTTGGAGAGAACATAGTGCACAGAGAAAGAAAACTGTTTGAACTTTACCGATGCTTACCTGATGTTGAGTTTCCGAAACTGAAGAAATTTGCCGCTGGTATGGCATCAGTGTTTGGAACAACTTATGTCTGTGAGCAAACATTTTCAAACATGAAGTATGTAAAGTCAACACACCGAACGAGATTGACTGATTAACATTTGAAAGCAATTCTCGTGATTGGATGCAGCAATCCCAAACGAACCATTGATGATTTCTTGAAAGCTAAATATCAGTTTCACAAATCTCACTAACCTGAACGGGAAGGGACCACCAGTCTGCACACCAATAATCCAGACATGGGACAACGGATACTCACGCAAACCTCAGGTCCGGTATGACATCACACTGATGTTGGACAACACGATGTCTTCATCCGACATACAGGACTTCGCGTTGGAGCTCAAGCCAACGAACACAAGCAAGTAAGCACTAACCTTTTTTGCTGCTTAGTTTTTGAGATTCGGATTTGTGCACACTAGATCGATGTAACTATCTTTTTTGCTATCGTCGCCTTCTTTGATAACTTTTTAAAGTAAATAAATATGATGGTTGTCTTTGTTTTTTGTGCATTGCACGCCGCTCACCCATGATTATCTTAGTTTTTTGGCTCCCCCCCCCCCCCCCTTTTCTTTCCGTTCTGGTTTGCAAGTATTGTTGAAGTTAGTTGCATATCCTTTAAGGACGTTTGCAGTCAACACCAGCATTCTTTGCTGTTGTTGATGTCTTGGCACATTTACGTTCAGTAGTTTGCCATTGCTTTCTGAACGACCAGTACCCATCCCATAGCGTAAAAAAAACCTACGCATCGCGTTCTGCTGCCAAATCGCTCGCAGCTGTGTTTCGAAGGTGGGTATACAGGATTACGAACCGCGTCCGTAATACTTTCGTCACGGAGCCGGCGCAAGTATTGTTCAGAATGAGTTTGCGGCCCGCGCTCGTAATTTTGTCAATTATCCGGCCCGCCGTGAAAAAAGTTTGGTGACCCCTGCTGTAGTAAGACATTATCTGGAGTCACTACTCGGCGTGCCTGACCCGCTCGTGAACAGTCTGTCACAGAAGTCACGCCCATTTGAAACTTACTACTCCACTCATGAAAAGGTTACGCACGCAGTTCGTGAAACCCGCACCCCCGCGTTCAAAACACAGCTGTGCGCGAATTGTCAGCAGACTGCGTTGCGTTGGTCTTTTATGAAATGGTATGGGTGCCGGTCGTTCAGAAAGCAATGGCTAACTACTAAACGTAAACTTGCCGAGAGATCACAACAGCAAAATATGCTGGTGTTGACTGCAACGTCCTGTAAAGGATATGCACCATCATCATCATAAAGTGCTCTGCCATCTGGCGTGTTCATGGCTCTCCACAGATCTCGGTGTTTGGTGTTCTGTATCAACTCTGCTGATGATATTCCTCCATGTCACCGTCTCAATCCATCCAACATCATTTCTCTTGGTCTGCCTCTGCTTCTCTTACCCTCGATCTTTCCAGTGGTCACGATGTTCTCCAATGCCTCTCTTCTCATCACGTGACCGAAGAAACCTGTTTGTCTCTTTCTTATTGTTGCATATAATGTTGTAGGTTCATTAGCCTGTCTCAGGCAGTAGTTGTTAGTTACTCTGGCAGTCCACGGAATTCGCAACAACAGGAACCACATCTCTGTTGCTTCTAATTTCTTCTTAGATAGGATATGCAACTAACTTTTAACTCCATTCATACACTTGCTGGACTGACAGGAATGCATCGCCATACTGGACCTTCGTTCCACGATGAATTTCTGAAAGTTTCACCCCTTTACTGATAAAAAAAAAGATAACAGAACGCTGCTCCTCTTTGGTGCTTGCCAAAAGTGGGGTGGCCATCTTTAAACTGTTCTCATGACGTCACCGTGTTCATATTCACCGTGATGTCACGTGCTCAACACTCTTTATATCCTTAACAACAATATTGGCAAGTTACAAGACAATGGCATGGTTATTGTAGTTTCTATCACACTTTTAAGGGTTTTATTTGAAACCCCCCTCGTACAACTAATGATATCCATGGATAAAATGGTGACCTTGCATCCAGTTGTGAAGTATAACTAAATATCTCTCAAGATTAGAGAAAGTAGTGGGATCAAGTTGTGAAGTAGAACTAATGATCTTCAAAGATGGAAGGAGACTAACATCCAATTGTGAAGTAGAACTAATGATCTCCCTGGGCGGGAGGATGAGCGACCATCCAGTTATTATGTATAGCTAGTGACCACTCTGGATTAGAGAAAGATCTAGTATCCCGTTGTTATGTATAGCGAATGATCTCTCTGGAAGGTTGGTAGGACAAGGAAGGGAGACCTACCATATAGTTATGATTGTAAAGCGAATGATCCCCCTGGGCGGGAGGATAAGCGAACATCCCCTGGAGTAGAGAAAAATCTAGTCCATCCATCCATCATGTGCCATGCTGATAAGCGTGGGTGGTCATGTTCTGCCATCTCACTCAATCACCAGAGTCGTGGATCAGCTCTGTGTTCTTGTCTCGACCATGCAACGTGGCCAAGCCATCCAGGTATTTACATCTCGGTCTTCCCCTTAAAGATCTATAGTCTGTTTAATTTTGTCTGCCCCAATATAAAATTCTATATCTCAGTAACCAACTGTGGGAAAATTATGAGATTTAGCATATGACCTTATCATTATGTACACCCAACAAAAAAATTTTTGTTCTGGAGATTGTACAGAATATTTCAATGTTTGTTTATATGCGGTATATAATTTACGGGTCAGAGATTAAGTCCATAATTTTAAGTGTATTACGCCTTCACCCAGACACATCCGCGCTACTTAAAAAATTTTCTCGTGGTTCACGTATGGCACGAACGGAGCGCAGTTAAATGGGATTGTTCACAGGTGTCGTTAATGTGAGTTCTTTCATGGAACGTGATTATATAAATAAATTTATCATTAATATAATATTAATAGCTTATATTTGAATGTGTGAATATTGTTCAATGGGATTGAATGTGAAATTTTGAACACTTCAAAGCATCGCTATGAAGTTGCACACATATGTTTGTCAAGAAGCTGATTGCAGGAAACTGTTTCATACTGTTACAAATCCCGAAAAATGAACAATGCGTGCATTGCGTTTGAGTAAAAGGTCATTTCGTCGATGGGTGCAAGAATCTGGAATGAAACCAACACGCGATAGGGAAACGGTAGGTAGAAAAGCAATTGTAGACAGCTTTGACAAGGATGTCATAAGGCGAACTATTATAAAAATGCTGGATGCCAAATAAACAGTGACTGTAAGAAAACGTAGGGTTTGGTTGAGAAAGAACACATCAAATCAAATCAAATCAACTTTATTAGGGTCACAAATTGGGCGCGCAGGCCCGTCTTACATTCGGCCCTTCCATTCACTCGTCTTTCATTCATCAAGAGCATTATACATTTACATAGGAAGAAAGATAAACATTGTGAAATGAATGTTGTAAACATAAACAAGGCAAATTACCATGTTATGAGGCCCATCTCCCACCTACCCATACATCACCCCACCCACACACACACCCCCACCTACCCACACACACGCACACCAAGGGACACATACATACCCCACCAATCGACCCATCTCCCTTCTGCACATCCCCCACCCACACACTCTCCCCTCACCTGTTCCCCCAACCAAAACACACTCGCCACCCACAAACATTCCCCCACCAACCCACACATCCCACATACACATCCTAACCCACACATCCTCTCCCCATCCACACCTCAAACCACCCATCCCCCAGCCACATCTCCATTGACCACATATTCACCACCCACGCACACAATCCCCCACCAACCCACACATCGCACATCCACTCACGCATCCCCAAACCATACACACACATCCCAAACTAACTGACATCTCCCTACCCACCCCCACCCCCACACACACATCTCCCTAACCACCCATACATCCCCAATCCACTCACACACACCCCACCACCCACACATATATCCTCCACCCACCAATACATGCCTCAACCCAATCCCCCACTACACAATCCCCCGCCCGCACATCACATACATCCCCTACCACGCAATATTCCCAACCCACGCACCGCACACACACACATATCCCTCACCAACACATCCCACACCCACATACCACCACACATCCCAACCTACACACCACACACATATACAATAACATAGAGCTATCCAAAACAACTTTGTGGAAAATTATAAGGACATTAGGCTTCACTTTTAGAAAGTACAAGGGAGGTAGAAATATCCTTTGCGAGCAACCGCATTTAGGAGCCATGAGAAGCAGATACCTACGTGAAATAAGGAAAATGCGCAAAGAAAATTATGACATAGTGTATTTGGATGAGACGTGGATCAATGCGCACAAGTGAAAAGGAATGGCAATCAGTGGATGGAAAGATAAAGCGTTATGTGCCCAGTAGTAAAGGACAACGTTTGGTCATAGCTTATGCTGGTAATACTCATAATGGCTTACTACAGAATGATGGACTCGAGTTCGTATCAAAGCATACAGACAATAGGGATTATCATAATGAGATGAATGGTAATGTATTCGGAGATTGGCTCGAGAATACAGTAGTTCCATCCCTTGATAGACCGTCTTGTCTAATCATGGGCAATGCATCATATCACAATGTTGTTGCCCAAGAAGACAAAATACCTACTGCATCGTGCACAAAGGAAGCACAAAAGATGTGGCTCCGAAGGGTAAATATACCATTTTCAGAAACATATTTTAAGCTACAGTTGTTTGCCATATAGCGAGTGCAACGAAATGACGTAATAGAAATTATGTAGAAATCCTGTACGCCTAAAATCCCATAAAATCTGAGAGACGAGTTGACAACAACAAAAACGACACATGGGGGACGATGGGGGGGGGGGGGCAGTCTTGTGAGGACGTTTGAACAAGAAGGCGGTGCAATTTTGATATTGGAGAATTGGCGTGGCTAAGGATTGGATTGGCATAAGATCAGTGGCTGGAAGTATAAGAACAGATGAAAGAATGGATTGCCGAAATGCAACAGAATATCGCCACAGATTAACGGACTTGCGGGCAAAGAAAATTAGTCATAATTTATAGAGCAGCGAGACGAACACTTGGTGGATGGACAGAATGAACGAATGGCTGACATGTATGAAACACGGTTCGTAGTTTAGAAATACATAATCACGTTTCCTTCACTTAATGCCAGCCTGGTATAACAGGCCCTTTAAGTTATGAGTTATCGTATTTGTTGAACTGGACTGTGTACGCTGTGAGAATTAAACAGCATTATTACAATTGAAGCCATGAGTCAGCTTCGTCCTTCAGTTACAAGTTGAACCTACATTTTCGCTCTTGCTGTTGTATTGTTATGAGCTGAAGAATTATCCATGCTGTTGGATCGCTGCAGTTGTTGTTTAACGTGAACCACAGAATGGCATTGTTGTCCCTTGTAAAACAGGCGCAAAAAAGCAAGAAATATCAAATCGACAAGTTGATAGAAGACCATGGCCATAGGTGCTTGAGACCTCCGTCGTACCATTCTCATTAAAACCCTATAGAACTTGTGTGGGCTAAAATTAAAGGACAGAAGGCAGCTGGCAATACTACATTCAAATTGTTTGACGTCAAGATACTAACCCATACCACGCTATTAAATATTGATAAAAGTTACTGGAAAAAATATGACGACCATGTGTTGAAAGAGGAAGAGGACTATTGGTGAAAGGATGGATTGAATTTTATGCAACCGAGAGCAGTCATCAACCTACTGGAATCGTCCGACACAGATTAAGGTCTGGGCAGATCGCAGACCTTAATCCACGTGCACACTTACTGGGATATTTTGCTCCAACTATTCAGACGAATTGCAGGCCCTAAGCATTATAGCAAAATGTCAATGGCAACAGCTTGTATTCCACAGTGATGAATTTTCAATTCCGCAAGCTCTCAGCCGTGTCAAACAACGGGTATTGAAAAAAACAAAAACACTAAACGCATTGAATACCAACAGAAGAGTGATATTGCGGTGGAAACTGACATATTGTGGCATAACAAGAAACGTGAGAGCAAACACGTTGTCAAATTAGGGGATAACACACGTACATACGAATCTATATCTATAAAACAGAGTGTATGTTTGTTTGTGGCTATTTATGTATTGGATGCGTTCGATAACGGTACATCCGATTGAGATGAAATTTTCTACACGTCTTCCTTTCATTCCTGTGCAACCGACTATAATAATTTCTTAATGTAAAATCTTCTACTTATTTAATAACATTTACTTTTTCCATTTTCATTATATAATGTCTATATAGCAGGGGGACTTCACTCTAGAAAAGTTATTTCAAGGGGCATAACTTTTAATAACATTTCTATATACTTTATAGTCATATTGTTGGACTTACTTGCACTATTGTTAAACTCTTTGTCTATAGTTATTGTCAGGCATATGAGTTATAATAAATAATGATATAATCTTTAAGGCATTTTCAAAGTTTTCATAAAAATAATGCATAATGCATAACATTGTAACCCATCTTTTTCTACAGTTTTCATTGAATGGTGTGTGGAAGGACATTCTTTTAATTACTGTGCGCCAGGAGCTGGGCGAAACCACGCCGGGTCAGATAGATAGACAGATAGTCGGGAACGGAAGCTTATTTGACTACTTATATGAATTAGATGACATGCTCCCCACCAGGGACTGGGTGAAGCCGGGCCGGGACAGACAGACAGATAGACAGACAAACAGATAGTCGGGAACGGGAGAGCTTATATGACTACGTATATGAATTAAATGAGATGCTCCCCACCAGGGACTGGGTGAAGCCGGGCCCGGTCAGACAGACAGACAGACAGACAGACAGATAGTCGGGAACGGGAGAGCTTATATGACTACTTATATGAATTAAATGAGATGCTCCCCACCAGGGACTGGGTGAAGCCGGGCCGGGTCAGCCAGACAGACAGACAAACAAGCAGACTGATAGATAGATAGATCCCCTCCAGGGCCTGGGCGAAGCCGGGCCGGGTCAGCTAGTCAATCTATAAACTTCAATGAAACGTTAAGAAGAAAACCCACTACAGAGACACTGACAACTATTTTCATAGTGCAAGACAGGTAATCATATTCCGTCTCTGAACGGTAAACAGCAGAGTAGACAATCTTTCACGAAGACTCAAAGCGGGTCTGTCACCCATATGTACCGTGAACAAACTACACAGACAGCTGAACAGATCCTTAAAAATGGACACATGATGACTAAATTGCGGTATCATTTCTGGGCACTCCATACGCACATTAACGCACAGCTATTTGGAAGTTTTCACGAACTCAATATAAAAAGCTAAATACATCCCAGTAACATGACTCCTTGTGTACACATTATTAACCAGCAGCTGAAGAAACAAGAAGGAAATGAAAAATAAGGTAAGAAATATATTCCTTCTACTTTCCTGTCAATTTATACATTATTTACCCCATACCTCTGTAAATTCTCTGTCTTTACTAATATTACATATTGCACCCCTCTCGGGATTCTCCGTGGTGAAGTGGTCAAGCCGTCTGACTCGGGCTCCGAAGGTTGTATGTTCGATTCCGTGCCGCGTCCTTCATTTCACAAGTGCAATTTTTAGGAGACTCCCGAGGGTGGTCGCTGGAGCTACGGAGTCTGTGCTTTGTGCGACACTTTCCACGCTGCGGAAAGAGACTGAGCCATATGGGATAAAAACCCGGTGCAATGCCGTCGACCCTGTCGACTTTTAAGCGACTTTTTTTTTATTGCACCCACTCCCACACGAATCTGGCTACGCCTTGTACTTGTGTCGTTACCCGAAATGACGTGCTTTACTGTAAGACTAGTTTGTTCTCTTAAATTGACTACATTTTCGCCAAAACATCAAAGAAATGTCGCCCCTTTCGATGATTTAAGTTGCCTTTGGACCTATCAAAGACATATTCCTTCAGTGGGGGTAAATATAAGACGGCAGGAAAACTTTCATAATGATGCAACAGGCAGTTTTCATAAAAATTGATCGTGAATAAAGGCATTCATTTCTGAACAGACTATAGTATCCCGTTGTTATGTATAGCGAATGATCTCTCTGGAAGGTTGGTAGGACAAGGAAGGGAAACCTAGCATCTAGTTATAATGTATAGCGAATGTTCTCTCTGGAAGGTTGATAGGACAAGGGAGGGAAACCTAGCATTTGGTTATGATGTTTAGCGAATGATCTCCCTGCATGTAGTAAGAGCTAGCATCCATACAGGATATATAATTAATGATCTCAGTGGATGGAGGCAATGGCGGCACTCATTTGGGATGTACAGGTGATGATTTCCCTACAGTGTTTCCCCGAAAATAAGACCTACTCCTAAAATAAGTCCTAGCACGATTTTTTCAGGATACTTTTAATACAATTTTTTTTTTTAAGCATATCCTTTTTTACAGGACTTAGCTGTCAACACCAGCATCTTTCAGCTGTATGTTGATCTCTTGGCAAGATTACGCTCAGTAGTTTGCCATTGCTTTCTGAGCGGCCGGCTCACATACCCCGTAAGTTACCGATGCGATTCGAACCACTGCTGATTTGAACCGTCATCACGTTACCTGACGAGAGTATACGAGATTACGGAGAAAAGTCATAACCTCTACAATACCTACCCCTAAAATAACCCTAGTTAAGATCGTCATCTAGAATGAAGTTATTACACGTCCACTTACATCCACTCTCCAACATGATTACCATAGATAGAAATGCAGTGTATATGGGGCTAGGATCTCAAAGGACAATTGATCAGATGGGATTCAGGATTCGGAGAGTTATGACGATGTTGCAGAAGAAGATGACATGACTGTTTTGGAATAAATATAGAATTTTGTACATGAATAAATTTAGAATTTTGTATCTGAAAAAAAAAAAAAAATCTCCCAAAAATAAGCCCTAGGGTATTTTTGGAAGCTAAAATTTTCAGGGAAACACGGTAGATGGGAGGGATACCTGTGATCCAATGATGATGTATAACCAATAATCTACTTGGAGGGGATATAGACTAAGGATACATTCATGGTGTATAACTAATATTCTCCTCTGATGGGAGGGAGACTAAGGATCCAGTTATGACGCATAACTAATAATCTCCTTGGATGTGATCTCCTTTGCCCTAAAATTCAGTTTTGATGTATAATTATGGATTTCCCAGCATAGCAGAAAGATATAAGATCCAGTTTTGATTTAAAATTAATGATTTGTCATTCAGTCAGTTAGTCAGTAGCGGTTCCAAGTTCATGGAAAATGGTTGCAACATCATGCTCCATTCCTGCCAGTGAATATCACACAAAAACCTCCTCACTGCTCCATGTGAAAAGTGGAACAGACAGGAGTCTCGACAAACCAACAGCCCGAAACAGGTATACTATGCATAATGCCCCTGCCAGAATGCCAAGATAAAATTCCACGGAAAACACTGGTCGTTGCGGCGACTAGCCTTCATCAATAAATACATACACAAAACACAACATAGAATCACGGAGAAGTATCTCCAGTGACTACATTAAGGTATAAGAACGGGATAAGGAGAATGAAAAGATGAAAAATTAAGAACAATGAAGAGAAAATGAAATTTTGAAGAAGCACAAAAGTCTCAGAATCCCCAAGCTGTGATACTCTAAAATATTTAAAAAGTAGTACGCGGTAATTGAGGTCTCCCCGAGAAGGCGGCACACCTTATGACATACTAAATCACGAAACAATGACAAGAGAGCTGTAAAGAGATGACGCAAGAATGTTGATTGATAATAATGTGTCTCAGTTGACGGACGAGGACCAGGCGAGAGGCAAATTGACATGTTAACGAGAGTGCCTGCCCCTGCAGGATGTGACGTCACGACACTTAACACGGTATTTGAAGTCACAGGCGACAGAATAGGCTCTATCAACAAGGGATATTTTACAGCCTCAAAGCCTAACGGGTTTAATGATAAAACCAATAAGCCATGTTGAAACGGGAAATGTTGCACACTGATCAAAGGGATAGTTTGTGGCGGACACTTTCACTTGCATGTCCTCTGGCTTAGAGTTTATATTTCGGCAGGTGAAGGTCATTGGTGCAGCCATATCCTCTACTTTATTGGACACCTTCATATATCATAACCATTACCCCAACACCGTTCAACCTCAGAAGAGAAATTATATTAAGGTCCATAGTCTGGCTCAGATTAATAATCATGTATCCGTGTCAGCTACAAATGGGATATGAATTTGATGGTGATTGTTGCCTAAAGAAAAGTCAATCTGAGTATACTTAAGACAAAACAGCAGTCAACTTGAGCTTATTCACATCTCCATAGAATGTTCCCTCAAATTCAGCTTTGAGACTCCACGATTCTCCACGATGATTGTAGGCGTTCGATACACACGCCTAGCACACGTTCTTGGAGTCCAGATCAAAATATGTCTGCCGCTTGTCTACAGGGATGGGAATAAAGCCATCATCACTTCCCGCATTCGTCATGTCGTATTCGAGTAAACATATCCAGCGATGGTGTTCGCAGAACAAAATCAACAAGAACAACAAGAACAGCAGCAGCAACAACAATAACTACTACTACTACTACTACTACTACTACTACTACTACTACTACTACTACTACTACTACTACTACTACTACTACTACTACTACTACTACTACTACTACTACCACTACTACTACTACTACTACTACTACTACCACTACTACTACTACTACTACTACTACTACTACTACTACTACTACTACTACTACTACTACTACTACTACTACCACTACTACTACTACTACTACTACTACTACTACTACTACTACTACTACTACTACTACTACTACTACTACCACTACTACTACTACTACTACTACTACTACTACTACTACTACTACTACTACTACTACTACTACTACTACTACTACTACTACTACTAGTAACTACGTTTTCATGCGTCTAAGTACATATGTTCCTGCTGGGAGGCACTATTGTTATTTGGAGGTGACAGGTTCGAATCCTGGTCGGTATCTATAGCGTTCAATCTTTATGATGCCTATTGCGTCCACTAATTCCTACTTAATTCTTCCACTTCTAAAAGAGCCAAATAATACACGTGTGTTTATTGATATACAACTACGACCACATTAACAACAGTAAGACATTTATTACTGAACCTTCTTCCAATACAATTATTTTTAGAACTCAGATAGTAGTAATACAGTATTACAGATCTCTTCTTCTTCTTCTTCAGCTTTCCGAGCCATTGAGGTTCTTTGCTGCAAATACAATCCGTCTCCATTCGCCTCTCTGGTGGACCTTCTCTTGCCAGTCGTTGATTCCAAGTGCTTGTAGGTCTGTACATGTATTATCTCTCCACCGTCTTCTTGGTCTACCTCGGGGTCTACGGTCATTTATTTCCTGAGTGTAAGCGAGTTTTGTTTCCCTATTATCTTCCATTCTTTCTATATGCCCCAGCCATTGTAGTCTATTAGCCTTCATGATACCAGTGATAGCGGGGACTTAAACAGATCATAAATGTCTTTGTTACTTCTTCTTTTCCACTCTCCACTTTGTGTATCCCTAATGGGTCCAAAGATGCGTCTTAAAATTTTGTTCTCAAAGGTTTGTAACAAGGCTTCGTCTCCTTTCGTTGTACTCCAGGTTTCAGAGCCATACAGCACAACTGGTCTGATCAGTGTTTTGTATATTGTGATTTTGGTGTTACGAGATAGCGCATTTGATTTTAGAGATGTTGTAGTGCATAGTATATCTTATTTCCAGAGTTGATTTTAGTTTGTATTTCTTCCCTTATGATGTTGGAGCAGTTGAAGATTGTACCCAGGTATTTGTATGTTTCCGTTCTTTTAATGGTCATATTATCTATTTGTATGTGGCCAGAGTTTTTAGCCATTCCGTCTCTTGAAATTACCATATATTCTGTCTTATCTTGGTTGATAACCAGCCCCATCTGTTGGGCTTTTTCCTTTAAGTGAGTCAATATTTCCAATGTCTTTTGTTCACTTTGCCCTATAATATCTATATCATCTGCATAACCAAGCAGCTTGGATGTTCCTCCAATATCACATTCCTCCTTTATCCTTCCTTACAACTTTCTCTAGAGCCAGATTGAAGAGTAGCGGCGATAGTGCATCACCCTGTTTCAAGCCAGATGTTATTTGGAAGGGGTCTGATTTCCTGCCTTTATATGTTACTATATTATAAGTATCTTCCATGCATAGTCTGGTCATGTTGATTAACTTCCTTGGTATTCCAAATTCCTGCATAGCATTCCATAGACTAATCCTATGGACACTATCATAAGCCTTTTTAAAATCCAAATTTTGGAAA
>JACEFZ010014438.1:0-45000 GCA_014155875.1 Cepaea nemoralis
AGTCAGTATCAGTTTTTCACTTAATTTTTTTTTCAGCATGTTATTTAATCAGTGAGTCAGTTAGTTGGTTAGTCAGTCAGTCAGTCAGTCATTCAATCAGTCAGTTTGCCAGTCAATTAGACAGTCCGCCTGTATTGTTATTCTTAGCTTCCGTTATGCTCCAAAGTAATAAACAGGCGACTGGACGACTTAACTGCCCAGAACAGTTTCTGAAAGTCATGGTCTTCACAGCTGATCACCCAGACATCAGGTGCAAGTAGACGAAGGAGAAGAAGAAGAAGAAGAAGAAGAAGAAGAAGAAGAAGAAGAAGAAGAAGAAGAAGAAGAAGAAGAAGAAGAAGAAGAAGAAGAAGAAGAAGAAGAAGAAGAAGAAGAAGAAAAGGAAGAAAAGGAAGAAGAGGTAGAATGGGAGGAGGAATTTTTCAGCGACTACTCAAATAACTGCGTTATCAAATCTCCTTACATGTGGGTAATGATACATGTAATTACTGCTGGACTTTCCTATAGTACAACTGTATTACATATTATTTAAAAGTGTACATTACATTAACGGGACATTAATGGTGCTTATATAGTGCGGGAACACGCATAGAACATTAAACTGTAGCCCTGCAGATGTGGACATACAGATGAATAAGTCGTATTGCATTGACAAAATTAACCAACATATGTGGACATAGAGAAGAATAAGTCCTAATGCGTGGACAAGATAAACCAACAAATACAAATTCCGACAAATGATGTTGTTAATCTTTTTGAGTTGAGTTCAGTTGAGTTGAGTTGAGCTAATTTGAATTGAGTTGAGTTGATCAGAGTTCAGTTGAGTCTAGCAGAGTTGATTTGAGTTGAATTTAGTTGAGCAGAGTTGAGTTGAATTGAATTGTGTTGAGTTGAGTTGTGTTGAGTTGTGTTGAGTTGAGCAGAGTTGAATTGAGTTGAGTTGAGATGAGATGAGTTGAGTTCAGTTGAGCCAAGAACCGACATGACAGCACTCGGGACATTTCCATACGTGCTCCGTCCATCTACAACAACCAGCGAAGAGTCCCAATACAAATGATGCCAGTAGCTGTCTGGCTATGTGTCCCTCTGACCGGTCCTCGGAGTCCTGAATGTCAGCCAGATCCTCTGGTCACTCCCTGCAGCACCATTCTCTCCAAGACGTGATGATCTGTCTGTTCTTCTGCACTATACACAAGATTTCAAACGGCCCCGATCCCAACTGTTTTATCATGCACCAGTAACTCACCAAGTGGTGCAGACACAGCCAATCTGCCCGCTTGCACGTTTCCCACCAAATCAGCATGTGCAGACTAAAAATATCAAAAAAAACGTTTATATTTAAATTGAAGCGTGCCATAATGCCTGAAGCATGCTTGTCATCACCTTTCTCACCATACTTTGTGAATCTGTTACAATCATCACATGCGTGTGCTGTTTGCCCTCCAGCCAGCGGAACGCCGCCGTGACTGCCTCCATCTCCATTCTCCGAATAGATGTTGTGGTATCATATACCAGGCTCTCCTGCACCAAAACCGCCAACCTACCTTCTTCACGAACCCCCAGGCACTTCTTGCTCCTCTTGGCACATATATCTCGTAGAATGTCTTTCAAATTCTTCTTCTTGATCCACGACATTCTAATAATTTGTCTGTAACATTTAAGCTCAAGACGGTACATTTTCTTCTTCAGTGATTGTGAACTGGCTCAATTTCGTATGTATATATAAATAAGAAGTGAACGTCCTCCTTTTACACGCTAAAGATGCATTGGACACATAAGACTGGGCTCATATTTATATAGACACTAGCTGACCCGGCCCGGCTTCGCCCAGTCCCTGGTGGGGAGCATCTCATTTAATTCATATAAGTAGTCATATAAGTTCCCGTTCCCGACTGTCTGTCTGTCTGTCTGTCTGTCTGTCTATCTATCTGTCTGTCTGTCTGTCTGACCCGGCCCAGCCCATGGTGGAGAGCATCTCATTTAAATCATATAAGTAGTCATATAAGATCCCGTTCCCGACTATCTGTCTGTCTGTCTTGGGTAAATGGAGGAGGGAGGAGGAAGAGGGAGGTGGAGGAGGGAAGAGGAGGGAGGAGGAGACAGGAGACAGGAGGAATAGGGAGGAATAGGAGGGAGGAGGAGGGATTAGGAAGAGGAGGGAGGAGTAGGGTGGAGGAGGAGGGGGAGGAGGAGGGAGGAGGAGAGAGGGAGGGAGGAGGAGAACGCAGGAGGAGGAGGGAGGAGGAGGATGAGAGGGAGGAGGAGGGAGAGGGAGGAGGAGGGAGAGGAGGAGGAGGAGGAGGAGAGAGTAGGAGGAGGGAGGAGGCAGAGGGAGCAGGAAGAGGGAGGAAGAGGGATGAGGAAGAGGGAGAAGGAGGAGGGAGGAGGGAGGAGAAGGAGGAGGGAGAGGAAGAGGAGGAGGAGGGAGAAGGAGGGAGGAGGAGAACGCAGGAGGAGGAGGGAGGAGGAGGAGGAGAGGGAGGAGGAGTGAAAGGGAGGAGGAGGGAGGAGGAGGAGAGAGTGGGAGGAGGGAGAGGCAGAAGGAGAGGGAGGAAGAGGGAGAGAGGAAGAGGGAGAAGGAGGAGGGAGGAGGAAGGAGGGAAGAGGATGAGTGGGGAGGAGGAGGAAGAGGGAGGAGGAGGAATGTGAAGGGAGGAGGAGGGAGGAGGTAGAGGGTGGAGGAGGATGAGGAGAGAGTAGGAGGAGATGAGGGGAGAAGGGAGGGTAGGAGGAGGGAATGAGGAGAAGGGAGGAGAGGAGAAGGGAGGAGGAGGGCGAAGGATGGAAGGAAGAGGAGAGGGCGAAGAAGAGTAGGGAGGATGAGGAGGAAGAAGGAGGAGGGAGGAGGAGGAAGAGAGGTAGGAGGAGGGAGGAGGGGAGGAGAAGAGATAGGCGGAGAGGAGAGGAGGAAGGGAGGAGGAGGAGTAGGAGGAGGAATAGGAGGGAGGAGGAGGGATTAAGAAGGAGGGGGAAAGGGGAGAAGGAGGAGGGAGGAGGAGGGAGGAGGAGGAGGGAGGAGGAGGAGGAGGAGGAGGAGGGAGGGAGGAGGAGGAGGGAGGAGGAGGGAGGAGGGTGAAGGAGGAGGACTGAGGAGGGTGAAGGAGGGAGGAGGAGGAAGAGGGAGGGGGAGGAGGAGTGGGAGGAGGGAGGGAGAAGGAGGAGGAGGGAGGAGGGAGGAGGAGAACGCAGGTGGGGGAGGAGGAGGGAGAGGGAGAGGGAGGAGGAGGAGGAGGAGAGAGAGGATGAGGGAGGAGGTGGAGGGAGAAGAAGGAGGGAGGAAGAGGTAGAAGGAGGAGGGGGGAAGAGGTAGAAGGAGGAGGGGGAGGAGGAGGAGGAATGATGAGGAGGGAGGAGGAGGAAGAGGGATGTGGAGGAAGGAGGAGGAGGGAGGAGGAGGGAGGAGGTAGAGGGAGGAGGTAGAGGGAGGAAAGGGAGGAGGGAGGAGGAGAGAGGAGGAGGAGGAGGGAGGAGGAGAAGGGAGTAGGAGGGATGAGGAGAAGGGAGGAGGAGAGGGAGGAGGAGGGAGAAGGGAGGGGAGAAGGAGGAGGGAGAGGGAGGAGGGGGAGGAGGTAGAGGGAGGGATGGAAGAGGAGGAGGGAAGGAGGTAGAGGGAGGAGGAGGGAGGAGGTAGAGGGAGGAGGAGGGAGGAGGCGGAGGGAGTAGGAGGGAGGAGGATGGAGGAGGAGGGGAGAGGAAGAGGGAGAAGGAAGAGGGAGAAGGAGGAGGGAGGAGGAGAGGGAGGGGGAGGAGGTAGAGGGAGGAGGATGGGGGAGAGGGAGGAGGTAGAGGCAGGAGGAGGGGAGGAGGTAGAGGCAGGAGGAGAAGAGAGGAGGAGGGAGTTCGCCATTCCGAATTCATACTCGTCTAGGTTCTGTGATTTCGGTCCTTCCATTGATTGTTCTTCCCTTCTACACGACTGTAGATAACTTCCTTACACATAAAAAGATGAATTGTTATTGATATTGCCGTGGCATGGAGGCATATATATCAGCAGCAGAGTTGAACGCCTACGCCAGCCGGCACGGCACTTGATGATGATGATGATTGCCGTGTGACGATTCTGTGTAGTCACGTCATTTTCTTCCCTTTCCCTAGCGTTTTGGTTCGGGGATTCTTTCATCATCATCATCATATATTTACGTACGTATTTTGGGAATGGGAGGAGGGAGGAGGAGGCAGAAGAAAAAAAAATACGACAGTTGGCAGCGCTGGAATGAAAGGAAGGCGTGTAGAAAATTTCATCTCAATCGGATGGGCCGTTCGCGAGCGCATAAAGGACATACATACATACATACATACAGACAGACAGACAGACGGAGATCCTAATTTATATATAAGAAGATCCTAATTTATATATAAGATAACCGTGACTATGTGTGATGTGGTGGTTATCACATATAAGACTGGGCTCATATTTATATAGACATAACCGTGACTATGTGTGATGTGATGGTTATCACGTATAAGACTGGGCTCATATTTATATAGACATAACCGTGACTATGTGTGATATGATGGTTATCACATATAAGATTAGGCCCATATTTATATAGACATAACCGTGACTATGTGTGATGTGATGGTTATCACATATAAGATTAGGCCCATATTTATATAGACTTAACCCTAACTAAGTGGGTCATGTGATGGTTATCACACCGACCGATTTGTTTCCTAAGACACCTCCAGGTACTCATTTTAGGCTGGGGAGACATGGGAGGGCAAGTCAATTTTTGTTTTTAGAAATTTGAAACCGCACTGATGCTGTAGCCATATAATTAGGCTACCAAATAACAGAATATCACAACAAGCAATGATGTAAAGACACAATGAGACCAGAAGAAGTGGCTGACCATGTAAACGATGAACAGAGATAATAACAGAGGCCACGAAAGTTTCGATACACGAAGCCCATAAACGGACACTTTCTGTTTATGATTCACCTCGACATCTTTAGGTACAAGAGGAACAAGATGAAATGAGATGATGATGATAATGACCGATACTGATCGACCCCAAAACAACATGTACGATAGGTGAGGGTAGAAAACAAACAAACAAACAAACAAACAAACAAACAAACAAACAAACATTTCGGAATATAATGTTGTTTATGGAACAGTGCTCTTCGATATTCAAACCTGGTAGACTGCCACCAATGTCCCCCTCCTTGACTCGTGGAAATCTAATAATTGTTTCTGTAACATTTAAGATCAAAATGATCCCAATGTCTCTTTTAGTGATTGCGAAATAGTATATGACTCACACACGTACGTATATACAAATGTAATTATAATAAATAAACACAATATGCCGCAATGTATTCAAAATAAGTCGATAGTAACATTTGGCAGCGGCACTAATCCACTTACTGCACATGGCACTATCGATGTTTGCAGGGTTAAAGCCATCGAAATATGATCGAAAATATCCTACCATAAAATATGATTAGTGTTCTCGACGAAAGAAAGACAAATAAATAAAAATAACGAACTTTCGACAACACCCTTTGTCAACAAACAGAATAAACACAAGGGAAACAAACCAAACCAGGATGTGAGAGAATTATGTGAGAGCTGAAACATTACACCCGAAAACAACATAGCTTCTCCAGCTATGAGCAGTTTGATACATGGGCAAGAAAACCCTAACCTGCACAGTTCGAGGCTACTGCACTAGCCAGGTGGCCTTATTTAATTAGGTTCAAGACGCCACTGGCCTGGCCTACACCGCAAGTTACCCGAGGCAGTTGTAAATGATTCCACAAAAGCGAGAAGTATAATCGGTAACGTTTACTTGAACGCGATTACAAGTGGCGAAATCGACGTTGCGGCTAAAACCTTCGTCAGTATGCACACAACTAGAATTCCTTGCCTTCTTCTATAGGCAGTAATGACAGATACATAATAAATTATACAGCAACTGGGCGAGTGCATGTGAAGAGGAACATGGAACATGATAGAAAGTTGCTGGTTTCGATGAGGAGAGTTCCAATGTCAGATCGAAAGTAACATTAAAGAGGGAAGAGAAATACTAACATATGTATTATGTTTGTGTGTGTTAGGGTGTAGGCGTGTGTGTGTGTTTGTGTGGGTGTGTATATGACCATATGTGTTTGTGTGTTTGCGTGTGTGAGTTAGTGTGTACAGTAAATCAAGGATCTTGTATCCCGCCCTAGCACTATTGGGTTTACTTTCCTATGCGCATTACTTTTAATAGACCAATCAGGACTCGATGAGCCGGTCATGTGACCAGAAATACAATGGTCGCCTGTTCAGGAAGAATATTGCTTGGCAATGGATTTGAACTGGATCCGCTTGGAAGCCCAAGTCAAATTTAGAAACACAAATCCTCACTTTAGTGGAGAATCGAACACATAGACATAGGGACGGCAAGCAAGCATGCTGACCAATGTGCAACTGGGACTTCAACCGAATGTTTGTAAAGTCTCACTACACGTTGTATGTTGAACAACTTTGAAAGTTGAAGTACATGATGTCATCACAATTCTTTCTTCCGTTGATAACACCATTCTGTTTGGTGCGCAATGAATTACTCCAGCAAACGACATCCATTTGCTGCATACTGCTTCACTATGGACTGTGGAGCACATTTTTGATGACATTGCTCTTACAACAAAGTGCATTGCGACTTTACAAAAACTTTTTGCGTTCCCACAGTTCGTCAACACCAGCATTTTCAGCTGCTGTGATGTACTAGGCAAGTGTTACGTTCAGTAGTTGCCATGCTTTCTGACGACGTTCTCTATACCTTTTATCGAAAATACAAGCCTGCCGTGTTAAACCTGTTACGGGCTCACAAACCGCGTTAACCTAGACACAGAGACCGGCTACTTTACAAAAACCCTGTATTATTGAATGTGTACCGCACCTACAATCTTCCCGTATCAGTAATAATTATCACGGGTGTTAGAATAATTATCCCATATGGCAAAGCAATTATGCTGTTAAGTGTTTCTGTAATTACTGCAGGGATTATCATAATGAGCTCGTGTGATTTATTCCTTTGTTGGATCACATTTTGCGAGACCATGTGGGTCGTGTCGTACACATACCAATACTTATATGGACATAATTGGCTTGCTGGACATGCAGACAACATAATTCAGAGTTTAAAACACAGACAACAGAATTCAGAGTTTAAAATACAGACAACATAATTCAGAGTTTAAAATAAATAAAACAGAAACCAGAGTTTAAAATACTGACAACAGAATTCAGAGATTAAAATACATAAAACAGAAAACAGAGTTTAAAATACTGACAACAGAATTCAGAGTTTAAAACACAGATATCAGAATTCAGAGTTTAAAGCACAGATATCAGAATTCGGAGTCTAAAACACAGACAATAGAACACATAGTTTAAAACACAGACAACAGAATTCAGAGTCTACAAACACAGACAACATGCTGCACGATTTCTTGCATGCCATATTTCGCTGCATGTTGTCGAATGTCCGTGGGGATATCTTGTCTCCACATTGGAATAATATCAGCGACTATGCATTTAGTATTTCAGTCAAAGTATTATGTGTGTATTTACTTCCTATGATATATATATATAACTCCGCAGTATGCACCCGATGAGATGCAGCGAGAAATGCCAGGCAAGAAATAGTGCAATATTTTGTTTATGGCGTCTGTGCTTATGCCGGCTCCTTGTCGAAAGGTTTGTGAAACGCAGTTCGTAATCCCGCATATCACGTTCGAAACACAGCTGTGGGTGGTTTGGCCGTAGACCGACTTGATTTTTTTTTTTTTTTTTTAAACGAAATGGTATGGGTATCGGTCAGCTCAGAAAGCAATGGCAAACTACTGAACGTAAACTTGCCAAGTTATCACAAAAATTAAAATAAAATGCTGGTGTTGAATGCGACGTTCTATAAAGGATATGCAACTAACTAACTAACTGTATTTAAATTCACTAAGGAAATACATTGTTTAAAATTCATAATTTCCAATTCTTGAGGCATATAGTTCAAATCCTTTCGTAGGCAATAGTTTAACAAAAAATTTTTATATACACAATAAATTATAATACGAATGATTCTATACGAAGGTTTAATCTATTCGTATTACTATCTTTTAATGTATATATGATACTGCATCATAAGGGGAAGTTATGTAGAGAGTTGGCTTACCGCCGCCTACATCGGTCCACTGGCTTCTGAATGTGTTCACAACTTGCTGAATATGTCCACCAACCTCTAGATATGTCCACAGCTCTAAAAATATGTCCACCAGCCCCTAGATATGTGCATAGCTCTAAGAATACGTCCACCAACCTCTAGATATGTCCAGAGCTCTAAAAATATGTCCACCAGCCCCTAGATATGTGCATAGCTCTAAATATATGTCCACCAACCTCTAGATATGTCCATAGCTCTAAGAATACGTCCACCAACCTCTAGATATGTCCACCAGCCCCTAGATATGTGCATAGCTCTAAAAATATGTCCACCAACCTCTAGATATGTCCATATCTCTAAGAATACGTCCACCAACCTCTAGATATGTCCAGAGCTCTAAAGATATGTCCACCAGCCCCTAGATATGTCCATAGCACTAAAAATATGTCCACCAACCTCTAGATATGTCCACCAGCCCCTAGATATGTGCATAGCTCTAAGAATACGTCCACCAACCTCTAGATATGTCCAGAGCTCTAAAAATATGTCCACCAGCCCCTAGATATGTCCAGAGCTCTAAAAATATGTCCACCAACCTCTAGATATGTCCACCAGCCCCTAGATATGTGCATAGCACTAAAAATATGTCCACCAACCTCTAGATATGTCCACCAGCCCCTAGATATGTGCATAGCTCTAAGAATACGTCCACCAACCTCTAGATATGTCCAGAGCTCTAAAAATATGTCCACCAACCTCTAGATATGTCCATAGCTCTAAGAATACGTCCACCAACCTCTAGATATGTCCACCAGCCCCTAGATATGTGCATAGCTCTAAAAATATGTCCACCAACCTCTAGATATGTCCAGAGCTCTAAAAATATGTCCACCAGCCCCTAGATATGTGCATAGCTCTAAATATATGTCCACCAACCTCTAGATATGTCCATAGCTCTAAGAATACGTCCACCAACCTCTAGATATGTCCACCAGCCCCTAGATATGTGCATAGCTCTAAAAATATGTCCACCAACCTCTAGATATGTCCATATCTCTAAGAATACGTCCACCAACCTCTAGATATGTCCAGAGCTCTAAAAATATGTCCACCAGCCCCTAGATATGTCCATAGCACTAAAAATATGTCCACCGATCCGAGATAAGCACATTATTTAAGACAAATGACGGCGGTTTTCATGGCCTATCTACTACCCCATTGATCTGTCCACGGCCTTCTTGATCTGTTTACCAACTTGTGGATATGTCAACCTACTTTGGATCTGTCCACCTCTAGCTGGATATGACATGTGTCTACCACTCCTCCTCCTCCTCTTCCTCCTCCTCCCCAACCTCTTCTTCTTCGTCTTCTTCTTCTTCTTCTTCTTCTTCTTCTTCTTCTTCTTCTTCTTCTTCTTCTTCTTCTTCTTCTTCTTCTTCTTCTTCTTCTTCTTCTGTCTTAAATCTTCCAAAGCTACACACGCCCTAAACCAGCTCACATCAAGCCCTTTGTAGACTTGCTCATGATTGCTGTGACTTTGATAACATGTTCTATGTGATGAGGTGGCCAACCCCACACCAACCATCCATACCCGCTTCTTACGGCATGCATGACAATCTATAATGCTAATATTCTTTACTTCCCATAGATGCCGCGATCACACATAGGCTAACGCTAATAACCGCTCAATAAAACAAACAAACAAACACACATGAATGTTTTATTGAAATATAGGGCACGTAGCAACGTTGATGAAGCTGTTACTTGTCAGGCTGGCTGTTTCGGTTCAATTACCGAGGAAATTGTATGTTTCCCATCCACGGTGTTTTGCGGCTGTGAGATCTTGATTGTCACCACACCCATAATTTATTGTCCAGAGTGAATGTTAACATATCCGTTGGTATCTCTTTAGCCATATGGGCTATATGATAACATTTAATAATAATAATAATAATAATAATAATAATAATAATAATAATAATAATAATAATTACTTCTTTAATAGTAGTAGTAGCGATGAAGATGGTGGCAGTAATTATAGTAGCAACATCATCAGCAACATTAGTGGTTATATAAGTATCAGTAATGGTGGTCGTGGCAGAAGCAGTAGGTTGTTGCAGTAGCAGCAGTATTAGTTGTAGTTGTTCTAGTAGTAGTAGTAGTAGTAGTAGTAGTAGTAGTAGTAGTAGTAGTAGTAGTAGTAGTAGTAGTAGTAGTAGTAGTAGTTATAGTAGAAGTAGTAGCAGTAGTAGTGCTAGTAGCTTAGTGGTAGTAGTAATGGTGGAGGTGGTGATAGTAGAAATAGTATCAGCATCAGCAGCAACATAAGTGGTTATAGATGTATCAATAATGGTGGTAGTGGTGGTAGTAATAGCAGTAGCAGCAGCAGAAGTAGTAGTAGTAGTAGTAGTAGTAGTAGTAGTAGTAGTAGTAGTAGTAGTAGTAGTAGTAGTAGTAGTAGTAGCAGCAGCAGCAGCAGCAGTAGTAGTAACAGTAGTATGTTGTTGTAATGATAATTCCACTATTCTGAATGAGACGAATGTGTTACATTACAAGGACTTCAATATTCAAGGCATAATTATACAGTGTAGTAACTGGATTGGTAACTCAAAGCGGCTTCATCGGCATATGAATACCAACATTTATGTAACATATAGTCCACTCTGTTTGTAGCTAGGACGTGGCGGGCGTGTGTAGGCTAGACCATAACTGCACTAGTGTATGTGATGCCCGTTAGAGGCAGGGATGGACTGACTCTGTATAGTAATAGTGGTGTGTAGCAGTGACAGTGGCTTGTAGTGTTAGTGGTAGTGGTATTAATTGTAGTAGTAATGGTGGCAGTAGTAGTAGTAGTAGTAGTAGTAGTAGTAGTAGTAGTAGTAGTAGTAGTAGTAGTAGTAGTAGTAGTAGTAGTAGCAGCAGTATTAGTAGTGGTGGTTGTGGTAGTAGTAGTAGTAGTAGTAGTAGTAGTAGTAGTAGTAGTAGTAGTAGCAGTAGTAGTAGTATTAGCAGTACTAGTAGTAGTTGTAGTAGCAGTAGCAGTAGTAGTAGTAGTAGTAGTAGTAGTAGTAGCAGCAGCAGTAGTAGTAGTAGTAGTAGTAGTAGTAGTAGTAGCAGCAGCAGCAGTAGTAGTAGTAGTAGTAGTAGTAGTAGTAGTAGTAGTAGTAGTAGTAGTAGTAGTAGTAGTAGTAGTAAAGAAGAAGAAGATAAAGAAGAGACAAAGAAGGAGAGGGAGAAGAAGTAGAAGAAAACGAGGAAGACGACGTCAATCACAAACAATCACAATAACAAAACAAAGAACACTTGTTTGACAAGGACATCGATGAGACGAAAAGAAGATCAATAATACAGAAAAAAATGTCTAATCCTTACGCAACGCATAACAAACTACAAATATTTAACACAATCAAGAAATTACCTTCAAGCATCCAAAAACAACAGTGTACAGAAAAATGTCAAATCTGAAACGGTCTATTCACAGCGTATTTTCCTTGCACACATAAAGAAATCCACACAAACACGCCAATGTCCAATATCAGCGAAAGAAACGGCAGTCATTTCGCTACACCCATTTGGTCATTTAAAAGCAGTCCATTCTGGTGAGCTCCCTACCAATGTATTCAAAAATCCAGGCATACTCCTGGAAAACAGAAAAATCACCGCCGAGAGGAGGGAAAAATGGAAACAGGTACCGTAGAGCAGTGGTGGGATATTGAATGAGCGTCGGCTTGAGTGAGGAACGCGCGGGTAGGTTCCTCTAGTCCCGGTGCGTGAGCTGTGCGTGCAGCTTTCAGTGGATGTGAGGGGTTGGGCGAGAAGACAGTTTAGTGACTATACGGATCTGACAGTGAGGAGGCTGAGCAAGAGTCAGGGGCGGATCAAGAGTATGTGTAGAAGGGGTGTGGGGTGGAATATTTCCCCGAAAACAGTAGAAGTAAAAGGGTTAGATATTGAACAGGACAGATAGAAACAACGACTGATAGAAACAGTTAAAGAGAAAAAGATAGCATGGATAGAGATACTGAGAGAATAAGAAAACGATAATGCAATAAAGAGAAATGTAATTAAGTCGATAAGACTAATACTGTGAGTAAAATAGAAAGAAAATAGAAAGAACAAATAAGAGGCAATTAAAAGGAAGGTGCGATAGAAATTTGAAAAATAAAAATAGGAGAAGAAGCTGCAAAGAGGAAAGAGAAAGAGTGAGAAAATGACAAGAAGAGGACAGAAAAAGAGTGGGAAATAGAGAGAAAGAGTAGGGAGAAGAAATGAATAAGAAAGAGAGAAAAGGGGAGCGACGGAACAAAAGAAGGAGAGATAACGATAGAAAGAGAGATAAAAAGAAAGAAGTGCAGCGAGAGTAAAGAGGAGCGGAAAATGATTAATAATGGAGAAAAAAAAAATAAGCGAAAAATATTACGGGAAAGGAGAGAAGAAGCTAAGTGAAAGAAGAGGGAAGTAACAATTAACAAAAGAGAAGATAGTAAGAAAAACAACAAACAGCTAGAATAAAGAAGAGAGGAAACAGGAAGCGGACAGAGAGAAAAAAAAGAAACAAAATAAAATTGGAAAGAATAGAAGAAAGGGAAAGAAGAGCATACATAAATAAAATGGGAAAGACCAGACAAGTAGAAATATGAAATAAGAAAGGGGCACACGAAGCATGTGACAGAAGAGTGCAGAGACAGAGGCGTGAGATAAACAGTAAGGGATAATAATATAATAGAAAAGGCGAGACAGCAAATGAGCAAGGAAATGGACAATAAATAAGGGGACATCATCAATATGTAGAACCTACATAGAATCTGTGCTTTTGTGCGGAGGTGAAGCGTGGACGATGAGCAGACGCGCTGAAAAACATCTAATGGTTGTGGACATGGAGTTTCTGGAGAAAATGCAAAGAATGCCTTGGACAGACAGAAAATCATAAATGGTATAATGTTACGAAGGTTTATACCAAAATCAACCACCAATTGGCTGGTAAAAATAAACCAGTTGCCAAGTCGACACCGTTCATTGCTTGCATCATTCAGTAGTCTTTCAGCTCATTACCTATAGTTGTGGTTCACGAATCGCGAACGAATTAACATGGACACAGTTATTTCCTTTCCCGTTAGCTGTGGCATTCGGGCAGTTATTCGTTTTCTTCAAGCAGAAAGTCAAAATGAGGCCGAGATTCATCGTCGATTGTGTCGTGTATATAGAGATAACGTTATGAGTGACAGTTCTGTGAGGGATTGGTGCAGGAAATTAAGAGATGGGCATACATATATGCATGATGAGGATGGACAAGGACAACATTCATGCGTGACAGATGAGCTCATTCACAATGTCCACCAAGTTGTATTGGAAAAGCGCCGTTTCACAATTTCAGATCCCCCTACAGAATTTCCACAAATTTCTAGGACTAGTCTGTTTCGAATTGTCACAGAGAGGTTAGGTTACCACAAATTCTGTTCACGATGGGTACCAAGGCAACTGACTGATGTTCACAAAGCTCAAAGAATTGGCTCAGCTTTGACGCGCTACTGGGAAGAGGAGTGTGCATTTCTTGACAGAATAGTGACTGAGGACAAGACGTGGATTCACTTCGTGAATGCAGGGACTAAGGAACAGTCAAAACAGGGAATGCATACTCGTTCTCCAAACAAGCAGACATAAATTCAAGCAAATATTTTCGCAACTAAAAATGATGGTTATATTGTTCTAGGACCGCAAGGGCATTTTGTTGACGGAATTCATGACACTAGAGACCACAACAACGTCAGAAGTTTACTGTGACACACTGAAGAAGCTTCGTCGGTCGATTCATAATAAAAGGCATGGAATTCTCACCATTTTTGCGTCATTATCCTGTACGACAACGCGGGGCCTCATACTGCTGCTCTCACAATGGGTTTACTTGAGAAGTCCGACATTAACAACCGCCCCCCGTACAGCGCAGACTTGGCACCAAGCGATTATCATGTGTTCTGCTAGATGAAGGTCTGGCTGACTACCCAGTGCTTCGACACACGAGGAGCTCATGGATGGAGTAAAAACTGGCTTAGTACCCTGACGACGCCGTTCCTTGACGAAGGGTTACAAAATCTTATGCCACGGTACGGCATGTGCCTGAATTTAGGTGGTGACTATGTGGACAAGTAATGTAGTGATGTATGTAACTTTTGTATTTGTTTAGATGTTATAGTCAATTCGTTTACATTTTTACCAGCCAAACGGCGGTTGATTTTGGAATTGCCCGCGTATATTGGAACAACTGCCTATACTATAAAGCGTTAATATTTTCTCTAATCTCTAAACACCACTGTTGTTTTTATTATTACAAACAATCTAACACAACACCTGTCTATACCACACAGAGTTATTATTTTCTCTAATTTCTAAACCCACTCTTGTTTTTCTTAAGCTAGACAATCTTAACAGAACAACTGCATGAACCACAAAGTGTTAATATTTTCTCCAATCTCTAAAACAACTCTTGTTTTTGTAAAGTAAGACAATCTTAAAACAACCGCTTGCATTACAAAGAGTTAATATTTTTTTTCACAATCTCTAAACCGCACTGTTGTTTTTCAATCCGTTCTGTTTTTTTTTTATTTTGGTAATGATATCTCTGTGCATTCCTTCTTGGTGTTCTGTTTCTTCGCTCCATGTCCCGCTGTTGAAAACGCATGACGTGCTTAATTAGTCTGTACGTTATCCAGGCGTACAAACAATTTTATTCCTACCCATGTCTCGATGCAGAGCTTTGCCCTTCTTGACGCTGTTCTTTCTGCGTTCCTCTGGCTACCACCTCTCCTTTCATTTGTCTGTGTTTATTGTATTCTTCTGTTATGTTCTTGTGCACTCGGTTTTTTGCCATTGTATCTGAGCTTCATTCTTCGGGGAGGGAGTATTCTTTGCGATGTAGTTACGCCGACTATCTCGCGTTACGAATGCTGTGGGTTCGATTCCGTTCTACGTCGTTCGATTCACGAATTCAATTTTCCCGGAGATCTGTAGGTTATCGCTAGAGCAACGGAGTTAGTACTTTGTGCCACCATTTCGGCAGGCCGCGCTATGGACAGAGAACAAGCCATATGAGATAACACCCGGTGCAATGAAGTCGAAAGTTTTGCCTGTCAAATCCGCTTTTTTTTTTAAATTTCGGGGTGCCACGGTGGAGTAGTGTCCAGACACTTTCCTGTTGGCCAGCTTGGCTTGGGTTCAACCAGCACCGGGCCGGATTAGAGTTATTACAATTAATTGGTCTCCCAAGTCGGTCCAGCCTACCACGGGTACGAATATATGTTATGAGAGATATGAGCAACCAGCAGGATATCCACTCCATCGCCCACCGAGTGATGCTCTATAACAATACGGGGCTAGCACCGAATGTTCAATGCGCTGATGCGTGTAAAAGCCACCTTTACTGTTTATTCTTTAAATCATACTTTGACACTCTAAGGCAGTTGTCCATGATTGAGTCTGAGTTCCTCATCTTCTTGCATTCTAAGGCAAGTGTCCAAGATTGAGTCTGAGTTCCTCATCTTCTTGCATTCTAAGGCAGGTGTCCAAGATTGAGTCTGAGTTCCTCCCTTCTTGCATTCTAAGGCAGGTGTCCAAGATTGAGTCTGAGTTCCTCCCTTCTTGCATTCTAAGGCAAGTGTCCAAGATTGAGTCTGAGTTCCTCATCTTCTTGCATTCTAAGGCAAGTGTCCAAGATTGAGTCTGAGTTCCTCATCTTCTTGCATTCTAAGGCAGGTGTCCAAGATTGAGTCTGAGTTCCTCCCTTCTTGCATTCTAAGGCAGGTGTCCAAGATTGAGTCTGAGTTCCTCATCTTCATGCATTCTAAGGCAAGTGTCCAAGATTGAGTCTGAGTTCCTCATCTTCTTGCATTCTAAGGCAGGTGTCCAAGATTGAGTCTGAGTTCCTCACCTTCTTGCATTCTAAGGCAGGTGTCCAAGATTGAGTCTGAGTTCCTCATCTTCTTGCATTCTAAGGCAAGTGTCCAAGATTGAGTCTGAGTTCCTCATCTTCTTGCATTCTAAGGCAAGTGTCCAAGATTCGGTCTGACATCCTACCGCCCTTGCATTCTAAGGCAGGTGTCCAAGATTGAGTCTGAGTTCCTCATCTTCTTGCATTCTAAGGCAGGTGTCCAAGATTGAGTCTGAGTTCCTCATCTTCTTGCATTCTAAGGCAGGTGTCCAAGATTGAGTCTGAGTTCTACACAGCAAGGTACAAGAGGAACATGATGAGATGAGATGAGATGATTCTTTACAGGACATGTAACAAGGGTAAGTTAATAAGTAAGTCACAAATGGCTGTAGAAAAATAACTAAATATGATAACAACATGAAACCAGTTTATTTTTATACAAATATTGTCCCTTTATTTTTCAACATAATTTCCACCAACATTGATGTACTTATCCTATCGTTTTATCAGGTCTCCCAAACCGGCTGCATAGAACTGCGTGCATTGTTTTCATTTACCGGCCATCGCATAGAACTGTGTGACTTACTTATTGACTCGCTCTCGTAACATTTTCTACCCAGCTATGCACCGCTTTACGGGGCAAACATTTGTCAGCATAAACACTGACAACCGACCTTAGCGGGAGCCATTTCGCGAATGACGCCGAAGTTGAATGTGAAGTGAAAACGTGGTTTAGAAAACAGAGCAGTCAGTTCTATGCAGCCGGTTTGGGAGGACTGATAAAACGATGGGATCAGGTGCATTAATGTTGGTGGAAATTATATTGGGAAATAAAGGGGCAATGTATGTATACAAATAAACTGGTTTCAAGTTTGTATCATATGTAGTTATTTTTCTACAGCCATTTGTGACTTACTTATTAACTTACCCTTGTTACATGTCCTGTAAAGAATCATCTCATCTCATCTCATCATGTTCCTCTTGTACCTTGCGGTGTAGAGGTGAAATATAAACATCGTGAGAGTGCTCGATTATGGGCTTCATATATCGATATTCCCATGGACCCTGTTATTCCTGTTAAGAATATGCGGAAAAAAAGTTTGTCTTTTGGCTTTGAGCTTGTGGACGCATTTCGTTAGTCCGCCTACCTACGTTCGAAACGCAGATGCGACCGATTTGGCAGTAGATTGCGTCGCCCTGGGTTGTATCGAGTTGGTATGGGAGCCGGTCGTTCAGAAAGCATAGGTAAACTTGTGAGCGTAAACCTGCCAAGACATAAGCTCATTGGCACCTTGCCGCTTTGACAGACGAAGGTTTGTGCTTTAAAAAGGCATAATAACTTTTAACTATGGCGGTAGCGAATGTGACTGCTAAGGCCAATTCGCGCTGTAAATGTCCGTTCACAGTGGGTGCATGTGAACACGTGGTCATTTCCACCATCATGCACCATCTTACGTCTCACACGCTCGGTGTGTGGCTTATCTGCAAGACATAAACAACAGCAGTAAACTGCTGGTGTTGTCAGCGATGTCCTGTAAATAGGATACGCAAAAAAAAAGAAAGTTTGCCATTGCTTTGTAAACTACTTACGCCTCATATCGTTGAAATCAACAAAAAACAGTCTCCTTCCAAGTTGGCAGTATTTAATTTCCGAACCCGCGACTCCGTATATCGGACAATTATGAAACGCGCTCACTTCCCCTAAGCCACATCGCTTGTCTACCTGAAGAAAATCAATAGTTAAACTTCAAAACGTGTGACCCCAAGCGTGGATTGATCACATTTGTAGCCTAGGCAGTGTGATAATAAACACTTTAATATCAGCGAAATACCACTTGAAGTTTCGTATGAAGATCATTTTTACGGCACATTAACTTCTTCAAACTCCGATGATTTCCTAGCCAAAGTTACATTGAGTCAATAAACACAGTTAAAATAGCAACAGTGAATCTCTTTCAAAGATACAATATACATAGTAAGTGTAACCCCAGAGCACACACGGCCTCCCAGCGGGTGACGTGTTAGTCATGAACATTTTCTAGGCGACAATATTTTAGATAAGTAGCCAGTTATTTTCCTCGTTGTCTTTCTTTATCGCACTGTGCTGAAGGGGTTATGTATGCAATTCTTAATTACGCATACCGAGTTCGAAACACAGCTGCTTGCGATTTGGAAGCAGGCTGCCTTGAGTTGGTATTCATACAATGGTTTGAGTGCCGGTCGTTCAGAAATCAATGACAAACTACTGAAGGTAAACTTTCCAAGAAATCACAAATAGGCATAAAATGCGGGGGTTGACTGCGACGTCCTGTAAACGATATGAAATAACCTTGTTTCCATATCAGACTATTCTCAGAATATGTTGAAGATGATATCCACCTTTAGTTAGTAAAAATAAAGTGTAGGAAGCAGGATGTATTATTAATGACTGTGCAGATTTTGAAAGTATTGCCGTTCCAAGTTTTGTGTTTACCTGTTATGTCGCATTGTGGTGCATGAACTCCATAGTAGGTAAATACAAAACTTGGAACGGCAATATTTTAAAAGACTGCACAGTCATTAAAATACACCCTATACGTCTTACGTGCATTGAGCATATGGTGCTGTGCTCCTATTTTTACAGACCAATCGGCAGTCAGTAGGTGATGTAATGAGTATCTCCACCTCCACCTTTGCTTGCCAAGACATTTCCTGGTACACATTTTATGCTGCGCCGACCTGGGAGACCAAGACAGTTTTAAAAATATGTCTCGAAGACGATTTAAACCAGCGACCACCGGGTCGGCAGGCGGGAGTCTTTCCACTACACTAATGCTACACCTAAAGGGCGATGTCCTTTCCCTTAACCCTGTCGTGGTGGAGTGGACGTTTTGATCTCTCGACTAAAGACGAGATTCTCGCTTGTACATGTAACGTCCGTTAAAATATCCCTCAGCAGTTGGAGATTCTGCCGGCTTCGTGGCTTAGAGGTTATGACTTTTCTCCGTAATCTCGTATACTCTCGTAAGTAACGTGACGACGGTGAGAATCAGCAGCGGTTCGAATCGCGTCGGTAACTTAAGGGGTATGTGAGCCGGCCGCTCAGAAAGCATTGGCAAACTACTGAGCGCAATCTTCCCAAGAGATCAACATACAGCTGAAAGATGCTGGTGGTGAAAGCGATGTCCTGTAAAGGATATGCAAAAAAAAAAAAAGTTGGAGATTGGCATGAGCAGGCCTGACTGGCAGCTGCCCGGGGAAATGTCAAAATTAGAGAAGCTATGCATGTAAAGAACATGTATAGGATATGTGATTCTGTATATGTACATAAATTAGAGAAGCTATGCGTGTAAAGAACATGTATAGGATATGTGATTCTGTATATGTACATAAATTAGAGAAGCTATGCATGTAAAGAACATGTATAGGATATGTGATTCTGTATAGGTACATAAATTAGAGAAGCTATGCGTGTAAAAACAAACATATATAGGGGATGTGATTCTCATAAATTAGAGAAGCTATGCGTGTAAAGAACATGCATAGGAGATGTGATTCTGTATATGTACATAAATTAGAGAAGCTATGCATGTAAAGAACATGTATAGGATATGTGATTTTGTATAGGTACATAAATTAGAGAAGCTATGCGTGTAAAAACAAACATATATAGGGGATGTGATTCTCATAAATTAGAGAAGCTATGCGTGTAAAGAACATGCATAGGAGATGTGATTCTATATAGGTACATACACATATATCCTAACCGGAGGAATGGAATTAAGTCGATATGTAAAATACTTTCCATGTAATTAGATCAATTGTACAAATTCGCCTTTACGCAGTTTCGCCAGTTTGTAAAATCCTCCCTTATCAGGAATTGATCCTATGACAATTGGGTAGGCAGGTAAGAGTTTAGGCACAATGTCACCGCGGCTCTCGCGCAAGGTCACGGAAGTCCTATATCAAATATTGCTGCTGAGGTGTGAGATGTTAGGCATTCCTATATTTCAGGTCAATTCGTCAATTTTGGGAGTCTTCGTGGCGAAGAGGCCAAGCCGTTTAACTCGGGCTCCGAAGGTTGTGGGTTCGATTCCGGGCCGCGTCCTTCGGTTCACGAGTTAAATTTTTCGGAGACTCCTGTGTTTAAGCGACTTTTTTTTAAGGTCAATTCATATGTGCTTGGGTGGTTAGTTCCCTTACTCGTGACCATGCCTTACTAGGTGAAGAAAAAGAAGAAGAAGAAGGAGGAGGAGGAGGAGGAGGAGGAGGAGGCGGAGGAGGAGGAGGAGGATGAGGAGGAGGGAGGAAGAGAAGAAGAAGGCATACCTATTAATACCCATTTGTATGCTAAACTATGCGTGCTTAATCCAGCGCAGCGACAACCGTGGACTGTTCGCATACCTTAAATTATGATTATAGTATTCTATTTTGTGAATACAACTTTCGTAGACAATCCAGTGCCGGTCTATTGGACTAAAATGTTGACTTCTCGTCCTTGAATTGGTACGTAAATCACAAGTACCTCACAAATCGGAGTGGGTCCACCTGATGGCAAGGGACACTGCTAACAGGGAAACCTAATCTACACGGACAAATCAGTCCAATGCAATAGACGTTGTAGTACATGTATGGTCTACGCTTAAGTTCAAAGCGAACGCACAAAAAAAACAAAAACAACAACATCTGAATGAAAAGAGATTGCGAAACGAACTGAACACATCACATTGTGAAATAGGCACGCAAACATTTTCTCAGATTTGTACTGGGAAGGATGAAACAGTCGGCGTCAACAAGGGACAATCAGGTGATGCGTCCCCTAGCGGTTGAGTTAATCGGAAATTCCTGATTTATTTATACGTGTGTTTCAGAGATGGTGTGTCGGGGCTGCTGGGTGTCTGGGTTTTATTATGGATAATACAACGCGGCTTTGCCTGCGTCTATGCTGACGAGTCCAAGTGTACTGTTTTATTTCAACGAGGGGCTGTCACCATTTGGAGCCTACTTCTTGTTTTTGTTTTTGTTCTTGTTCTTTCTCTCCTTCTCCTTCTCCTTTTCCTCCTCATCTTCTTCTTCTTCTTCTTCTTCTTCTTCTTCTTTTTCTTCTTCTGCTTCTTCTTCTTCTTCTTCTTCTTCTTCTTCTTCTTCTTCTTCTTCTTCTTCTTCTTCTTCTTCTTCTTCTTCTTCTTCTTCTTCTTCTTCTTCTTTTGAGATGTATGATCCGAGAGCAAACGTCGGCGATGACCACTTTTAAATCGTCTGTGTCCTATGCTAGTTTAGTGCTTATCAAATTACTTTCTTCAGTTCTCAAGTTAATTGTTTTTTATTTTATTTTATTTATTTATTTATTTTTATTATTTTTTTATTTTTTTTTTGGGGGGGGGGGGGGGGGGGGGGGGGGAAGAGTGTCTGCCGTTTTGTGTTTCTGTTTCGGTGATACATACTTTGGTCGAAACGTCCGCCTGTATTCCAATGTGTGTTTCCTTTCGTTGAGCTTCCAGTTTATATGTTGTGTTTATTTTAACTCCGATATTTTGATTAAGCTGGGTTGCTTACACCATTACTTGTTGCCTAGCTGGTCCAGCAGTTCACACACATCTCACTCTGCCTCCCTCTGCCACCAGTATCTAGTATTTTCTCAGGTAAGGCTAATGACTCTAGTGTACCTCTTCAGTTGATACGCTCTATATATTTCATTGTGTCATTTCCTTATGTTTTGCTGGTTTCCTAATGGTTTGTTGGTTCTCTTATGATTTACTGAAGGTTCTTGTAATACCTTAAACTTGCGATACCCCAGCGATTATTTTCATGATATTCTTAACATTCTTCTAAAAAAATAGCATCTCCACTGCCTTCAATTTCTTCATAATTTCATTCCAGAATATTCAGCATTTGCATTCATGCTGTATAACAGACTCACACGCTTTTTTAGGCGAAATTTCGAACCTGGGTGAACTTAAAGCTTTCAGTTGTTTTGACGTCTGTTGTGTCCTCTAAATCCTATAATTTGAAAATGCCTTCTAAGAGTTAAGTCAAGAACCGGCGTAACATCTTTCCGGACATTCATATACCCCCTTGGTCTCTAACTTTAACAACCAGCGAAGAGTCCTAATGCAAATCGCACCCATTGCAGTTTGACGATATGTCCGCCTGGTCTTTCCTGGGAGCACTTATTTAACTTCTAATGGTTCAATAGCTGTGAATGTATTAATGTTGTTATTTGAGGGGTCTGACAGGCATCAGGGTATTGTTTTTGTTTTCTCTTCGCTTTGAACTCAGGCTTTGTCAACACACGTGACCATACTTCTAACTGAACTGCACTGATATTTGAGTGTGGCTTAGCTTACCTCATCATCAGTGTCCTTTGCCATCAGGCGAACCCACTGCAAATTCTGAGATACTTGTAGTTTACGCCCCCCAAACAAACGTCACACATTACTTTCTAAACGGCCGACGCATCTTATCGTTGAAATCAACACAAAGCGATCTGCTACCAAAACGGCCGCAGCTTATTTACAAAAACAAAGTGGATTCGGTATGACGGGGAACAATACGACTGCGCGTCTCACTGTCCTTTTAGCCACGGAGACTTGATGGGTAATACGATCAATATACCACCGGCAACCTTCACTTCCCATGCTACATCCTGGTGACCATGTAAGCTGGCTATACTTGGGAGTCAATGTCATTTAAAACACGTCCACCTCCATAAGTATTCCAACATTTGACCAACAGGCCGGCAACGTGGCGCCCTAGCCTTGTACCACCGCTACTGTCACTAAGTAAGTAAAGTACGGGTTTGCATGTTCACGTCTTAATTCGCATTGAGCATATGGTGCTATATTCATACTTGATGCTATATTTATACTTCGTGATATATTCATACATGATGCTATATTCATACTTGATGCTATATTCATACTTGATGCCATATTCATACTTGATGCCATATTCATACGTGATGCTATATTCATACTTGATGCTATATTCATGCTTGATGCAACATTCATGCTTGATGCTATATTCATACTTGATGCTACATTCATACTTGATGCTATATTCATACTTTATGCCATATTCATACTTGATGCCATATTCATACTTGATGCTATATTCATACTTGATGCTATATTCATACATGATGATATATTCATAATTGATGCTATATTCATCGTGATGCTACATTCATACTTGATGCTACATTTATGCTTGATGCTATATTCATACTTGATGCTACATTCATGCTTGATGCTATATTCATACTTGATACCATATTCATACTTGATGCTATATTCATACTTGATGCTATATTCATACTTGATGCTATATTTATAATTGATGCTATATTCATACTTGATGCCATATTCATACTTGATGCTATATTCATACTTGATGATATATTCATACCTGATGCTATATTCATACTTGATGCTATATCCATAATTGATGCCATATTCATACTTGATGCTATATTCATACTTGATGCTATATTCATAATTGATGTTATAGTCATACTTGATGCTTTATCCATACTTGTTGCTATATCCATACTTGATGCTATATTCATACTTGATGCTATATTTATACTTGATGCTATATTCATACTTGATGGGTGATGTGGCCAGTATCACTCAGGTAGCCTTTACTTCCCAAGAATCTTCCAGGCGCCTATTATATACTGGGTCAACTTAGGAGCCCAGATCAATGATTACAATCCGAATCCGCGGAGCTGCAGGATCGAACCCCTGTTTGCCACGCTGGCAGGCGAGTGTCTAGCCACTAGCTAGCGATGTTCCCGGTACCAAAGCGTCATGTTGTAAATTTAGTATGACAGTTCACACGAGCAAGCACTCCAACCCACGACCAGCCTCCCGTAGTAAAGCATCGTGATCAATCGACACATTGAAAACGAATTTGTATAGACACGAAATGAAACCTTTCTATTTTTATCCATTCTCGTTGTATTTATGGTAATAATTGTTTTTGTATTAATAGCCATAGTGTACGAAAACATTACCTTAGTCGTGCATGTTTTTCTGCATCTTTCTCAGCTTCGCAATCTCTACTGATATTTTTTGCTGCCACCACGATCGGAATCAACCAATATCTGATTACCAGGGTCTTGCTCCGTTGTTCTAGATTCATCTTCTACATTTCTCAGACGAAAATTATATGCTAAGATCCCGTGGAGAAACCAATAAATACTAAAATACTGTCATCATCATCATGTACCGTGTCGACAAGCGTGGGCTATCATGTTTCGCCATCTCAGTCGATCACCAGGATCTTGGATCAACCATGTGTTTCGATTGTGCCAAGCCATAGACGGTAACTGTATTTTTGCTTATGTAAGTGAGACAGTTGTAGAACTCATGCCATCAGCCACACACGGCGAGCTGTGCTAAAGTAGAGACGACCCATGTACTTATATAAATGTGACAGTTGTAGAACTCGTGCCATCGGCCACACACGGCGAGCTGTGCTAAAGTAGAGACGAGCCCTGTACTTATATACATGTGACAGTTGTAGAACTCATGCCACCAGCCACATACGGCGAGCTATGCTAAAGTAGAGACGACCCATGTACTTATATACATGTGACAGTTGTAGAACTCGTGCCATCAGCCACACACAGCGAGCTGTGCTAAAGTAGAGACGAGCCCTGTAGTTATATACATGTGACAGTTGTAGAACTCGTGCCACCAGCCACATACGGCGAGCTGTGCTAAAGTAGAGACGACCCATGTACTAGTATTATATTAGTGTGACAGTTGTAGAGCTCGTGCCACCAGCCACACACTGATTGCTGTGCTAAAGTAGAGACGACCCATGTACTAGTATTATATTAGTGTGACAGTTGTAGAACTCGTGCCACCAGCCACACACAGCGAGCTGTGCTAAAGTAGAGACGACCCATGTACTAGTATTATATTAGTGTGACAGTTGTAGAACTCGTGCCACCAGCCACATACGGCGAGCTGTGCTAAAGTAGAGACGACCCATGTACTAGTATTATATGAGTGTGACAGTTGTAGAGCTCGTGCCACCAGCCACACACTGATTGCTGTGCTAAAGTAGAGACGAGCCCTGTAGTTATATACATGTGACAGTTGTAGAACTCGTGCCATCAGCCACACATGGCGAGCTGTGCTAAAGTAGAGACGAGCATTGCGAACTTTCAAGGGATCGATCCAGTAAACAAGAATAATGCTCTGCCGCCCACCAGGCGACCCACTGCTTGCACTTTCCTAGGTTATTGTATTATATTATCCAAACTGCCGCCACCAATTACTGTTAATTTAACGATCCAATCTTTACTAGATTTCCTGCAAGGACAGCGTGCTTTTGCCAGCGCAATCTTCTCTCTCTACTTCTTCCGACTTTCAGTCAAAAACAGACATGGGGGTTTCTTGAACTCATGGTCTGGAATTGTTCGTCTGGGTGGAGATTGTATTTTGTGCCCTGTAAGAGGGCCCAATAAAGAGAAACAGAAGTGACGGTTAATGTAAAACAAAATGTTTACCGTATTGCAACATGAACAAGCAAGGAACCAATCTGAAAGAATTCAATGTACAACTTAATTATGTGTGCACTTTAACATATTCATTGCGAAACAAAAAGTAGATTTGGACCTAACAAAAATGGATGGCGGAAAATGGGAGGTTTTACAGTTATAACTTAAAAGTTGTTAAAATGGTTGAAGGCATGTTGGATTATATATCAGATTAGCGGTTGCATAAGAAGACTACTGTATATAAACTTATGGCAGAGAGGCAGAAGGCTGTGGACCGACATGATCACCAACGCCATACGATATGGACTATAAATTAAGAAGACGAATTTGTCCCAGTTAGAAATAAACCAGATTCTATGTACACAAATATACTTTATACTGAATGCAAGACTATACAGAGATGGGTATCCAGCTCCAAAGGAGTTGAACTAAACACAGTTGTGAAGTACGTTAGGCCATCCTCTAATCCAGATTATTAGATTTGTTGGTTGTAAGGTTTCTGTAAGACAAAAGTCCGAATTCTTGAGTCCGCTGTGTTGACGTTTCAAGACGATTGATAGACCCAAACTAACAGACAAATTGACAGAGATCTACAGAAGAGAACAGACTGTCAGACAGTGTGACAGGTACAGACCTAACGGAATAGACATGCAGTGAGATGAACACACATTGACAGGCAGACACAGACCAACAAAACGTCAGTCAAACAGTAAGGGGAAAAGTAGACAAATAGACAGACAAATAGACAGTCAATCAAACAAGCAAACAGACAGACAGACAGAACGGACAAATAGAAAGAACAGAAAATTAGACCGAAAAAGAGACAAAAGCGGATACAAAGACAAACAACAGACAGGCAGAGAGACAGACAAATGACAAATTCACAAGCCGACGGTCGAACAAATGGACGGACATTCAGACAGCAAGACAGAGAAATATAGGCAACCATACAGAGACATACCCATGTGAACGATCGGAATATTGCCTTTACATCTGCTACCCATGATTGTGTGCAAAATAGAAACTTCACCGAATATTACCCTATAGCTTGTTGTTGTTGTTTTGTTTTTATGAGAGTCCGCCAAAGATTGTGTTTACAACGCACACGTGATAGATGGACATCACCTCTGGCTGCACTAACAGCTGTTATTGAAAGCAATGAAGCGGGAACGTGGCAGCTACAATTTAATTGTGCTTTGATTTAGGAAATCTAGATGTCGCGATCAAGTGAGATAGCCACCACTTTGTTCAGCCGCAGCTTAAATGTGCCATGACGTGGATTGTACGTCTGTACAGGAACATTGAAATATGTTGTTGTTGTCGTTATTAATGTTGATGTTAGAAGAATGTTGATACGAGATTTAAATTGTGCTTGACTTGACAGATTGAAGACTGCTGATTGCACATATAATCATTGTTTACAATTACTGTCTTTCTCTTGCAGTCGCGCAGCATGGACTGTGTATAGACCCAGAGAGATTTCATCACAACGGTGACTTCTCTGGGGTCTTGCCTTGATTTGCAGATTAGCGCCGGCTTAGGATGTCCTATAAACTAGTGTCTGTCTTGGATGCTCCACATGCTATTGTTTTCAAGGAATGTTTGACAGGCTAGTGTCTGCCTAGTTTACCGCACAAACTAGTGTCTGCCTAGATTACCGCACAAACTAGTGCCTCCATAGGATACCTCAAAGACTAGTGTCTGTCTTGTATAACCCACAGAATAGTGTATGTTTATTATACCCCAGAATTTAGGTCTGACTAGGATGCACAACAGTTTAGTAGCTTCTTATTAAACCCCACAGACTAGGACCTGTCCCACAGACTAGCACCTGTCCCACAGACCAGTACCTGTCCCACAGACTAGTACTTGTCCCACAGACTAGTACCTGTCCCACAGACTAGTGCTTGTCCCACAGACTAGGACCCTCCTACAGACTACTGCCTGTCCCACAGACTAGTACCTGTCCCACAGACTAGTGCTTGTCTCACAGACTAGTGCCCGTCCCACAGACTAGTGCCTGTTCAACAGACTAGTACCTGTCCCACAGACTAGTACCTGTCCCACAGACTAGTACCTGTCCCACAGACTAGTACCTGTCCCACAGACTAGTACATGTCCCACAGACTAGTACCTGTCCCACAGACTAGTACCTGTCCCACAGACCAGTACATGTCCCACAGACTAGTACCTGTCCCACAGACTAGTACCTGTCCCACAGACTAGTGTCTGTTCAACAGACTAGTACCTGTCTGTCGCATGATGCGCACTCCGTCTTGTTCACTGCTGCACATCACAATTTCAAAACACACTTCTCACTAAAGGTTTGCACTAGAGAGAATTGGGACGCTAGGAATGCGGCGTCAACAGTATTAATAGCTATGACACCCAATGATGGACAAATCATGTGGTCTAAGCCCGTTCTGTCCATTGGTTAACCTAGAATAATCGCGTCGACTGCGAATTATTCTGGGTCCAGCGACGCTAAATTTCGGCACTTGCAGAGCGACCGGCCAAGCATCTAGATGTGTTTTAGGTCTCTGTAAGTCCCTCATCCTGATTCAGAAGGAAAGCTTCAGACGAAATTATGCCTGAGTTTGTTTATTTCTGAGTCAGGTAAAGCTTTAAGTATGAGAGTGTGTGTGTGTTTAAGTTCCGGCACGAATATATATATTTATTCTTCTATTGGATGATAGAAACCAACTTTCAACCAGTCCCAAGATGGCTACTCTCTGCCAGCGCTGATGTAGATATCTGACGCCCTCTATCTTTCGTTTCCAGAAGAGTTGCTGTACAATCACTAGGTCTGAAGCTGTGAAAAGAGGCTCAATTATGCCCAGACTGTTTCCTATTCTTGAGTCTAAATCCCACTGGCTTGCTGACTGCGTTCAGAGCAGGTTTAGTACAAGATAAACTATGATCTGGTGCTGGGTGTCGCCTTAGTTGCAATCCACTGCGAACCGCCAACACACGCGAATGGGAGAAGGAGGAATGAAAGACTCTACCTCTTATCTTATATGTTCGTGGCGTGAAGACAGATTGTGTGTGTAACTGTTTAGCATCCATGACTGGTCCAGCATTTATACTGCTGTGATTTATTCTAACAAGCATGTAGCACTCTGACGAACCACAGTCCAGCTAACAGACCAACACCGGCACTCAAGTGAACGAATAAAAGAAGAATGGTGTTAGATTGAGAGAATGAGTACAATGTGGTGTCTCATCTTTCTTTCACTCTGTATATATATGTGTTATTGAATGAGAGGCAGTGTAAATCCTCATAAGGAACATTTCACATAGACCTCCACATTCATACCAATTATATGTTACTTATATTAACTTTAGAGTGAAATATTTAATGTATGTTTCTTTACATTATTACTTTGATGTAACATGTGGAATGTAGTTTACTGAACCCATCCCCCTGTTTGACCAAGTAAGTAAAGGACATAATATGCTTTCATGCATAAGCACTTCTAAACTGTCAAGGGGAAATATCACCCCAGTGTCAGAAGAAGTAAGTAAGGGAAATGACAGAAGAGGTGAGAGGGTATAAACAGGAAAGTATCCAGGCAGACTAAAACAATGGTGGCAGCACTGATTGGTAACATGAGTTAATATGTATGAGAGGAACAATCATCCTATTCTGTTTCATTACTGTGTAGGGATCAGATAGGCTGGGTACATCTCATCATTTACTCTCCATCATTCTTTTCTAGCCTTGTCTGTCACTGTGTCTGTGTCCTCTGTGAGAACATCAGCCAACAGGCCACTATGTACAAGTGCAGTAAAAGAAAGCTTGCCCAATATAATTGCTGATGTCTAATGCCAGTACAAGGAGACCCACTGTAGCTCTTAACTTGTAGGTACTTCCTGAATCTGCTACCTTCTGTACCTCATGTCTGTAAACCCTTTTCATTCTTGTCCACTGGAGAATTATCATCCTGTGGCTAGATATAAATGTGTTCACCATGTTTATCCACCTCAGGTGAGGATGGCGGTGTTCGCGTGTTCGCAGATTGTCATGATCCAGAGGTGCAGAACATTGCCCAATAATGTACAATGGCTGTCAACCTAGAGCAGATCTGTTATATAAAGGTGCAACAGGAATATGTGGCCAGGACCAAGAATATTAAATGAGTCCCCACTGAACTGTGCCCAAACCGGATCTGTGTTTCATGATTGATCTGGTGAAGTGTAGAAACAGTTCTAAGATCATTAGGATCAAGTTTATACCTCAATGCAAATTACGTACAAATATGGCAGAAGTTTGGCAACATTTCATCACTGCTATACTTTGATTTTACTCAGTGAAACTTTTCTTTTTTACTTGTGAGAACCATCAATAACTTTTCAGGAACAGAGAGTAGTCATGGACTCCTCTGATTCATACAGTGTGTAGAGACTGTTTAGACTATTTGTTTTACAAATCCTTGAGAAATGTTCCAGTACCATCTGGGGTATTTATTACAGAAACAAGAGCAGGCTAACTGATGGGAGGGCTTAGTGGCCAAATGACTGAAATCATCTCTGAACATGAGAGTTTTTATTTCTAATGTTGAATATGAACATTATCTCAATGTCTTGATGTATTTCATATATGTCATAATGCATCACTGGTTACTTCCACAGGTTTTTTATTTTGATTAATAAACCAAAATTAACTGTTCCTGCATTTTTCTGTCAGTCCATTGTGGTGTGACAAAACTTTTCATTATTATCTATGTGTTTAGTTAATGTAACTACTCCACATAAGGGTAGTATCTGGAACTACAGGTGACTGGGTAAACTCTAATAGACAGCTAAATTCTGTCCTATTGTAATCTCCCAGGTTCCAGGTTACTCAGAAAAGGGAACTTTACATTTTATTAATTCCTGTGACCATTTCACCTAAAAGGGGAAAATGATCATAGGTGGGGGACTCTCGAGCTAATTAAGTTTCTCTTTTCGGGAAGGAAGATTTTGGAGGGAAGAAATTAACTTTCCTGGGAAAACCCCTAGATTTCCAGAGCTATTATGGGTTACTTTGGCTTCCAAGAACCCATCCCCTCCAAATGAAATCAGTCCCATCCTCATAGCTGTACTTCATTGTGGGGTAAGTCAGAGTGGGTACTGCTTCCAACTCCCAACATGTCACACTGTCCCACAGACTAGTGTCTTTCCCACAGACTAGTGCTTGTCCCACAGACTAGTGCCTGTCCCACAGACCCTGCCTGTCCCACAGACTAGTGCCTGTCCAACAGACCCTGCCTGTCCCAGAGACTAGTAACTGTCCCACAGACTAGTGCCCGTTCAACAGAATAGTACCCGTCCCACAGACTAGTGCCTGTCCCACAGACTAGTGCCCGTCCCACAGACTAGTAACTGCCCCACTGACTAGTGCTTTTCCCACAGACTAGTGCCTGTCCCACTGACTAGTGCCTGTCCCACAGACCCTGCCTGTCCCACAGACCCTGCCTGTCCCACAGACGAGTGCTTTTCCCACAGACTAGTGCCTGTCCCACAGATCCTGCCTGTCCCACAGACCAGTGCTTGTCCCACAGACTAGTGCTTGTCCCACAGACCCTGCCTGTCCCACAAACTAGTGCCTGTCCCACAGACCCTGCCTGTCCCACAGACTAGTGCTTGTCCCACAGACTAGTGCCTGTCCCACAGACCCTGCCTGTCCCACAGACCCTGCCTGTCCCACAGACTAGTGCTTGTCCCACAGACCCTGCCTGTCCCACAGACTAGTGCCTGTCCCACAGACCCTGCCTGTCCCACAGACTAGTGCTTGTCCCACAGACTAGTGCCTGTCCCACAGACCCTGCCTGTCCCACAGACTAGTGCTTGTCCCACAGACCCTGCCTGTCCCACAGACTAGTGCCTGTCCCACAGACCCTGCCTGTCCCACAGACTAGTGCTTGTCCCACAGACTAGTGCCTGTCCCACAGACCCTGCCTGTCCCACAGACTAGTGCTTGTCCCACAGACCCTGCCTGTCCCACAGACTAGTGCCTGTCCCACAGACCCTGCCTGTCCCACAGACTAGTGCTTGTCCCACAGACTAGTGCCTGTCCCACAGACCCTGCCTGTCCCACAGACCCTGCCTGTCCCACAGACTAGTGCTTGTCCCACAGACTAGTGCCTGTCCCACAGACCCTGCCTGTCCCACAGACGAGTGCTTGTCCCACAGACTAGTGCCTGTCCCACAGACTAGTACGTGTCTCACAGACTAGGCACCGTCCCACAGACTAGTGCCTGTCGCACAGACTAGTGCCTGTCGCACAGACTAGTGCCTGTCCCACACACTAGTATCTGTCCCACAGACTAGTACGTGTCTCACAGACTAGGCCCCGTCCCACAGACTAGTGCCTGTCGCACAGACTAGTGCCTATCCCACACACTAGTGCCTGCCCCACATACCAGTGCCTGCGCCACAGACTAGTGCTTGTCCCACAGACTAGTGCTTGTCCCACAGACTAGTGCCTGTCCCACAGACTAGTGCCTGTCCCACAGACCCTGCCTGTCCCACAGACGAGTGCTTGTCCCACAGACTAGTGCCTGTCCCACGGATCCTGCCTGTCCCACAGACCAGTGCTTGTCCCACAGACTAGTGCTTGTCCCACAGACTAGTGCCTGTCCCACAGACCATGCCTGTCCCACAGACCCTGCCTGTCCCACAGACGAGTGCTTGTCCCACAGACTAGTGCCTGTCCCACAGACTAGTATCTGTCCCACAGACTAGTACGTGTCTCACAGACTAGGCCCCGTGCCACAGACTAGTGCCTGTCGCACAGACTAGTGCCTGACCCATAGACCAGTGCCTCTCCCACAGACCAGTGCCTAGGCCACAGACTAGTGCTCCTCCCACAGACGAGGATCTCCTGCAGTGTTTTTTCTGTCTAGCCTTTTCTTCACAGCTCTTGCAGTAATGGTAGTGCCTGTCCCACAGATTAGTATCTTCCCAGAATGCCTCGCTGAAGATGAAGAGACGTCACGGAGTGCCTGAAGGCTGACCTAGACACACTATCGTCTTCGTACTTTCTATCATGTATTTCATGAAAGCATGTCTAACAATGCCTGGATGTATTGTCAGTCATCTATGGTGCATACTATGAACGCTTTGTCATGTGTTTGTTGTGTGTGCGGCAAGAGTGTGTTGCCTGCTGGTTGCTTTCATGGAGAGTAACTAAAATAGATTGGAAATAGCAAACTAAAGGTCGCAGCCGTGTAGCACTACAAGTAACAATAACACTTCAGCCGTGCAGCACTACAAGCAACAATAACACTTCAGCTGTGCAGCATTACAAGCAACAATAACACTTCAGCCGTGCAGCACTACAAGTAACAATAACACTTCAGCCGTGCAGCACTACAAGTAACAATAACACTTCAGTCGTGCAGCACTATAAGTAACAATAACACTTCAGTCGTGCAGCACTATAAGTAACAATAACACTTCAGCCGTGCAGCACTACAAGTAACAATAACACTTCAGCTGTGCAGCACTACAAGCAACACTAACATTTTAGCTGTGCAGCACTACAAGCAACAATAACACTTCAGCTGTGCAGCACTACAAGCAACAATAACACTTCAGCCGTGCAGCACTACAAGTAACAATAACACTTCAGCCGTGCAGCACTACAAGTAACAATAACACTTCAGTCGTGCAGCACTATAAGTAACAATAACACTTCAGCCGTGCAGCACTACAAGTAACAATAACACTTCAGCCGTGTAGCCCTACAAGCAACAATAACACTTCAGCCATGCGGCACTACAAGCAGCAATAACACTTCATCCGTGCAGCACTACAAGCAACAATAACACTTCAGCCGTGCGGCACTACAAGCAGCAATAACACTTCAGCCGTGCAGCACTACAAGTAACAATAACACTTCAGCCGTGCAGCACTACAAGTAACAATAACACTTCAGCCGTGCAGCACTACAAGTAACAATAACACTTCAGCCGTGCAGCACTACAAGCAACAATAACACTTCAGCTGTGCAGCACTACAAGCAACAATAACACTTCAGTCGTGCAGCACTATAAGTAACAATAACACTTCAGCCGTGCGGCACTACAAGTAACAATAACACTTCAGCCGTGCAGCCCTACAAGCAACAATAACACTTCAGCCGTGCGGCACTACAAGCAGCAATAACACTTCAGCCGTGCAGAACTACAAGAAACATTAACACTTCAGCCGTGCGGCACTACAAGCAGCAATAACACTTCAGCCGTGCAGCACTACAAGTAACAATAACACTTCAGCCGTGCAGCACTACAAGTAACAATAACACTTCAGCCGTGCAGCACTACAAGTAACAATAACATTTCAGCCGTGCAGCACTACAAGCAACAATAACACTTCAGCCGTGCAGCACTACAAGCAACAATAACACTTCAGCCGTGCAGCACTACAAGTAACAATAACACTTCAGCCGTGCAGCACTACAAGTAACAATAACACTTCAGTCGTGCAGCACTATAAGTAACAATAACACTTCAGCCGTGCAGCACTACAAGTAACAATAACACTTCAGCTGTGCAGCACTACAAGAAACAATAACACTTCAGCTGTGCAGCACTACAAGCAACAATAACACATCAGCTGTGCAGCACTACAAGCAACAATAACACTTCACCTGTGCAGCACTACAAGCAACAATAACACTTCAGCCGTGCAGCACTACAAGTAACAATAACACTTCAGCCGTGCAGCACTACAAGTAACAATAACACTTCCGTCGTGCAGAACTATAAGTAACAATAACACTTCAGCCGTGCGGCACTACAAGTAACAATAATACTTCAGCCGTGCGGCACTACAAGCAACAATAACACTTCAGTCGTGCAGCACTATAAGTAACAATAACACCTAACACGTACAACACAGAAAGTAACAATGACATCACAGCCGGTATCAATACAAGTAACAATGACTGTCGTAATAAAGTGTCGTCCCTGGGGTGAGGGGAATCAACACCAACATTCTTTTAACCCCATATCAGTATGTTGAGGGTCTTCTGGATTTCTGTCCACAGCACCCCTTCAGTCCTTGGATCCCTCTCTCTCTCTTTCTCTCTTACCACTGGACAATGCCCCCTCTCATTCTTTTCTAAAACATACTACACAACTCTAGCTTCTAAAAAAATGACAAATTAATTTAATAAAGAAAAGTGTCAGGTATGTGCAAAGTGTATGTGTAGAATGTCTGTCGTATAATCTAGTGTGTATGCAGAATCAGACCAAACAGCTCAGGATCAAAGTCTGCTTCATCACAGTACCGGCCACACAACATCACCATAGATCAAGTACAGAAGGACCTCACCAAATGATGCGTCTCTCCGGCCAGGTGTCGACTTCCTCCAGTAGCTCTTGGATAGTCCGGATGCCTGGTCACCAATAGTGGAGATAGTCCAATACTGACCATGAATCTGACACACACAGTGTAACTAATATGTCACTAAAAGTTCTGTGATCTGATAACTCTTGTACAGTAAAATAAATGTTTACTGTCACTTTGAAACTAAATGTTAGTAGTTAATTTCTCATAGGAATTCACCAATTGGAAAACACAATGTTAATTGGTAATGTCTCACAAGAATTCCCCATTTGGAAAACACAATGTTAATTTTCAAGTTCTCTATATAACTACTATTGTTCCTGTTACTGGTGGTATTGTAAGTATCTTCACTCTACTATGCTGAGAACTACCACTGAGGAATCAATCTTAGATGATCATCGGTTCCCGCTCAGCAGAGGCCAGGTTCTTGCAGACCCTCTGGGTTATGGGCCCAGTGCAAAAGCCGCTGAGTAAAAACTTCCTTCAATGATCGAGCCATATTCTTCTTCTATGACTTTTCTGCTAGCTTTTTGTAAAACATAGTGGAACCTGTTGAAGAGAGAACACACCTGGTGAGAGCAACCCGATTCCAACCTTTATTAGGTGAGTGTAGGCCGACGGCCGCACTCAGATATATAACAGAGAACTAAACTCTGTCATAAGGCAGAGGAGCTCATCACATCGGTCTGAGTCATGGTAAGACAAGGAAAGACTAAAGGAAAAGTGCAGAAACCCAGTAGACACCCTACTGGAAGTTCCTACCATTTGACATTTCCTTTATCCCCCCAACCATCCTCAATCTCCCTAAATATCATCCCACTACATTGTTCTTAACTCACTGAGTTAATTGATATCTCACACTAGCTAGTTTAAGCAACGCGATAGCCTACTACTGCCGACGCTCATATAATACGTTCTCATAATGCACATTACTACACTCGATTCCTAAGAATAATCTAATTTGGGTCTATTTAATTAAATACCATATATTTATTCCTGTTTGAAATCGAGACTACAAAATCACACAATGGATAAATGTTCGCCGATGGAAATCAACATAAGACACTGTAGTCTCTCTCCATAATCAAACCAGGAATATCACACACGTCCTTGTTGTCTCACAACATTTGGTCGACTCCCGCCAAAGTTGTTTGTCCAGACTGTTTTAATACTGTGTCTGAATGACGTCACAAATCTGACTAGACACTAGGCGTCGAGAAGCTATTTTTCTCTCTCCTTTTTCGACTCGATGTAAACAACTGGCTGGCTGTCCCGCTTTCATCTGGGGAATTGTCCCGGTACTCCAAAACGTCTTGCCGGCCTGTAATCTGGAGAATCTTTTCCCCACAACAAAAGATCTTGCCGACTTTCACCAGGACAGTCTGTCTCCAACTTCAAAGGATGGCTGCCGCCTGTAGACGAATGGCGCGACAGTCTTTCATCGATCGACAACTCCAAGAATTTCTGCGACGAATGACATCACAGCCGTGTATCAATACAAGTAACAATGACATCACAGCCGTGTATCAATACAAGTAACAATGACATCACAGCCGTGTATCAATACAAGTAACAATGACATCACAGCCGTGTATCAATACAAGTAACAATGACATCACAGCCGTGTATCAATACAAGTAGCAATGACATCACAGCCGTGTATCAATACAAGTAACAATGACATCACAGCCGTGTATCAATATAAGTAGCAATGACATCACAGCCGTGTATCAATACAAGTAACAATGACATCACAGCCGTGTATCAATACAAGTAACAATGACATCCCAGCCGTGTATCAATTTAAGTAACAATGACATCCCAGCCGTGTATCAATATAAGTAACAATGACATCACAGCCGTGTATCAATATAAGTAACAATGACATACCAGCCGTTCAACACTACAAATAACAATGACATCCCAGCCGTTCAACACTACAAATAACAATGAAACCACAACCGTACAACACTACAAATAACAATGAAACCACAATCGTACAACACTACAAATAACAATGAAACCACAACCTTACAACACTACAAATAACAATGAAACCACAACCGTACAACACTACAAATAACAATGAAACCACAACCGTACAACACTACAAATAACAATAACACCCCAACCGTACAACAGTACAAGTGCCTGATGAATTAAGGCCGCCTGGCTAGTGCAGTCGCTGCGAACTGTGCAAGTTAGGATGTTCTTTTTGCCCCCGACAGAAAGAGAATTCACGCCTTAACGAGGATTAAAACCCGGGTCTCCCAAAGGAGAACTCAGCATTCTTAGCCACTCGACCAGCCGCTCCCCGTGCAACACTACAAGTAACAATAACACATCAGTCGTGCACAACCGTTATTAACAACAGCAACTTTACCGAGAACCAACGTTAGCAACAACAATACATCATTCAGATATCATATCCAACCCATGGACTTGAAGAGCTACATTTTCCCCCAAAAAATAAAACTACTACATTTATTATCGCAAATGAATAATAATAATAAAAACAACAACAAAGCGTAAGCCATTTCCTGATTATAACACAGACAAAGAAACCTAATAGCAGCAACTGCAACTACTTGTTATTCAAGATAACTTCTGTTTAGACAAATCACTATTCATAAATCCTAGTTATCAATAACAATAACGCTGTATATCTGAACACATGAACATATACACCTTTCCATGCAGCTTGCCATATTAAAGATATGGCTCGTGGCCAATACGTCATTGTCCAACGGGCATTCCAGGAGCCATGTATTGCACCAATCATTCAGTAGCATGTCCCTTGCAGAACTTCGCTCCTATAACAACCATCCGGAAAACTTCTCGATCATAAACAAGATGTCCCGCGTCCGATACACCCATTTGGAGATCATTCACCACATCCTGCACCCATCTTCTCTTTGGCCTTCCTCTTCTTCTCTTCCGGGGAATATACCTCTCCATTATTGTTTTCTCCAAACTTTCATGACGTTTTAAGTGACCAACATATTTCAATTTTCTTTGTTTTACTCTGTTCAGCTTGTTTAGTAAGTGTCCAGGTCTCACAGGCGTATGTTGCAATGGGAAAGATGCATGCTTTTAAAATCTAATATTTGTATTTCTGCAAGTCCCACTCCGCAATTTCTTGAATTGGTTTAGTTTATAAAAAAGCAATAGATATTCGTCTTTTAATTTCCTTCATTGTGTAACCATTGTTGGTAATTAATGACAAAAGACATTCAAAAGTTTCTACCACCTCATTAACATATATTATATATGTAATTCACCAGCTGCCCAAAAATGATTGCGTATCCTTTGTAGTGAGATAACATCAAACCTATGTTGATATTCTAGATAACTTTAAGTTCAGTAGTTTGCCATTGCTTTCTGAACGAGAGGTCAGAGTTCAAGTCCAGCTATGTCTCAGAACATGTTCAGGTGATCATCCTGTAAGACTGAGACGGCCCGGAGCCATGCACTTGGTTAAAATACCCACCAGGTAGGATTTTCACCCGGGACTACCCCGACGGCAAGACCAGAACTAAAACCAATTCGCAACAACAGCATTCCTTATACTACAAAATTCAAATTTTTTAAATATATAAGAGTACTGTGTACACATTAAATTTCTTAACTTACAAAAGTACTGTGTACGCATTATAACAAGAGTACTGTGTACACATTAAACTGATCTAACAAGCAAGCGTACCCTTGGTACACATTAACTGGGTAAGTGTCATTGGATGATTAATAGTCTTAAGCGACTTCCCGTATCAGCCATGGCGTATATATCGCCGAAATGTTGTCATTGCGTTATAATACAACATGTCTGCTTCTATATTAACAACTTTTAATTCATAACTCTGACACACTTCTACTTTCAATTTTCCGCCATCCATTGTGTTTGGTTGAAATCTACTTTGTGTGCAAAAGAAAAAAACTGTTTACAGACAAGAGTGCCGTATACAAGTACAAATTATTAACACCGGTGTACGGGGTCCAAACTATTTACTTTTCTTTTCCACTGGTTCAGAAATAAAATCCCATGTCGACTCAGCCCAAAATTGGCACCACATCATTTCTTGGGAAATAAAAGCTACCGGCCAGGTAGTGACCTCCTTCTCCTCCTCCTGCTCCACCGAGAGAGAGAGAGAGAGAGAGAGAGAGAGAGAGAGAGAGAGAGAGAGATTGACAGAGAGAGAGAGAGAGAGAGAGAGAGTATTATGTATATGTAACATTTTGTTAGTAAATTTGTGATTGTAAGTTAGTATATGTATATACGAGGGAGAGTGTATTTGTGTGTTATTGAGTGGGAACATAACTGTGAGAGAGTGTGTAAATGATGTAAGGTACTATTACATTGGCACCTTTCCGTCTTGACAGACGATAGTTTGTTACATTGTGCTTCAAAATGGCTTAATAACTATAACTAATGGCGGCGGCAAGTGTGGCTGATAAGGCCAATTCGCGCTGTAAATGTTCGTCCACAGTGAATGCATGTGAAAACATGGTCATTTCCACCATCATGCACCATCTTACGCCTCTCACGCTCTGTGTGTGCTTTATCTGCAATTATTTTCACCTTTGTCTTTTTTCCATTTCTGATAGTTGCCCTCCATGCAACACGTTCAGTGGCGACTTGCTCCCAATATGCATTATCAATGCATGTATCAATCATGTCCCGCTTACACACATCTTTGTATCGTAGTAGAGGCCGACCCTGAGATCTCCTACCCAACTGTAATTCACCAAAAAAGATGTCCTTTGGTATTCTACCATCATCCATCCTCCTAACGTGTCCTATCCATCTAAGTCTACGAAGACTGAGCATGGAATAAACCGTCACACAACCTGATCTTTCCAATACTTCAGTATTTGTGATTTTGTCTTGCCACTTAATACCAAGTATTCTTCGCAGACACCGCATATGAAAGCTGTTTAAACGTTTCTCTTGGCTGTGAGTAAGTTGTCCAGGTTTCACTGCCATATAGAAGAGTACTAAGGACACAGGCTTGGTAGACGAGGAACTTTTGATTTGGCAGTAAGCTTTCTGTTCTCCCAGACTCTTTTTGCTAACATGTTCATTGTTGTTGCTGCCCTACCAATCCTGATGTTGATTTCCTGATCTAGGGATAATTTGCTTTTTACCACTGATTCTAGATATGTCTTCTTTTTTAATCTTCTTTAGTGCCTTGAACAGACCCTCACGACTGACCAAATCAAATGCGTTTGTGAGGTCGATGAAGGCAATAAACAGTGGTTGATTCTGTTCACGGCATTTTTCTTGCATTTGTCGCAATGAGAATATCATATCAATGGTAGACCGGTTCTGTCGGAAACCACACTGTGATTCGGGGTAGACTTGATCTCCTAGGACTTGAAGTCTGCGCAGAACAATTCTGGCAAATACTTTCCCAACAATACATAGAAGTGAGATACCCCTATAGTTGTTGCAGTCGCTCCGATCTCCCTTGTTCTTGTACAGTGTTATGATGTTTGAATCTTCGAAATCCTGTGGGACTTGTCCTTCTCGCCAGCATAGCTCTATTAGCTGGTGGATCTGTAGAGAATGTGTGTCTTGCCCACTCCTGATAACCTCTATTGGAATCTCATTCTTACCTGGAGCCTTGTCAGATGCAAGTTCATTTATAGCACACTTAACTTCTGTTATAGTGAGAAGTGTGGCCAGGTGGTCATGAGTTGGCAGGGCCTCTATGATGTTGGTTTCACTTGCGTAAAGCTCTAAATAGTGCTCTACCCATCTATCCATCTGCTGTTTCATATCAATGATGATGTCTCCAGTCAAGGTTTTCAGTGGTGCACTTCTTTTGATCGTTGTACCACAGGTTTTCTTTATCCCTTCATACGTGCTTCGGGTGTTTACCTTATCACTTGCATTTTGAATGGACTCACGTAACTTGATCCAATAGGCATTTGCACACTGCCTGGCAGCCTTTTGCACATCCTTCCTAGCTTGCTTGAGCTTACTGAGAGTGTTACGCGTTGTTCTTTCCTTGTTTCTTAAGAGAGCTATTTTCTTTTTAACACTCAAAGGCTGCAGTGTCTGGCTGTGAATGATGTAAGTATGTATGCAGATATGTCTATATATGTGCGTGTGTATGTGTGTCTTGCTGCCTGCTTGTCTCATAGCATGGTAGTATGCATTGTTTATTTTCAAAACGTCTACTCGACAATACTATTTTTTCCTGTTTGAATGTAACATGCACAATACATAATTGATGTACAAAAGATAAGTGGTTGGAACGACTGAATGTCAGACGGGCTTGCGTGCCCAATTTGTGACCCTTTGAAAATCAAAGTTCGTTCGTTCGTTCTTCTTGTTCTTGTTCTTGTTCTTCTTGTTCTTGTTATTCTTTTTGTTCTTGTTCTTGTTCTTCTTGTTCTTGTTATTCTTCTTGTTCTTGTTCTTGTTCTTGTTCTTGTTCTTGTTCTTCTTCTTCTTCTTCTTCTTCTTCTTCTTCTTCTCTTCCTCATTCTCCTTCTTCTTCTTCTCTTTTTTTCTTTAATTTCTTCCTCCTCCACCAATTTCTCTAGTATAGAAAAGGCAGTGAGAACGAGATCAGGTCACCTTACCTCATTCTGTCTATATCTAGTACATGTGAAGACACCAACAGCCGTTTCTGCCATGAAATTACCTTTTCTCCGCACCTTACTTTACACATTTCAGCACTTCCACTTTTCCGTCAGTCTTTGCCGGCTGCAAAAAATCCACCGTTCATAAATAGATAACAGTTTTCTTAAGCTCAGAAGCAAATGAGAGAAAATTGAGAAATGTAAAAGTAAAGAAACGCTTCAGACTGTCTACAAACGCCATCAGTAACTCGTGTTCTAGATCTTTCGAAACACCGCTAGGGCGAAGGAAATTTTTATTTCCTCTGGTGAATACACGTAACGAACAGGTGGATGAAGGCGTATCACTGAATATAGTTGTTGTCACTTCACTACGTGTGAATCCACAGGTGCTCAGTCTTTAACAGATTCAGTAGCCACACAAAAAGTAGATTTGTACCTATCAAAATATTGATGGTGGAAAATGGGAAGTAGCGGTGTATCACAGTTATGACCTAAACGTTGTTAATATGGTAGCGGACATGTTGTATTATATATCATTTTAAAGGGGATTGCATTGGTGAAATTACTGTATATAAACTCATGCCGTATAAGGGAAGTTGCTTAAGACGATAAATCATCCTATGGCACTTAATTAGTTACAAGATTGTCGCTGTATTCGAAAGATTCCAGCGATGTGAAATGAAAAGAGGTTTACATATACTAACTCACTGATTACTCAAGAGTGTGACACCCTCAATCACTTGACCTTAAAGTATATAAATTAGCCGCAAAGACTAGCAACCTGTATAAACAAGAGATGTGAGAAGAGCAGTTCTATAAACTGCACCCCTTCCCACTAGGCAGTTCACACAACAAGGAAAGCCAATCACTCTGAGATGAAATAACGACAGGACATCAAGTACAGAATGCATGTAATTGTCCTGGATGTGCAGACAATGGTCGGGGCAACTACCATCATTAAAGTTATTGTCATGATTTTTGTTTGTGTTTTTTTTTTGTTGCGCTCGTTCGCTTTGATCTTAAGCGTAGTTCATACACGTGCTACTACTTTTAGAGCACTGGACTGATTTTTGTGTGTGGATTAGCTTTCCCTGTTACCAATGTCCCTTGTGAGCAGGAGAACCCACTCCGTCTTCTGAGGTACTTGTAATTTACGTTCCCCAGTCAAGGACGAGAAGCCAACATATTAGTCCAGCTTTCCAGTGTAGGGGTTTAACCCATTATCTTGGCATTAGCACACCGGAAGTTTAAAAGCAACCGCTGTTATCCATTCTACCATGGAGACTTCCGCTGATGCCATAGTCTATATGTCATCTTTCTTCTTCCATTTTCCCCTTCCTTCTATTCCCATTTCCTCTCCGCCTTCTCATCCTCAACCTCTTTTCTGCTCCACCTGCTGCTACTGCTTTAACTTCACCTCCTTTATATTTCACTCCTCCACCCCTTTCTCCTAGTCCTTCTTCTTTTTTCCCCTCATTCTCCTCCCTCCTCTTCTACCTCCTCGTACTCTTCCTCCTCCTCCACCCCCTTACTCTCTTCTTCTTCGTCATCTTCTGTTTGGTCTTTCACCCTTCTCTTTCCTTCTATTCTTTTTTCTCTACGTCTTCTCCCCATGCTACGCTTTCTCTCCTCTAACTCCTTCGTCCTCAAAATACAGCAAAAATGACATTTTAGTATGTAATCTGTTTAGTTAAGTGTCCACATAAGTATATCATGCTTAAACTATAACGTATCAATCGCATGCGAAAGATAATTTGATTAAATAGTCGAATGTGAGAAAGCACTATAGTAAATACAAGTACAAGCTCAGTCTGAATAACAGAAAAAAGAAGTGACTGATCTCATCTCATCTCATCTTGTTCCTCTTGTACCTTGCGGTGTCGAGGTGAAGTATAAACAGCGGGAGCGTGCCCGCTTGTGGGCTTCATTTATCGATATTCATTTCATTCAAACTTTCATTTGACAATGTTTTTTTTTCCATGTGAATGTACCATGCGTAATATGCATTATTTATGCTTACAAAATCAATTTGACAATTTTTTTTTTCCTATATAAATGTAACATGCACATTTGATGAATGAAAGATGAGTGATCGAAAGGGCCGAATGTAAGACGGGCCTGCGTGCCCAATTTGTTACCCTTTTAAAATAAAGTTCGTTCGTTCGTTCGTTCGTTCGTTCGTTCGTTCGTTCGTTCGATATTCCCATGGACTCTATTCTCTGCGCCCATCGTTTACGTGGTCGGCCTCTTCAAACATGCGACTGGCCTAGCAAGCCGGCAGGGGATCTTCATGCTGCTCGTAGAAAAACTAAGAAGTGATTGTATTACAATGAAAAAGTGTATTCACAGATGCAACATCAAAATAAAATGAACCAATCTGAAAGAAGTCAATGTTTTTAAGTATGTGAGTATGTAAAAAGACACAGATTATGGTCGTCACTAGGAAGAAAGAAATACCACAATGTAATATACAAGTAAATGGGAATATTCTTCAACAAGTGAATCGATACAATTATCTCGGAACAGTCATAACATCTGATGGGAGATGCCTTGAAGAGATTAGAACAAGAATCGCCATGGCGAAAGTAGCCTTTAGCAAGATGAAAAATATACTGACCAATAAAAAGATGTCAATTGAAACGAGAAAAAGAGTGTTGATGTGCTACATAGAGCCTGTTCTTTTGTATGGATGTGAAACTTGGACAATGAGCAGTCAAGCTGAAAAACATCTGATGGCTGCAGAAATGTGGTTTCTGAGGAGAATGCAAAGAATACCATGGACAGACAGAAAAACCAATGACCAAGTACTACAGGAGACAAATGAAAATCGTAAATTGATTAGAGAAATTAGACGTAGACAGTCAAAATTTTTTGGACATGTTATGAGAAGAAATGGATTGGAGATCTTGGTGACAACTGGCAAGATCGAAAGGAACAGACCAAGGGGAAGACCGAAAAGTAAATATCTGGAAGGCTTGACCACATGGCATGGTCGAGACAGGAACACTGAGCTGATCCACGACTCTGGTGATCGAATGAAATGGCAAGTCATGACCGCCCACGCTTTCCGGCATGGCACATGACGGATGGGTAATAGTAACAGCAGATGGACGATGTATTTTTTTTTTTTTTTAAAGCATATCCTTTACAGGACTTAGCTGTCAACACCAGCATCTTTCAGCTGTATGTTGATCTCTTGGCAAGATTACGCTCAGTAGTTTGCCATTGCTTTCTGAGCGGCCGGCTCACATACCCCGTAAGTTACCGATGCGATTCGAACCACTGCTGATTTGAACCGTCATCACGTTACCGACGAGAGTATACGAGATTACGGAGAAAAGTCATAACCTCTAAGCCACGAAGCCGGCTGGACGATGTATTAAAGAAGTTAAATGTAAAATAACCCAATCAAAGGCGGTATTTCACAAGATGAAGCATATTCTCTGTAATTTATCTTTAACTCAGGTCAGGAAACGAGTTTCTAAGAGCTATATTAAACTAATCATGATGC